>VZRQ01003237.1:199291-257460 GCA_013397975.1 Machaerirhynchus nigripectus | reverse complement strand
ACACCCCCCGACCTGACGCTTCACAACACAACCCTCATGCTCCAGTGTCTTAAAAAAAATTTGATGGTACTTCCCAGTTTCAAACATCTGGTTACTTTCTAGCATTTAAGGCTAGCAAACAAAAAGAAAAAATCAGGCTTGCCACAAAACTCGAGGCATTGTTGAAATATAAGTCGGAATTTCTCAGGCAGTTACTGCACTCATAGTGTGTATGCAATGTTCCTTTTTCTTGCTATCTAGACACTTCTACATTCCTTTTTGCGTCAATATGCATACAAGAAAATAAACAAGATATGCTAATGGCTAATTCTTGCCACTAAGCCACTGCCTAAAACGCCACTGAGCTTTTGCCTAAAATGTACATAATTTTGTCAGTGCCAGAAAATGCGAACTAAAATATCTAAGAGACATGCAGTACAATTTCCATAAGGCAGCTGCTAAGCTATAATTAGTGTAGTTACAGCTTTGCAAAAACAACTGAGCCTCCTACCTAACTTGCATCTGCAAGAAACCGTTGCCTGCAGAAACCTCAGACAAAACAAGGGCTGGGACAAAGATACCCAGGGATGACAGAGACCGATGGAGCAGACTTATGTGCCATGAGGTCTGACACCCACGAGCCACGGTGTGCCATGAGCTCCAGATGTGCAAAAGGCTCCTGGTTAAAAGCAGAGAGCACTTGCAATAGCTGCCTGTGGTAAAGAGGGCAGGTACTGCCGCATTAGACAGAAGTTTGAACACCTAATCTGAATCAAATCCACGCTGACCTTGCTGCACAGGCTCAAACTGCAGCACTGCAATGTCCTAATTTGTACAAAATCTCTACAAGTGGAGTGGAGGAGGTCACATGTTCATCTACAGATAAGATTCAAGACAGGCACTGGAAAAGCCACTGGATGGTGACTTAGGACATCTGGGTTCACTGCTGACCTCCGCAAGGTAAGGAGAGCAACAAATACAGAAATCTGTAAAGTGACTCCAAATAAGCTTGTTTCAGATCTAAGCAGCCTTGTCCTCTGCCCAGGCTACAAAGTCCTGCTAGGAGTCCTTGTTTCTCTATGGATGGCACTGTATTTGCTCATGCAGACAGCAGCATGTTCTGTGCTGGCTCAGGTTCCTCAGCACCATACTGCATTGCACAGCACAGACCTACGGCAGCAAAACTTCTAAAAAAATAAAAATTTATGAACATGTTAAGAGCCAGACTTTCAAATTCAATGAGGCATGAGGAAAGATCTCTAAAAGCACTCAGCATGATAACCTCCATTTCCAAAATCTATTTGTAAGCATCACATGTGAACTTCCATATCACCTGAGGCTGATCACCTGCTGCACATTTTTCTCCAACATCTCACTCTCTATTTTGACTGGTGTCACTGAAAACTCCTTAGAGAAGTAATGCTGCTTGCTACACTTTCAGTGTGCTACACCCAGAAGGGCTCTGCCACCAGCTTCAGTTTTCTGTGGTGTTGCAATGATGGACAGATTATTGCAGCATTGCAAACAACTACTTTACAGGTGCAAAGGGAAGCAGAGGGGAAGACTTATGGTACAAGTGCCAACAGCAGATGGAAGCAGAAACAGAGAGAGAAAAAGGGAAGGAGACTGACACAGGAGGTATCAAGGAAAGAGAGTGAAAAACCATCAATCCTTCTTATTCTGACTTGCAGTGAGATTTCAGAAGTATCAATACTGCCTGTTCATAATCAAAATATGAGGTGGGGGTGAGGTAAACAGTTGCTTATGGTGCAAAAAAATCTCAATAGCAGAGACTCAAAAAGACCCAAGGCAATGTTCATAGCTGGAAATCAGATTCTGTTTTAAATGAAATGCTTGACAGAAGTATCAGTTTACATGGTATGTTTGAACCAAGCAACCCTACAACAAGGAAAACACTGAAAAGTAACAGAACACATGACTCATTGGCAAGAACGTTGTGTGACACACGATCCTTTTTTTCTGTTGGGATGACACTCAGCTATGTCTTCAAGATCAATCGAGGTTCTGCTGTGCAGATCACAGTTGAGAGCTGTGAAGAAACAGCTTCTCAACTCATTGGTCTGGCTTCTGTGCTTACCTCATAATGGCCAATGGTATTTAGCTTCCTTATCCCATCCTCCATCACCTCTGAGGAACCATCAATATCTAATAATTCTCTTTGCTGCTCCTCAGACACAAGTTCTGCAGTATGACAGCAACAGAAACAATTACATCCCAATGGCATTCTCACCATACAGATATTTGTAAAGAAAAACAACACCTAACTATTTTTGGACTAGTGACTCCCAACTGAGCTGTTTTTCTCTATCCTTGTGCTAGGTCACATGAAAGTGGTTTTGCACTTTCACACTTCTGATTCCTTTTCTGGGGTGACAGCTTGGGTGGCTTCCCTTTCAGCAGGTTTTGGTGCTTCACTTTGTGTTGGTCAAGGCGGAGTTTTCAGAGGTGCTTTCACCTAATCACTGTTCCATTGCACAAGTGTGCCCTGCTGTTAAGGTTACAGTGGGACTAGAAGAAAGGTTCCACAAGCCACTTCAAAGAGATCACTAAAATGAGCTGTACAAGACTGACATAGTACTTGTGAAGGGCTGTCGGGCACTTTTAAGGGATATAAACATCAGATACGAAAGTAAATTGTGGACACTTGCCAACACAGAGTCTGAGAAGGCGAGGAAGTATCGACGTCTTAGGGAGCAAGTCCAGGAGGTGACAAATGCCAGCAATATGGAGTTTGTTAGGTTTCCTACCGGAGTACGTAGGAAATGGTATGGTGGTGGTGGCTACAGACTTCTATCTGACCTTGGGCTCTTGAAAGCTCAACAAGGAAAGGTGGTTTGACTCATCTGCTGGAACAGCCTTATTTACATCTGTAGATATTGTAGGTGACTTTGTGAGTCACAGGCGAACTATTATATAAACCTAATCTGACTATAAATAAACTTTATTTGAAGGCTCTTCTGATCAAGAGCAATGTAGGCCCGTAGGAAGGAAGGAAGCGAGGTAGGAGGAATAGTAGATAGGGACTAAAATACTTGATAATCATGATATGTCATCTTATCCACTAACAAAATGTAACTGTACTTAGGTGAACAGGCCAGCCACTATACTTAGCCCAGAAAAGGAATATAGGAATTATATATGTATAATAAAAAACATTTGTGTTAACTGCAATGCTGAAGTCCTTGCAGAAGTGAAGCAGATACAGCTCCAGTGTTCTAACTGGTGACATAAGTGATCTAGATTTTGCCTCGAAATTCCTCACAAAAGCTACATTCTGTATGAACTCTAAAAAGAATCAAAGCCAAAGGTAGGCATTCCTAACAAGAAAACTCCACAACAGACCAGTAAACTCCATGAAAATACAACATAGTGACATTCTCTTACCAAGGCCAATTTCATCCAGCTGAAGACCATAGAGAAAGCCGTTCTTATTAAAGAAAGCCTGAAGGCTCTTCTCCTTGGCTTGGCCTATGGTGTCGCAGTCCAGAACATTAACTTGAATAGTTTGACAGGCATCTCCACTCTCATTTTCTGGGATTTTTTCAAAGATAATGTTCACTGTCTGGGGAAAGAAACACATGTTAGTCTGACTTACAGGGAACACCTGGCATAGGAAACCTACAAACTCCTGACAGATTTTCAGCACCCGAGAGATTTTCAGCGTATTTATTATTAAAGTTATTCCAAATAAAGATTATTTGAAGGAATTACACAAAGAAGCATTTAGAGTTCTTCCTGTTCAAAAAAATCAAAGCTATATCTATAGTTACATATTTCCAAAAGTGTATTTTGTCTTCTGCTTTTGTGCAAATGTCTTTCAGTGAATTAACAAAAAACAACAAGAGACGAGGAAGAATTACAATGCACGTTCCAAAGAAAAGCAGATCATTTATGTAAAATGAATGCCTTAACAACAAAACTGTAAGCAACAAGAAATCTGATAAGGTTGCTGAGTAAGTAGTCACGGTAAGCATGATTGATTCTGAGTGGATAAAAAGCAGTGTTAAAATGCATATTTACACCAGCAGATTATGCTAAGTGCCTTATATCGCACAGAAAGTACACCTCCCCTGGAGGTGTCAGCGTCTGTCTGCGTACAGCCGTGTCTCTGGAGGCAGCGCAGACAGGGCTGCTACAGAAGCAGCAAAAAGAGAGAACATGTTGCAGAAAACAGAATCCAAAGTGGTACAGCCCTGCACAGAAAAGTGCACTGGGTTCCATTAGTTATTATTCCAGGTCAAACACCCATGTGTGGTTACAGCACCCCTGCCCTTTAGCTCACAGCTACTCTTGGCTGGGACACAACTCCTCTGCTAGGCTGCACACAAGCTGAGTATGGGCTGGAGGGAGGTGCCAATGACACTGAGCCACCATCTCCAGGGAATGGTTTTTTTTGTCAGGTCATATTTCTGATTAGGTCAGGCAGATTAATTTCTAGAAGGCAGGGAATAAGGGATGAGCACAGAATTGCTAGTGCTGAGCAATAATAGCAAAAATTTCCAGTGCCACAGCCTGCTCTGTGCGGTGAAACCACTGTCCAGATACATGGACACAGATGTTTTGCTGGAGATGTCTTGGAACAGAATTAAAGTAAGTGTTACAGGTGCCAGTACTTGACTGCAAGTGGCACAGGAAAATAAATTTACTCAAACCATTCTGGCTGTTGAACGATTCTGGCATAATATTTATCTTCTGACTGAAATGAGACGACTGCAGGTGTGACTCTGTGAAGGACTGATCATTAAAACAGGAAGCAAGAAAACCAATTTTTTTTCCTCTGCTGTCATGTGAAGGAAAGAGCTTCTGTCCAGGCTGCTGCAAGGACGACTTTTCTCTCTTCTTAGAAAAATGGGCAGTTATTAATAGTTGTAGAATGGTATTTTCTGCTTATTACCAGCAAGAGCAGAAATTACAACGTGCTGCTGGTGAAAACAGGTAGTCCAATGCAACATAAACTAACTTTACTGTTTCTACAGAAGCGAAGAGAATATTAAAAACAGAATAAACTGTTATAAATAATAACTGTTATCAATAAACTGAATAAACTTCGCAAAACTACGAAGATCAGGTTTTAAGAAAGACCAGGATGTAACTAAAGTAACAGGGAATAATTTGATCAGGACACTGAGATGTTTAATTGTGAGGAAAATGAGTCCATGGAAAGGACAGACAGAATGGGAGACAAGGATATGTGGAATTGCAGAAGGAGAAGCAGACTGGACACCATGCCTTAGGTTGGGATTTCATGCAGAAAATTAGTAAAAAATATATTGGCAGAGCAACAAGGGAGTCATGCTTGGTTAGGCCCACAGACCAACTGAACAGACAGCAGTCCTGTCCTTGACTACGACTGCCCTGAGGTCATGGTCTTGTAGGATTAAAATGTGGACAGGGACTAACTGTGTTTTGTCCCTGGAAAACTCATTTTAATCAGCCTTTGCCCCTTCTACTCTCCAAACTGATCTTTCTGAAGTAGCTCCCCGCACTTCAACTGATGTTGATTTGGCTCTTGGTCCTTGGAAGCGTTCCTTCCTTTAGATGATCCTTTCCTTCTAACATTATTCCTACACTGCAATATTCATGTTCCTGCTCCTACTTCATTTTCTACTCCTTTCAGACAATCGAGAGGAACTGCCTATTTCCCTTTTTCCTTTCCTTTTCAGCACACTCTCACACACAGGTAGCACAGGAATGTGCAGCCTCTTCAGTCAGCACCTGAGAGTCCTCTCATCCCCGCTCCACTCACTGCAGGCTCACAGGACTGTAAAAAGAGAGTAGTCATCCTTCATGTAGGTGGAATACAAGTCATGTATGGACTCCTTGAGTGAAAGTACCCACAATGTGAGGATAATAGGAACACTTTATAACTCAAAGAAGTGGTCAGATGGGAAGGAATATTTAAACACATAAAAGTCTCTAAACCATGAGAGCCAGATGATTTGATTTCCTGCAGAAGTTAATCTTAAGTGATGAAGCAATTGATGGGGAGCTAGGAAAACCAATTATTATTAAGTTGTCCCTCTGCAGCTGAAGTTTTCATAAATCAGACTCAACCTGTCTGACAGCACAATCCCTGGCTTTAGAACCCATTAATCAGAAGCTGACAGTCACAATCACTGCATTTAGACACAAAGTGTAGAACTAGAAAAAGAAATAGAAGTTATTGTAAAATTATGAAAGCCCTTTTATGATCAGCTCTGGAGGTCAGAAAATATATAAGAGAAATCACAGGAGGATATGTGAAAGTCACAAGAAAATATCATCAAGCCTTTTTCTAAACTCTTTCACTTTGCACAGGCAACAAAAATACTATTAACTTAGAGAAAGGTTCAGGAGAAAATTATAGGACCTGGTTCAAACTTGTAATATCTAGAGATGAGACTTAATGCACTAAAAATTAGTGATAGCAAGACTAAGTCACAGTACTCTTCAGAAAAGTTTTAACATGGGTTGCAAGAATTATTAAAAGCTACTTAAGGAGAAGGTGGCACCTGCAACTACTTGCATAGGAACTAGCTTGGAACCTAGCTGCAAGACAGGAAAAAACTTAAAAAAACATATTTTCACCCATGCAGTGACAGAAATAATGACATTTGAAGAGTGTTTGCAGACAGCTTTTCAGATTTGTAGTTTTCTTGAAAATTAATTTCACACACTGAATTATTTAGCAAAGCTATTAATAACCACAGCAGATAATAAATGAGATGTGGTTTAATAAAGAAATGAGATAACATCATATTTTCTTAGAAATAAAGAACAATAATCTGGGCTATTCAAGGACTCTTATTCATTACCCTGTTGTCTATCTACTCAGCTATGCATCTGAACAAATCATATTTCCATTTATCAGACAGATGGAAAAAAACCAAAAAAACCCTTTGGATTGGTGAAATTTAGACAGTTTATATAAAGAGTCAATACCATGATGCACCACGTAACAAAACTGCCTTAAAACTACTTCCATCTCCCAGACTACGAAATACAATGAACAGGAAAAATCAGATTGATTGCATGATCCTTCTGCAGCAGCCAGAACAGTTAGCGGTGAAGAGGTTACAGAACAGCTATAGAAGAGTTAGCCAAGTGGCACAGAAAATGCTGCAGGAGTTAAATTTAGGCGAGGTGGGCACTACACAAAGGAAGGGTTGTGCTGCTGATGCTGCAGTGTATGGCACTCAATCTGTCTCTAATCCAGACGACTCTCCCGTAGCCAACATCTGCACTCCTCACTTCGTAGTAAGGGTTGCTGTGTTCTTTTCTGCTGACAAAAATCCCCATATGTCACATGCTTTTCATAGCTTTCTTATCTCTCACGAATTGTGACTAATAATACCACAACCATGATGTCTTATTAGGAAATTGGTTTCCTTGTCTCTGCTTTACTCCTTTACAGCCCTCCCACTTTTTCTAATACCCTTCTTTTAACTCATAAAGCAGTTCAACACTTTAAACAACCTTCCACTACGTGGCTTTGTTTCACTTTCATTAAAAGGCAGTCTGCTGAAAAGGTGAATTAGATAATTTCTTCCCATCTAAAAATGCAAACACATTGCAGCAATTCAACAAAAGGATTCAACAGCTCAAATGCCTTTTTTAAAATATGCAGTGACTATTCAAAGGAATGCCGGAGCACCACGTCCACCACAAGAAGTCTCCCCTGGCTTCCCACAGGAGATATACCACTGAGAATGTCTCCCATTCCAGGCTGGCATTTTCTATTCCAAATGAAACTCTCCAGTGAAATGCTAACACTCAGCTGTGGAGTGCACTTCTTCATCAGTCACTGAGCAAATTATCTGCCGAGGGGTGCAGCTGCTTGTCTGCCTGTGAGAAAGCAGGCTTGCTTCCTCAGCCTGAGAAAAAGCTCCATGACACATCCAAGTCTCTTTCAAGGCAGCTTTATTTCTCAGTACTCAAATATAAGCACAGCATAAAAGAGCACAGCTTCTCAACCCATACTTGACAAATGCTTTTAGAAGCAGCTTTCCTTCAATTCCTCCACTTGAGTATGTACTTCAGCAGCCCATCTCTGTTCAATACCTCACCCTTTCTAGCAGAGAGGGTTAACAGTAGGGCGTTGGGTGATCCAAGGTCTGTGGCCTTTTCAAAAAAGGCATGGGGCCCTGCCAGGGAACAGCTCTAATGCAATGCAAACATGGCATGTTTCTTGGTTCTCTTTTTTTCTGGTTACAAATGGCCTGAATTTTAAAAAACCTTTCCTGACCCGTGGAGCTTACCCTGATTTTTAGGAGCCTGTCTGTATCCTGCTTTTACTGGTTTGGAACTGAACTCCCAGTCCTGAAAGGAGAGATTGTCATGCAGAGCACCTACACCCTTGTTTGTGCCCCGTAACTGATTTGAGAATTGAACTCCCTACCAGATGTATCCCTGCGTCTTCAAGTGCCTACACAGCTTAAAAAAATCCGGACACCAAGTATCTGCAGATTTGCTTCACCATCTCTGTATCACCCTCTTTTTGGCTGTATTTTTATGCTTTGATCTGGATAGGTAGATTTTAATGTACTGCTATTGGAGGGCTGGGGAAAGGGGCAAAACAAAATACAAATAAAATACTGCAAGACTCAGAATGTAACTGCAGTGAGCAACTGTGCAAATGCACTTGGAAACTCAGATCAGAATTGATTCCATTTAGAAAACAAACCTGGAATCCTTTAAGCAGAAATATTCTTCCACAGTAAGGAGAAAACACTTGGTTCCCTGTCTGTAAGCTCACAGGTCCTGCATGTCAATGCAGTGCATGTGAAATGGTGTTAGTGAGAGAAGAAAACTGATTACTTTCTCTTTAGCTTCCTGTTAAATGCTATTTTTGAAGGGAAAATGTGCACAGCTGTCTTGCTTCCCCAGCCCAGAAAGCCTCACCACTCCACCTAAGTCTCTTTGACAGCACAGTTTTAGCTTCCAGCGTAAATCTCGTATAAACCACCAAACAAAACGGTTTCCCAGTCCAGCCAGAACTACAGTCCTTGAACTTCATCTCTGCAATTTTATTGCAGGATTCCTCTCTCCTTTTGTGGTGGTTTTAAAGGGAACATTCAGCACTTCTTAGCTAGGTCCAAGGAATGCTGCATCCTAAAGGGGAAAGCTGACCTATATTAACCCTATACCTGTATCTTTAGCTCTTATTCAAAAGCAGGAATACAAAGTACACAGGCAGCAAACAAGGTTCAAGAAGGGCTGTGGGCTCCCACTTCCTCATCCATCTGCAGACAGTGTTCCCCAGTGATACCAAGTCCTTCAGACCACTTACCTTTTCTCCTCTTCACTGCAGTCTGACCACAAGACCCTATTCAGTGACTGCATGCATAGAAGTAGCTCTAGAAAAAGTATTTAAGGTTGTTCAGCAGTTTCAGAGTCAGCCATCCCCCCCAAGGGGCTCTCAATTTGAATGTGTGCTCTAAATTAGAAATGTCAATTAATTCCACAGGACCAGAAGTTTCTGTGCAGTCTACTAGTAACAGGCATATTGAGCTTGCTTGAAAATTGTTGCTCTGCATCACTACTGCATTTTGTATCCTACGGACACATACAGCAAATCTCAAATACATGCCAGAATGCAGCACGCAAACAAGGAAACCAAGGATCTTGGATGATGCATTTGATTTTTAGTCACAAACTTCCTTTCCAAATGCACACTCTGGTAACTTACCTTGAAGCACCTTCAAATGCAGCCTCTAACCATCTATTTTCAAGAAGATTTGAAGATTTGACTATTACTTTATCAGTTTGAAGTTTTCAGTAGAAAATGACAATTCAGAAATGATTCACAGAAATGTTGCCATGTCAGTGAGTTTCCTATGTGGCCCAGTGAGATAAGTCCAATGGACTGCTGACCAGCCAAATTTTTCAGGGTCACGTAGTCTACTCCAGTATAAGGCATCTTAGTACATCCAAGTTCTTGCTTCAAAAGAGAAGATGGGCAGACCTGGAAACTTCAGCCCTACCAGAGACTCAGCATATGGGCTCTGAAAAAGACTGAATTCTCCTCCAAAGCCACCAGCACCTGCACTGTCCCTGCCATGGCCATTGCTGCCTGGCAGTTTCTGCTCCCCAGGTGTGAAGCCCACTATTCAGTAGCACTTCTCATACTGCTCATTATGTCAGGTGACTCTGACTGGACCCCAGAAATTAAGAAGCAAGAAAGGTACAAAAATGACTGGAAATACACATTTTGAAGTTCTCAGACCTAAAATCACTCGGAAATTCTGAAGCAGAAGAGTGCTCCGGTTATTCTGAAAACCTTTTGCTGACCTCCTACTCTAAAAGTCACAATTTTTACATGCTCCAAAGTGCAATAATCTTGCTATCCCTTCTCATCTCCTTGTCAGAATGACAATCAGTAAGGGAACTTCAGCTTTCAAAGACATTTGGGTGTAACTGGAAAACAGGAAGCACTTCTTAGTTGCTTTGAGAAAGGCAAAAAATCTACGGTAAAGTTCAGAAGCTTAGCTACACTTCATGTTTTTAACCAAGCAACTAAGTAAAATCCACCATGCTGTAACCGTGCTAATTTGAAGCTGATTTGGTGCTAATAATATGGAAACCCACTGCAAATTATTGCCTGAAGATTAGCCACAAGTAAACACAATAGAAAAATAAAACCTCTGCCTTCCATTCTTTCATTCAGTGGTAAAGTGTAGTTTAGTTTAAATTCTAAGCACGCTTACATATTTGTAGTATACTTTAAAGTAAGAAGGATTTTTTAATACTCTGAGACTTCATTAAACCTACTCTTTGGTGATTAATTCATGCTGTGAAGTGAGGGGTAAGTGCTATTTGTGAAATGTGTATCAGTGAAACACCACCTAGTTAAACTCTTAGCGTGTTTCAAAACTTTGTCAGCAATAATAATTTTACTATCTGGATACTTAACTACTACCTTAGTGTCTTAAGAGCCTTGTTTTGGCTTTTTAGAAACAGAGAAAACATTACAGCTGTCTGTGCTTGGAGGGAACACAAGCTGGCAAACATACCACTGTTTTGAATTCAGACACTTGCCACAGCAGCCAGTCTTCGTTAAGAGTGTACAGGGCTTTGCAAGTTATTGCATCAACAGGTCCTTTGTTTATCCTCTGATTGAGGGTTGTCACCAGCAAATAGAAAGGTTCACCAATTGTCTCCTAAGACAGGAAACAAATCAAGAAACGTTTATTTTTGTAATCAATAAATGAGCATGAATAACTAGAAAAAAATCAAGTGTCACAAATGGTGTTATTTCCTTTTAAGTAACTCATTATCTTGCAATTAGAAAAGAAAATCCCTCTGAGCAGATTTATCTAGCTATTTGTTTAACCTCCATCTTTTGCTTTTCAGTCTGAAAGTCTCATGCAAATAGCAAGGGACATCTGGAGTGAGTGGCAAGATAGCTCACAGCCCCTTGCTGTGCACAAGCACACTACAGACAAGCTGCTCCTACTCCACCTGGCAGACACTTCCTAGTTCCACCAAAGAGTGGGTGGGGGGCGAGACGTGCACATGTTCACATGCATACTTCAGCTACTTCTTCCATTTTCAGTGCTGTGAGAAAACAAGCTAACAACTACTTTCCTTTTGAACTGGTGTCTCCCCTTTTTGTCCCTGAAAGATATCTTGGGAGCAAGCTGGTGGGACTTACCCCGGTATGTCAGCAAAAGAGGAAATGAAACTGGGGCTTTCCTCTCCTGCCTATACCCCAGGGCTCAGGAATGCACCTGAGAAAGGAAGGATGTCTCTCTATTTCCACGTGACACCATTCCTGCAGCCTGGCTAAGGCATCTCACTAGCACAGCTCTGTAAAAACGCCTGGTGTATTGAGAACATATCTCTGACAGTTCCTTGGCACTTTCCTCGGTTCCAGGAAACTGGTGTGAGCTGCTGAGCCTCAAACAATTCTGCTGCTGTATTAATGCAAGCACTGATGAGAGTGATACCAACAGCGTGATAGCATCACATTGATAAGAGAGACAGGAAGAGTAACCAAGCAGTGAAACCAAGAACAAAGTGCTATAAAGTTACTGAAATAAACAAACATTAAAATGAAACTAATGCTTATTATTTTTTCATTTGAAGTAATTTAGTTCTTGAAATCTGCAATACTGCTTGGAAGTTGAAAAGTTTGGAAAGAAGTTTAGTTTTCCAAAGGATGGTATTCCTTAAATCTCCATTTCTTGGTAGCTTTGCAACACCTTGCACAGAAGGGTACAGCTGCATTTTAACAAGCGTATCAGCCTTTTAGTATGATGACAATACATCTCCCTGGGCTGAAATGTCTGATATGAGAAAAGGGTATGCTGGAATTACAAAATTACCCAAATCTTGGCCAAATACATGACACAATCACTGCGTGAAGATGTGTTCTTTTCCTGCATTCCCCTGATGACAGCCAGCTAAGTCACCCAAACTAGGAGAGTGCACACTCAAAATGTTACATGCTAGACTGAATGCTTTAAACTGATCCCTCTAACAGCTCCTATGGAACAAATCAATTAAAGAAATCCTCTGCATATCTTATGTGGTGAAAAGATGTACACGTACCCGGAGAAATCCAGAAAGGCAGACAGACATCCAGTTTGTCAGCAATTTTTCTACCACAGATTCGGTTCGTCTGAGCAGGAGCTTAGGCTGTACATTGCTTGATTGCTCCATCAAGTCCCTTGTTAACACTTCCAAAATATGAGTCAGATAAACTAGCTTAGTTTGTAATGCAATAGTCAAGAAGGATGCAAACAAGCACCTGTGGGAAAAAAAAACAAAACAAGAATGCTATGATTTTGTAATTTCTCTTCCCAGTCATCTTTAATAAATGAAATACACTAGTGCTGTTCACATCCTAAGTTCTCCCTCCTCAGGCACATAAACTGTCCACTGTTCTCTACAAAAAATATAAAAAATGCAAGTCCATCTGCTCTTGTGATTATTTTTTAAACACAGAACTTGTGTCTCTAAATTTAATTCTGCAGAACAACACCTGCTTCAGTGACAGAACATTTCTAAACTGTAGAACTGTTGATCTAACTGCAGGAAGTGTTTACAGTTTTGAACTGAGCTTTCCTGCTCCTTTGCCTCTTTGTTTACATGTACAAACATTCCAATTTCTCTTTAATTGCTTGTTTTAATGGCAATGTTTTTTTTTCCTCAATGTGTGCAGATGGAGAAGGAAAAATGCTCCAGAGTACCACAAGCTTGTTTTGCAAAAAGTAGAAAATACATTTGTGTGCTACAATCCATGTTGTTTTTTCCTGCTAATTCTTTTTCTTGAAGATGATAAGCATAATCATACTATACCTGTCTTTCACAGAGAAATTTTTCTGCTTTTCAAGGGTGTGAATGAGAGTAACAAGAAAGTTCTTGTTACAAATTAAAGCATGCAACATGTTGAAGCTTTCATCCTTGCTCGTTTGGTCTCTGCTCTGGAATAGTTAAACAAAAATAAGCAAACTGTAGTTTGGCTATAATGGATTCTTAATGCTCAGAAAAAATGGAAAGAAACATGTGGGATAAGATCCTGGCCTCATTCAAATCAGTGGGAGTTTTGCATTTATTTAAGGGGTCTCAGGATTTTACCAAAAATGCATTTGTGTTTGTGTACAACACAGAATATACACATGCAGAGCATATATTTTCTGCCCTATACACAAAGCAATGCCAATAGTTAAGTTTGCCCATCATTTCCCATGTGAGATTCTGTTTTATTTAAACAAGTCATAATATATATTGGGTAAGAGCATCTTACACTTAAAACTCTTTTTACATATAAATCCATGTAACCCTCCTCATGGAGGAATGGGAACATACTGAAAATGCAAGCTGATGTGTTCTAGGACAACAGTGAGAGAAGGGATACAATCACTCTTGAAAAAAACATAATTAAGGCATATCACACTACATCAGCTTACCTGTGGCATTTCTTCACTGAAGATGGATGCAAAGCCTCCTGACTAAAATATAAGGGGATATTTATCATTCATAAGTACACCAAAAGTTTCTAACACAGGTATGTTTAACATGCCAAGCATGTTCCTGATACTACTTGAAATAAAACAATGGAAATGCTGGCTTCTAGAGCAGATACAACATAAAAACTCTACACAGTAACTTCTGAAAAGGTGCTGCCAAAGCTCACTGGAAAGTGAACTCTAAAAATGACCTGGTATCGACTTCAATGTTCTGTGTGTGTTACTCAGTGCTGCTGAGCTGCACTAGCACAGCAGTCAACCAAGGCTCCCCAGGAAGAGCTGTCATCTGCAAATGTGCTGGTGTGCAAGGGGTGCTGCAGGCTGCATCCTCCCCGGGTGGCAGCGATAGCCTTTGGTATACAGGGCTGCTGTTAACCAAGTGACACTTGAGCTCATCTGCTTCCATTCATTTCAAGGCACTTTATGAATATTCACTAATGAACTCTCCAGGAGGCCCATGCTGTCAGTCTCCACAGAGGCATAGGTGCCACCACACATCAGTCCTAGCAAAAGCCCCCCATTCTCAAACACCTTGTCAATGCTTCTTGAGCAACAAATCTACACTATTTACTGTCACCTGCTTTACCCGTGATGCTGGCAGCCCCTAGTTTCCTTACAGAATCACAGAATGGTTGGGGTTGTAAGGGACCTTAATCATCATCTAGTTCCAACCCCACTACCATGGGTGGAGTTATCTTCCACTGGACCAGGTTACTTAAATCCCTGTCCAATCTGGCATTGAACATTTACAGGAATGGGGCACCTACAACTGCCCTGGACAACCTGTTGCAGTGTCTCATCACCCTCATCATAAGAAATTTCTTCTTATGTCCAAATCAGTGGGAATTTTGCATTTATTTGATTATTTATATGTATCCTCTTTCAGTTTAAAACCATTAACCCTTGTCCTGTCACTACAGGTCCTGGTAAAAAGTCTGTCTCCATCTTTCTATAAGCTCCATTTTAATTGAAAGGCTGCCTTCCTTTCTAAAGGCTGAACAATCCCAGCTGGCTCAGCCATTTTTCATAGGAGAGGTGTCCCAACCTTCTGAGCATTTTTATCACCCTCCTTTAGACCTGCTCTAACAGGTTCATGTCTTTCTTGTGCTGGGAATCTCAGAGCAGTGCTCCAGGTGGGGTCTCACAGGGGCAGAGAGTGAGAATCACCTCCCTCAGCCTGCTGGCCACGCTTCTTTTTGATACAGCCCAGGGTGTGACTGACTTGAGGCTGCAAGCACACACTGACATCTCACATCTCATTTTTCATCTACATACCTGATTTTTCATCCCTCCCTTTCCTCATTCCTCCTGTTCCCTTCTACCCTACCAAACTCTTCTTGCTCTTCCTCCACTGGCTATTCCCATTTTTCCAGAACTTCTTCAGCAACCCTAACACCAACTACCACTAAAAGATACACACACATGCACACAGAGTGAAAGAACCAGAACTGTGCTAAAGATTAAAAATATTTGTGAACAGGGAACAAGCATGGCAGCATTAAATCAAACAATGTGCAAAATTGAGGGAAAACAGAAACAATAACACAAATTTAACAAGCAAAGCAAAAATCAGGCTGAACAGCAAGAACATTTTAAAAATAGATATAATACCCAGTTAACACCTATAAGCATTAAAAGCTATTCAGACAGATTAAATATAGAAAATTGAAGCAGTGGGAAGCAAGACTCTCAAAACAAATGTGGGGTCCATCACTCTTAATTTTAGGTATCGGAGTCCCTTTTTAAGCAACTTGTCCCATTCTAAGGGGATTGCCTCAGACAAATGGGATGAATTGCTTTCTTGCACTGCCCATCTCTGCACTGACTACAGAAGATGCTCAGTGAACAGCTTCAATTTCCATGTTTAAACAGCTTAGATTAGATGAGACAAAGCCCATCCATCACACTGGAGAGCACAAAGAGTACAATATGGACATCATTCAAACACATGCAGTTAATGAAGGAAGTGGTGGTTTGTCACTTTGACCCTTCTGTCAACCCTTCTGACACTCAGTTGCCAGAAATACCCCACTGGCTTTTCTGTTCATCTATAATATTTGTTTAGTGGAGCACTGCTTTTCTGCCACATTCATACAGCACAAGGCATGGCTGAACACTCCTGCAATGTAAACAACAAGTACTTAGCACAAAAAATTGGTACACAGCACCTTAAGTAACTTGCCTGACACTGCATGTTTGTAGAGAGCTAACAGTAGCAAGTGTACCTTCCTGGGATAAGTACTTCACACTGAGACAAAACTCAACTGAAATTATTTCCGGGATGTGCAGTGGCATGAGACTCACCAAGGCAAAACAGGGGCCCTTCCCATTTTTACTGTACAGAATGCAGCAGAGTGGCAATCCTTATGCCTTTTTATCTTAACTTTCTATTTGTATAAAGCACAGCATTTCCACCGAGTCAGCTTTTACAGATTATTACTATTTTGACATGGGAAAGTACAGGAAAAGGTATATTCTTAAGAATAAGAATGCTATTTTAATGCTAATATGCCAGGCAACAAAACAAACAGAAACAAAAAAGATGCAGAAAGTTAAATTTACTTTCCACTTTCTTCAAACCACCTGGTGACCCCCAAAAATTAGGCTGGGGTTGATGCCTGGGGAGGCCACCTAAAAACAGAGACTAGACAAGAAAAAGGGAATAAATGTAGGTATTTATTTGAAGGGCCTTCAAACGTACACCCTGGGCAGGCCAAAGGCTACACCCAAGATGGACCCCAAATCACGAGTTCTTCACGCTTTTATAAGTTTGGTCCATTTGCATATCAGGATCAATTCTCCAATTACAACCCCAGTTAATGATGTAACTAACCCAAGTTTGCCCTCCTCTTCAGAGGCCTTAGTTTACATATTTTGGGGCCTGGGACAATCTAAGTGTCCTTGGAGAGCAAACCTAGAATGGCTTGTTATGTCTAACGAGCACGAGAGAACAGCAGCTAACAGGCCACAAGAAACTTCAGAGTTACACACTAGGCAGTACAGGATTTGAAAAATATAAAAGTTAAAACCTAAGGCATCAGGGGCCTTACAGTAGTACCAGCAGAGATATTTCCAGTGTCCTTTCTGTGAGAACTGGACTCAAAGTATACAAGGATTTGGCGTATGTAATTGCTAAATATTCTGCCTTAGTACCTGGTATTTGGTGTACAAAACCCACAGGCCCCGATTCTGCACTATCACATGTATTTAACTTTATGACAATGAGCTTTTACTAGGACACAAACAGCAATAAAGTGAAGCAGTGTGCAGACAAGAGGGCAAGACTCTTGCTGCTGGCCGCAGCAGTGATGAGTAACACATGAAGCCTAGTAAATAATCCACATACATACCAGTTATGCCCTAAACTAACCAAGTTTCTACTTATTGGTGTCAGTCATACAAGAAAATATCACCAGTTGAAATCACAGCTTCTGCCAACCAGATAAATGCTCATAAGCACTGGTTAACATCATGATATAATACTGAAAGCTGTGGCAAAGGCACTTATCAGCATCATAACGTACCACACATTCAAAAAAAAATTAGTAAGAGAAATAAAACATTCAAGACAAGGCCCCTTTTGTCCTCTGATGCAATGGCACAAACTGCTTCAATGAACACTGAAAATATCTGCCTCTAAATTGGAAAACACTTAGGTACTTACATAATTTCTAAGCATTTGAGTTGCACCCCTTCAAATCAACATCTTACCATTTCTGTCAGTACCTTGGTGTAGAAAGCACACTCTTAGAGCCATTTCTTCATCCCACAAGTCTAATTAGGAAGTGTCATGATGTTAGCTAGCCTGACTGTTGCTCTAATTAGCTATAGCATTGGAAGTGAAAGCATGGGAACAAAAAAAGCAATGGATAAATTATAGCTTAGTTAGGATAGCCTGAAAGACAAGCAGCTCAGTGAGGGTGAACAAAAAGAAATGGATACACAGACAACCCTTGAAAATTCAAGAATGTTGCTTTATCTGCAGCATAAAGGCTTGGCTAGATATAGAGATACACAGCTTTAAGTGTTCTTTGGTAATTCTTCATTTAAGAAAAGTTTCTTGTGAGACAATGTGCAATTAATGTGTTGTATTTTCTTTAGTTATTTGATCCTGACCTTCTGAGCTTTTTTCAATGTTAGTCTGTGCTGACAACTGAAAGACTTGTAAATATTTACCTCTGGAAAGAAAGTTCTAAGAGCAAAGTGTTTGTAGTCAAGGAAGGGAACCGTTCCAAAACTATCCACCACATCTAATTCATCCATCTGCAGTTCAGCAAATCCTGAAAAAGCACCCCCATCCCCACCCAGAGAGTTAGTTTAGTTGACACAAAATCAGCTTCACAACTATAACTTGGCCCCTGTAGATATTCCTTAGAAAACAGTTTTCAGGGAAGAGGGGTTGTTTTCATAGCTGAAGCTCTTACGAGCTGGAAAGTAACAATCTACTCTTTTGTTGAAGGAAATACTACATGCACTCCTATTAGCTCAGTGCTACCTGCTACTGCAGTGCATACAGTATTAAACAGGAACTCTGATACAACACAAAATATTCTAACAGCTACAAAATGAAAATTTTTATGTAATGTGAGCTTCTTGACAGTTTCAGTTCAGAAAATATGCTGTAGACCTACCCTCACGTATTTCCTTACGAATCTCATATTCCAGCAGTTCAAGTTGCTGACTCTGTTTACGAGTTAACTCTTTGGATTTGTATCGAGTAACTATGAATGCCGCTAAAAAGGAAGAAAAAGAGACTCTGAGTACAGAAAGCACAGAAGAGAAAACTCCTATACAAGACATATTTTATTATCAAGAAACAGAAAGATTAATGTACATTTGCACAGTTAGTGTTTTACTGTTGCCAGCGTGCTAGTACCCAAGAGCCCTGGTTATCTGGATCTATACCCCAATCTTTAATAAAAATCATTCCTTTTAACAAGGTCTTGAATTGTCAATCCAACTTTATTTGAAAGTGCAGCATACCCTGCTATATACAGCCTGCACAGTGAGACACAGACTGTAACAACCACTCCTACTAATAGCAACCTACTTAAGGTAGCACTGATTAAACAGAAAAAACAGTTGTCTTGAACAGAAAATCCACTTACAAATTGTTAACTTTTCTAAAGCTTATTTAGAGAGAATAAAGGCATGAGATATGGTTCCTTTTTAAAATGAACTTTAAAAAAAAAGGAACCAACCAAATGAACAAACCCCTACGCATATTAAAATAAATGGAAATTTATCAAACATATAACCAGGTAAGAACACTCAGAAAAAAAGGGAGCACCAAGAAGAGAAGGGAATAACTATTTACCTCCCTCAGTTCAGTAATGACCCACAAATACATGAATGATCCAAATGAGAGTGAGCAAAAACACCACAAACACTGCCTGAGGATAAGCAGTTTGTTAGGGAACATCTCCCCCAGGGACAGAGCTGAGCTCTGACAGCTGGAAGGGACCAAGTTGTGACACAAGGATGTCAGTCCTGTGGCTTGCTTCATGAAGTGATAGTGAGTAATCCCAGCAGAACAGACAGAAATACTGTCTTGTAACATGCTTGTAATGTGCTGCAGACTGACAATTTGGACTTCACTACCGGAACAGAGCTAACTTTGTCTACTCTTAATTGGGAACAGGGTAAAATCACCGGACTGTGACAGCTCCAGACATGTAAGTATGTAAGTGCATCACAATCATACCCTTCAGCAAATCAAAAGCTGAAAATACATTATTGTACTTACCTATAATGACACCCACCACAATAGGTAGCAAAATAAGAACATATAAATATATGTGTGATGATGTTGGCTTGACTTCATGCTCAAAATTTCCTAATTTGACCTGAAGAAAAGCAATGGCTGTGTTAATAGAGGTCAGGAATTATATCAGTGCTTAAAATGAAATTTAATGTATTAAAAAAGAAGTATTTAAGGCACATAAGGACGATGGTAGATAATTAGGAAGACAGCACAAGTTCAGCAAAATGTATGTGAACCAACATTAACTCAACTTTTATTGTATTTGATGTTTAAGCAGGGTAACAGAGCAATGACGAAAAAATTTGGAGGTCCTTATGTACCACCAAATTCTGTCATGCTCTTGCTGCAAACTAGGAGCCCTCAAACGAAAGGCAAGATCTGGCCTCCAGCTGGCCAAGTGGCTCATGCACTCGGAGTCACTGCTAAACATTGTGGCATTTTGAAATGAGGAAGACGTGTTTGCACTCACAGCGTTACTCTGCTGAGCAGAAAAGTAATCTAAGACCCATGACAAGGATGAGGGAAGTAGAATTTTTCAGACAACTGGCCTATAGCCCTCTTCCCTATTTCTTTGCAAAAGTTTCAACCTCTTTATGTAGGATGTTGTTCCTGAAGGTCCTTAAGAAAAAATGCAACATATGATACATGTACAACATGTACAGGAACATGTTACAACACATGTACAACATGCCTCAACAGTGGGCTTGTCAGAGGCAGGACAGGCATTAGCTCTTAGGCATACATGAAAGCGCTGAAGGCTGCCAAATGCCAGACTGAGGCATTCACCACTGATAATTATGGCAGAAGAAATATCAGAAAGGAAGATCTCAAAGAGGACTGCGAAAGCACATAAATAAAGGGTAGCTAAGACTATAAACAGGCTAGACATAAAAATACGTTTTGACACATAAAAAGAATACCACCAAGTGCCAGGGATAGAAATGAGCTTGCAATAATTGAAAAGGAGGGTTGAGTTGAAATTATTTTGGGTTACAGCAGGGAAGGCAGAGATCTGGTGATTGCAATCAGTGGCTTGTCACAGGAGGTGAGCAGCCAGGGCAGCTGCAGACTGCCAACTGGATAGTCACATCACAGCTACACAGACACAAGCAAGCAAAAAAACCCCACAGGGCTGGGAAAGACACAGCATTTGTATTTCTGGGGCTACAAAGAACAGAAGACAAAGCAGATCTATTTCCTTCATCAAATGTTACTTTTTCCTCTGATGTTTCTATGTTTTCACAGATCCTATGCAAAGTTCTCTTGGTCTGAGGCTTCCTAGGATCCCATTAGCCTTTTCCAAGGCTCAAATGCATTGGTGGCTAAATACATTAACCATCCTGTGGCTAATACACCTACTTTTCTACACTTGTCATGTCCAGCTGAAGAAATCCTAAAGCAGAAATTTCTGTTACTCATCCTTATTTATTGAAAAACTGAGACAAAGCATTCACTTAATTTTCTGTTCATATTTAGATTATCTTTATTCTTCACCATAACTTTCATATCTAGTGGCCTCATTTTTTTCCTTATCTTTTATCCTGTTTATGAATCACAGACTATATAAGGTACACCTGAATTAATCCAATTCCTAGTCCTAAATTAATTTCATTTTTCCGCATGACATTATAAAACCTTCTCAGGACTGGTAATGCCTCTGAGCTTTATGTCATCAGCAAGTGTTGTTAGCGCATGCCTTATTTTTGTGTTCAAGTCAGTGGTGATATTAAAGAATATCTGCATGAACATCAGCATTGCCCAGAGTCAGCTCCCCTTACACAGCATCCGGTTTTTCTAACCCCTGGCGTCCTCATAATCACCACGTTAAGTAGTTTACTGAATGACTTCCAGGTACGTGTGATCTATCGCTTTTTTGTTGTTGAGGAAATCACTCATCTTAGGAAATAAAGATAACTAGCATGATCTGCTTTCATTAAAAAGAATTTGACAATTATCCCATTTTCCACTTACCTCCAGGTCGTTCATGAGTAACTCAAAATACATTATAAAGTTTTACATAGAGCTAGGATTAAATCAGCAAGCCTCCATTTGCCTAGGGTTTGGGGTTTTTTTCAGTTTAAAATACTGGTTTTTTATTTGCTGCTCTCCAGTCATACAGTACATCTCCTAACTGCAGTTTTATTTAAAATCTTTCCTACTAAGCCTACAGTGTCATGTGTCAGTTCTCCCTCAGTGCTTTGATGGGAATGACTATGTTCCTGCTGTCTTGAGCCCTTTGATCTACCTGAATCTTGCTTTTGTCACAAGAATGGCATTTTCTACTCTGGCACCTCCATTCAGACTGATCATTCTGTCTTTGAACCCACACTCAGTATCTTCTTTCTTCTGGAAAATGAAGGCAAGAGATACATTTATTCTTGAGCCAAACTTATCTTTTATACCCATCTTATCCTTTTCTCAGTGGCCCTACTTCTTCTATGATGAGCTATTCATAAGGTTTAAAAAAACGTGAGGATTTGCTACTTCTGTATTTTTCTTATGTTGGAAAAAAATTTCTAAAGTACTAGAAGTGCAATGTTACATGATGACTATTGCATTTGATTTGCCTTCGTGAAGTGGTGACCTTTCTATGACAGTCACTTCTATGAAGTTTGCAGGATGAGCATGTGATATAGCAAGGCAACACTGGTATTTAAATGCAACACCAAACTCAGAAAGGCTTTTCCGTGCCATAACTGGCTCAGACGGCAGGATCCACAGATGGGGGATCAGTTCACAGTGATAAAAACTCAAGAATAGCTTTGTTAATCTTTACTATGAGCCATATGCCTTGAAGTCAATAGAGTTATTCCAGTTTTATACCACCACACACTGCAATAAGAGTCTGGCATAACTTTTCTCCTTCATAAATGGTGATGATGGCATTCAAAAAAATTTGTATCTTCATCTTATTCATGGAGCAAATATCTTAAGCTGCAATTTAGCTTTGACATCCACGCTAATGTCCTTATATTTGGGCTTGGCTTTGTGCCACATGCTCAAAGCATTTTAGCTTTCCCAGTGCACACTGAATTTCACCCCCTTTTTCATCCAGAAATGCCTTCTGTCTCAGTGGTAATCCCTGAGACAGATCCTTACCTACTTTAGTAGGAAAAAGTGACTGGGAGAACACAATCCTTTTCCTCACGGCCACACTGGAGAATTAGGTTGCTTACAGATCTAAGATGAGGGGTTCTCCTGGAGACAGTGATGCTGTTCCAATGATGTCTGTTCTGCAGATAGAGGTGTGACAAGCTACTGCTCTCCTGGAGCTCAGCAGCAGTGAGTTCAGCTTGGACTGCAAAGCTTACCTCTGACACCACCACAGTAACCAGACAGAAAATGTGCTCACTTCTGTCAGTGGTACCTAAGCTACCTAGGCAGGCAAGCTTAGATATGGGGAGGAAAACTGTACTACCAAGTACCGTGACAGCATTAATGACACATTTTACTACACTTCTATAAACATTCAAACACTGTTTAACTGCAACAAAAGGGAATTCTACTTACAAAAACTTTCACTGTGGAAAAGTCAATCTTGTCAGTTCCTTCCCTTTTGAATTTGCACAGTATGGTGCTACGGTCTGGCTTTTTGGTAATATTTTGGACACTGAACCATATTTTTTTGGTCTGTGCACCAGTCATATATGACAGATAAACCTCTACCTCCGTTTTAGAAATATTCAAGTTATCATTTTCTTTCTAGAAGGAGAAAATTGAAGACAATAATCAGTCACTAAATACAGTAAGGAAAAAAAATATCCCCAAGCACTGTTTCATATTAGGTACTATAGTTTATTATTTTGAAACTTACATATATTTTTAATTCCAGATCAGGATCCAGTTCAGTGTGCAGCTGGTAGTTAATGAACACTGGGTCTGGGTGATAGTGTAATTTGACACATGGTATAAAGGTAGTATCCACTTTTAACATCATATCAACAACTTTACCCTCTGTTGCATGGCTCAGGCTTGGCGTTAAATAATGATACTCAGATGCATTTCCAGGACACCTAGAGACCTAGAAATGCAATAGCAAAGCTCTAACAGTCATTAAATACTCAACAGTGGGTACAATTACAAACAGAGGCACTCAAACTCATTTTAATGTCTCCCTGACTTCACAGAGATACCTGCTAAACCCGTTCTTTGAGATCAGGGCTGCATGCAGAGCACCTGGAAAAATTTCTGTGTTGAGCCCATGTCTACCTTTAAGTGCGTTTGTCTGCACGCTGCTTTAAGGCTGATTGCTCACTGCTAAGGTAACTATTTCCTGCAATGAGACAGGAATTGTGACAGTGAGTTTTCCTTCTTTGCCCTCAATGCAGGTGACAAGAGACAAGTAAGACAAGCTCTCCTGCACTGCTAGGCATTCGCTCTTTCCAATTTAACTCCTGAGAAAGGGGGTTGCTACAGTCATTGTAGCGTTGGGTCCTTGTTTACTCCACTGGGTGATGCTGCTGTGTTCTGGTCTCTGTGCTGAAATGGTCAACAAGGTGCTTGCCTCCTCACAGCCTTGAAGAAAGGGTTTCATCCCAACATCAGCTCCAGCCTGCTGCTCCTCGCTGAGGCAGTGGCACCATTTGGGCTTTCAGCACAGAGCCAGAGGGAAGTACAGCACCCCCTCCTCCAACAGACCCATATGTGGAGACAGGGGAGACTCAAAAAGGACAGATTTGGAACAAGCCCCTAGACCATAAAAAAAAGCTCAGGGAATTAAGCAAGAGAGTAGCTTATGTGTATTTGTGATTCTGTACTAAGAATGCGTGTAACTGTAATCCTGTAAGTGGTCATATTTATTTCAGCAGGGTGACTGACATGGCCTGCAAGTGGTTGGAAATTATTGAGATCTCCTCAAACCTTAGGAACAAAACCTAATGCAGCAAGAGATCTCTATTTGGTATTATAAAGGAGATTCAGACTTACTGTGAGGTTTAATCTCTGGTCATCTGAAATAATCACGCTGTCCACCACATTAAAATTTCTCCCAGTTGTAGTAATTTTGCGACCACCACTGCAAAAAAACAAAACAAAACAAAAATGTGTGGAGGAAGGGAGATTAATATTGTCTGTTTGCCCACAGACATGTCCTGCCTTAAGGTTTCAGCTGTGAATAAACTACTCATGTGCATTTAGCTTTGCTAGCAGACAACATAATAAAGTCAAACTGCAGAACAAGATAATTTGAGCTATACAGTGTACTTACACCCTTTCCTCATAATGTAATGGTAAATACTTCTGCTACCCCAAAACCACATGATTGCATACACACATATAATCCTTTTCAGGGACTCTCCACCTTGTTTTTTATTTATGCAGCCGAAGAACTAGACCATGATTTAATATTCTGTCTTGAAGAAAGAGCATCATGGTATTTCACTGCCGCAGGGCATTAAGCCCCTGCCTGTTCTTGATTCTTGCCTTCTTCAGGACAAACCCATCGTGCCAGGCACCTCACAGGAAACATTCTCGGCAGTGTTCAGACCATCTGTCTCAGCACACAATGGTGCTTGTGTCTGAGGGCTCTGGCTCACAATCTCTGCTGAACAGAGTTGGAGTGGTTTAAGGTATTATTAATTTCCAGCGGCCTGAGCTGCCTCTCACCTGGAGATGAGGGCATGCATCCTGGCTGCTCAGCTGCTGCAGCTGCCAGCCCAACCCTTTATCTCAAATCCTCACTCAACAAGGTATCAGATTCTGAATGTGAAAGCAGGTAAAACCTGTGAAAGCAGAGGGGCAGGTGGAAAGCTGTGCCAGAGAACATCTTAAAACCACCCTGTAACTCTTTCACCATATCTGTGAGTCTCCCACAAAACACAGCAAAGGCTTGAAAAGGGCTCTTTTGGCTTTAGGGAATCACATTGTAAAGCAAGTCTGTGTACATTGCTGCAGTGATGATTATTTTCACTTCACTTCCAATTCACTCATACTTCATCCTGTTTCACAGATGAAGGCTACATTAGCATCAAGAAATCAAAGTTAATTGGAGTTAGAATTTATGTGTGCTACCCATATTTTGGGTTCAGCTTTAGTAGGAATAGACTACTTTTGTCTTCTATAAAGGAGACCTGAGGTGGGCAGAAGTCTACAGAATCCATCTTGCAGCTACTATGACCCTATCTGTTAAATCACTTCATAGGCCTTAATTCATCCAACACAACAGGTTACAGCAGTCTTCCAAGTATGCTTCAGCTGCAGTCTGTCCAAGGAAGCAGGCTCATATTGGCTCAGTGCAACTACATTTGAATAAATACTTAAAAGGTATAGAAAGACAAACTTACCTGATCCAGGAGGTATTTGGTGTAATTCTAGAACATGATGGCAGAGAAACATAATGCAGGGTCATTGGTGGTGAACATTTTTTCCCGTTAGCCTGGATACATATACTTTTGGCCTCTTTACGTGTTGGTGGGAGAGCAAACGTCATTTGTGTATCATTTAGCACATTTCTAACTTTAATGCTGGAGAAGAAAGAAAACAGAGAAACGCTGAAACACGGACGCCACTCACTGGTGTTACTACACAAAGCCTACAACCTACAGCAAGCAATAAGGAGAAAAGAACTGAATCTCTGTCTGAGCTGCCAGATGGAAGTGGAAAGAGAGAGCAGGGAGTTGAAGAGACAAAGTAGGGCATCTTTTGAATGAAGTTGCTATGTGACACAATAATCACAGAAAACAGTATAGATAATTGGCCCTGGGATGAGCCTATGTAATGTAATGGGTGATTTTGCTGTTTCCTATGTACTTCTCCATGCTACCAGGATGGTCCATGAGCTAGTCAAGAATGACAATCTCCATTTTCCTTTTCTTTCTTCTTTTTCTTTCTCTCTCTCTTTCCTCCAATTTTTTCATTCCCTCCTCTTTCTACTTCCTGTCTTTCCCTCCTTTTCTCCTTTTTTTTCTGTGGTCCCCTGAAAATTCATGGTTGAAGCAAAAATTGAACACTACCTTTTCAAGTGCTAGCTATATAAAATGGGCTTTGTAATCACAGGCAGCCATTGCAGCTGCACCTGAAAATAACTGATTCAGAATAAGACTGCCTAATTATCTAGGGGCTTATACTGTGTGATCATCAACAGAGAAAAATAGGAGCTGTTGCATGAGAGATTTCCTTCCCTGGCATGGTGTCTGTGCTTTACAAGCAGAATCCTAGAATACATGAGGAATATTTTGAAGCAGAGGAGATTCGAACAAAAGCTGAGGCTTTCCTGTGACCTAACTTCTTGGTGCCTGATAGAAGGCACAGAGAGCCACGGATACAAAACTGTCCTACTGCTATTGAGAGAACTGATTACCCATCCATCCCCAGTATTGTACTCAATCACCAAATTTATTTCCACCCTTTGGTAATTTAAAGTGGAAGTATAACTAAAGGAGTGCAGACCATCCCCTGCTCTCCTGAGGAGAGGTACATGACAACTATTCACACAACCATATTGCTAGAGCAAAATGGATATAATTTTCACCATGCAAAGTAAATAGTATCATTTTTCAGTTTAACTCACACGTCTGGTTTACAGCCAGTGATTCCAGTCAGTATCAGTTTTATGCCTGATGCACGTGTAAAGTTTTCTCCTTTGACTGTTATTTCACTTTTGCCTAATGTAGAAATCCACAAAGGTTCAATGGATTGAATGCTGATATGCTATTAGGAAACAAAGCAAAACAAGATCTGATTATGAAAAGGCTGGGCAGATTAGGCAACAGCTGTAAAAACAAAAACCACACAGGAATGTGGATTTTATGGCACTGGGATACATTTTTATTAATAATTTCAAATACTGTTAAACTTAATCCAAGGAAGTACTGTCAATCACAACTTCATTACAAGCCAAATATTTTTACCTATGTATTTTATATTTCAATTTATCTCGTTACAAAGTTGCCCAAAAGAATCACAGTCTGACATGCTGGAAGGTAGGTATCATAAAAACCCAGCTTGAAATGATACATTTCATGTGACCCCCCGAAGAACTAAAAAACAACGCAAGACAACACCCATGGTGCTGTCACTATGAGAGATCAGATGAACAAATGAAGGCATCTTTCATGACCTGAAAAGGGGAAGCAGGGTCAAATCCTCGAATGAAAATTTGAGAAAGCGCCCCAGAATTAGCTTTACTAGAAAGTCTTTTCAAAGTCATACATAGAACTAAAGGTACAAAACAACTGCAGGGGAGTTTTTTGGTATCTCATTTTTACGCTAAGAAGTTCTCCAGCATTTAAAAATAACCCTGGTTTGCTCTAATGTTGTCACAGTCTTGCAAGACAAGAAAAACTCTCACAGAAGAACTGTGCTTTTCTTTGCCTGTATTTACTTATTCTAACTTACTAACACTGCTAAGAAGAGATACATTTTTCCCTACTGTATTCACTTGATACTTTTGACAGCATCTCATGTTTAATCAGTTTTGCTGCTTCCCCAGTTTTATAATCACAGACGGTTTCCTCTCCGCCTATCTTTCAGACAACAAACTGAAAACATTCAAAAAAACAGGAAAATACGCATGTGAAACCACAAACTGTTTGGGACCTTCTCAGGCAAACGATTTTTAGCTTACCTTTAGACTGCCTATACTACTAGTTTAAATTGAGTTTTTAGAGCATTGTGATTATCCTGATTTTTGCTGTGCACCTATGGACATATCCACTGGGCAGTTCAGTCTTCTTGATCCTGTCAAGGGTGCTGGTGCAAAGCCTCTAGGAAAGTCCATCCCACAGGTTTTTCTCACCACTAATCTTACCATATACCCAAAACAGCACTAATACTTCGGGCTGGTAGCCTGAGGGGACCATCAGGGTCACAACTCCATCCTCTGCAAACACACCCTCTGACTATTTCAAAAAGGTCCTGGCACATTGTCCTCAAATGCTACCACGGTTCACTGAATGCCGGAGCACTCCAGAGAAAATGAGGGATCTGTCACCACTGATTGAAAGCTGCAACTTATGCCTTAGGAAAAGGCCACAGAGTGCAAAGGCTGGGGCCAGAGGGCCTGCAAAAGGGCCTCCAAGATGACCTCTCTTACGGATAATGGAGGAAGACAAAGAAAATCCCCCACAAACAGCCTGAGGGGAAAAATTCACTCCCACAGTGATCTGGAAATCAGTTTAATCCTTGGGACAGGACAACTGAAGCAGAAATCTAAGAGATTAAAGCCAGAAAACCACTAGTGCTTTTCTTCACCAGCATCCTGTTCCTCTGCTTGTGTCCAACCTCCAGTGCACCAAGGACAGTCAATATCCTCACAGAAATCCAGAAGCCAAATAGCACAGAATGGAACAAAACACTGCTTTGGGTTCTCGCTGGTAACCACCAGGGAGCCCTGAAGCACCGGAATACCGCAGTATCACACAAACACATGGAAATCCCCCAGAGTGCATCAGGGCCGTGAACCCCGGTGAGGGAAATGCCAGGCACCCCTCGCTCAGGGGTGCAGCTCAGGGGTGCTTCAGGGCTCCCACTGGTCGCCCTGCCAGACACCACACACCACTGAGTGCTTCAGATTAGCTTGCCTTGCTTCTTTTCTTGTACCATGAAGATACCACAGAAAGAACTGTTCACGTAGAAAGTTTCAGTCCCCCCTGAAATCATGCCTCCCCTGAGGCTACACATCACAGGCTCCCTCTTGGCATCCTGCCTCAGCCTCATGGAGTCAGTGCAGTCACGGCACTGAGGTAAGACGGCCTCAGCCACTCACTCGGGAGCCCAATTCCCACCCAGCTTGACTGCCATAATCTGCAACACTTGCCTCAGCAGCAAAAGAAACCCTGAACTTCCTCACTGAAAGCAGGAAGGACCTAATGTCCTCACTGGGGTCTGCAGTGCCTGCTTCCCCAGTGCCAGAGAGCCACTGACCTTCCAGTTGCTATATGGCAGGGGGAGCAATGCCCAGTAGCAAGAGAAGCCACAGCAGAGAGGCAGAAGGATATTTATAAAAATCACTAGTTGTGAGGCATGTGATGGAAGCGTAAACACGCAAAGAGACATACAGAAAGCGTGCACCAGGTCCTCAGGTAATGTAAATCAGCACAGCCCTGTCAGCTTCAATAGAGTTCCATATTTCTGAGCTGCAGCCTCCTCCCCCCTCCCCTGGACAGCCTAACGCTTCCCTGGGGCTGTGTGAACTGTGGCAGCCACATCCTCAGAGGTGTGGTTAGCATGGCTGCAGGTCTCAGAGAGACATCTGACAGCAGCCCAGGTTAAGCAGTGTCTGCTACCCTGGGGAGTCCCTCTCTGGCATAGCCCCTCCTGCACTGCTAACACAGGGCCCCGAAGAACTGGATCGGGGAACTGGCCCAGACGAAAAATAACCTGCTGCAAGATAACAGTTATTTCCAGCCAAATCAGTTCCCTAGCCAAGCATACTCAATCCAACCACTCCAACTGCTGCTCTGGCACAGGGAGGGGGAAGGTGCATGCATAGAAACCAGCAGCTGGAGTCAGGAGGAGGGCTGGGGCTGGCACTGAAAAAAAGTATATTAATCTAAATGCTCAGCTGGGGTTGTGGGAAAACACAAATCCTCTTTCTCCACTCTCCAGTATGTTCTCCTTAAAGCACAAGCAGTCAAAGGAGAGCAGGATTTCAAATGCAATTTCAAGCTCTCTGAATGGATCAATCACTTCTAAATAAACATCTGCCTTTGCACTGCCTCTGGTGCTTTCACTGCCTTGTCCATCACTGTCTTTCCAAGATAAGGCATGTGGAAGAAAGCCATCTCCCAGGCAATTCCAACTATTTACCAATGTCAAATTAATGCATTTGGAAGCAGAGTAAAGAAGAATTTCCTCTGTTCTTTCACCAGACATAATGCTTTAAATGCAGATCAAATCCAGAATATTAATGCTCAGAAGCACAAGTATTACAATCCCACTCGTCTCCGTGAAAAACAAGATATATTTTGTGATTTTCTTTAAGAAACATCAGCTGAGCAGCTGAATTTAAGAGGTAATCCCTGTCTTCAGAGGTACAAGTTTGGGTAGTTCTAATGAAACATTTAGAGAAAAGAACACAGTCACTATTTATAACAACCATGCATCACTCACAGGAAAGTAGAAACCAAAAAGTGTCGGCAGCAAATCTCTATGTACTTACTCATCAGTCAAATTTCTCTCCACTACTCATTTCTTTCCTAACACCTGCACATCATAAGCAACCACTGATAAAAGGATCACTCAGTTTTATGAGAAAATAAAAACATTTTGATTCCATAAAGAATGAAGGGACAACCTCGTGGTTAAAGGGCAGACCTACAAAGCAGAAGGTTAAAGGGCTGGCCTATGAGCCAAGTCATTTAGATGGTATACAGACATATACTCTATGTAAATTCTATAGAGAATTCAGTAACCAGATTCAGCAGGTACTTTGGCAGTACTAGTCACACTTCTTCTTTCCCAGTGATCCAGCTTGTGTGGATCCATCTCCAGTTTTGTCTACAGCCTGGAAACAAGGAAAATTTTTCTGAAAGTGTGAACTAGAGATTTACTAACACCCATGGATTTCAGTTCCTGGACTCATCCTCTAGCCACTTCTCTGTTATGCAGAAACTGGGTGGCACATCCTCCCCTTCCTTCTGCTCCCCTGGCAGCTATGTTTCAGGAGAAGCTGTGATCTGGCTGCATAAAATAAGGAAGAGGTTTGAGACTCTGAAGCCTAGTTTCTCAGAGCTGTCTATGACAGCAGAACTCAAACATGCTTTCAAGTCTTAGGTAAGATATTAAGCCTGAAATGTTCTTTTTTTGTTGTTGTTGTTGGTCAGCTTACCATGTTCCAGCCCTCAGCGTGCTGGCTCCTGTGGAGTGACTATATACAGCATACAGGGACTTTGGCATTTAAAGCAATGTTGTAAATACCGCATCTAGTGGTAGGCACATGACAATTGCAGTGTTCACTGTCTCAGTGCCTGCATCTGAAACACAAGCTTTTGCTGGTACCTTTTAACACCAACAGAGCACTAAGAAAAAATAGTATCAATCCAAATTCTGCATTACCTTCCTTTGTAACTAACTGCCTCCTCATCCATATCTCTATTATTTCTGCAAAGTCCTCTCATTTTAAATAAACTTCTCCCCCAACTCAGAGAGGCTCAATAACACTGATCTTAAAATGCTAACTAACCTCTGTTTTCTGTGCAGTGGTGATCCCCTTGGAAGCAGTTGCATTGCAATCATCCTGGAAAAAAATAAGCATTTCTCCATGTCAGGATAAAAAAGAGACAGATTGCTGCTCAGATGTGAAAAACACAAAGAAAAGACATCACAGGGGATTCCAGTTTTCTCCAACAAACTTCACCTGGCAGGTGGTGGCAGGAGAGACACGTATCCATTCACAGCTGGCACACTCACCCTTGTGTATACACCGTGAGCAGCTGGTAACACAGAAATAGAGTTTTTGTAAGACACAGGAACTCAATCTAGATTCAGTCATGAATGTCAAATTTCAAGTGACAGAAAAAAAGCATAAACCCAAGAGAACAACCATGCAAACACATAATGAAATGGATAAAAGTCCGTTTACCCTCCAAGCCTGTTGTTCTGCTATACTTATTCTGAGAAGAAATTTAGTATGAAATAGAATCTGTATTGAGATGCTGAGAGTCATTAATTTCAAAAAAAGCAGGAAGCAGAGGAAATACTTTGGGTTAGATTTTATTGTAACTTTTAAAATTTTTAACTCATGTACATTTTACTCCAGTACATGAGTGGCCAGGTAGTATAAAAGGGCAGAAAACCATCACCAATATTTTTCCAGCTTGTCTGAACATCTGTTCCATGTGTGCAGTGCTAGCAAGTATTGCCAGTATTGCCTTCCTCTACCAAAAAATATGCCTGTTGGGAGACTAGTGTGTCCCTATCTTGCTTTGCAATGCCTCTATCGATATGGAAGAGAGCCAAGAGCAGCACAGTCCCTCTCCAAACATGCTGAGAAATGCTCTGATTTAGAGAAGGACAGCTCCTTCCCCATGTTCCTCCAGGGACATGATGTGTCACTTCCCAAAAAGCAAGAGTTCAATTTCATCCCAGGTTCTTATGGATTAGCCTTTTTCCATAGGGGAGGAGCATTCTGAATGAGAACACTGTAGTTACCTACAGCATATATTAGCCAGATCTTTCTAAATATTAACAACCACCTATCATAAGGTGTTAGGCCATGTACTGGGCATGAATGCTTTCTCTGCCAGCTCTCAACAAAGAGTCTGAAAAATAATGTGTACGGAATAATAGGTATTCATTATTCCTATTAGCAGATTAGATGTTACTCTCTGGTTTAATTATATTCATGTTACCTGTGGACCATATTTAAATTTCATCTGGGTCTAATTTAAAACAGCTTCACAAAGTGATTTTAAAGAATCTTTTGACTCCTCTAATCTAGGCCTTATACTGAGTACCAAGGGCCCACCTTCTACCCAAGGACAAAAAGAATTTTAATGTCATTGTGACATCCTTTATTATCTCTTCAGGCACTTGTCATAAATTCAGTCTTTGTAATGACTCTCCTACCGTTAGTTTCCAGGGTCCCATTAAATAAGAGAGTCATCAGAAGAAGTAGCTTTTTAAGGGGGAAAAAAAAAAGAGAAGGAGGAGGAAGTGGGCCAAGAAAACGGATCTGCCTATCCTTAGTGAAATGTAGTTCCTTGATAAATACAAAAAAAAAAAAGAATCATGAATGACTTTAGTCACTTTCCCACACACACACATCAACCCCACAATGAACTTTAACAAGAACCAGGCTCTTACTTTTTCAACTGAAATGTTTGTGTGATATTCCAAGAGCTCGAGGACAGTGATGCTTCGAGAACTAGACAATCTGGAAAAATGTACATGTTAGGTATATGCTGGATATTGCAAGAAATAACGGTTTAAAAATAATTTGAGGTGAAAACTCAAACTACCTGTTTTGTACTTGGTATGCACCTTCTCTCATACATTCACTCACACTTTTGACTGATAAAAATAGCCAGATTTTGTCCTTCAGCTGAGTTATGCCAAGGCTTTCTACACACATATTAATTAAGCTTGATGCCACCACCACATGACAAATAAAAGTAATGTTATTGTCAGGATACAGATAAGGAAACACTACCATGAAGCAGGGATATAAAATCATCTCTCAAAAAGCACACAGTGATATGTACTGTGGTATAGCTAGACCCCGAATTCAAGTCTTCTAACACAACAGACTGTTCTAATGCAAGAGACCCCACCATACCATACTTCTCTCTCTTTCTGTCTCACAGACTTGGTTTCAGAGTCTCCTTTTGTAATCTATGCAGTAGCAATTTTCATCCTATTTAAATCTTTTATGATTGCATGAGTCAATTTGCCATTATTTCAGCTAGCAATTACTATACCAACAATTCACTGGCAGCTGTGGTATGAAAGAGTATCTTCTCTTATGAGCAGAATACCACATCGAACAGTAGAATTAGATATATACCACTTAAGCCATGGTCTCTTTCATCTGTGTGCCTGCAGATGTGTAGTCTGTGAAATGAATGGCTGCCTGCGATCAAATGAAACCCATGTTTGCAGACTTTTCTGACTTCTCTATGCTAGAAAGTATCTAGCTTTTTAATCGAGGAAAGTTACAGAGATTTTAGGTATATCTATCTTGCAAAGGTAGATGGCTTGTTCAGATGAAAAGCCAGCCTTGGCTACATCTACGTGGTTAAAACAGAGGTATCTCATACCTCCACATGGCAGCATGGCTCTTGGGTGCTCACTGCAGAGGTCACCTGAACTGCTTGTTAGAAACAGCCCTTGGGACTGACCATTCGTATGATCAAGCATCTTAATAAATGGATAGCAAAGTGTCTGACTTCAATGGTATTTTAGTGTTTAAAGATGTGGATGAGTACAGACACTCTGAAATCCTTCATCAAGCACCTATTTGCATCTCCAGAAATCTACTTATCTGTAGAAATCTGACATACTGACACACAATTGCCTAAATCACTTGCCTACATCAATATATGAAAAAGGTCTCAAGCCATGAGCTACAGAAAAAGTAAAATACTCCTAGTATTTTACTAGGAGTAGTAAGTAAAAGTAAGGAATTTATCTCCTTCTGGCAGAGCTTGTCTTTTCTTTTAAGCTTGTATAAATACTTTAAAAACAACACTTTCGAATATGCTTTCCTGGTTCTGTGTTGGAATTAATGGAACCTATTATTTTCTGTATGGTCTGGGCTTTTAAAATGCATTAGACTGCACTGAGTAGCAGGTATTTTCAAAATGTTTTTTCCAGGAAATGATACCTAAAGGAGTTTTGCAAGTGCATCCTCTTGTGAAACTGAGGTCACTTTAGAGGAGATACCACAAATAGTCAATGTTACTTCACACTTGAATTATCCACTAAGACATGGCAGCTCATAGGAGCAGGTGAGTGGCAGTAATACTGGCACGCACAAGCTAACCTCACAGCCTCCTCGCTAACACTGTCAAAGGGCTCATTTCTGGCACAAAGCACAGGCAAGGTGAGCTGGCTTCCATAACACTGTTCTCTGAAAACCTGCTAATGGAGTTAAGAGAAAGCTTTAGTCTGTGAAGACAGAGAACCAAACAATATACTCCATAATGACAAGAAAACATGGCTTTTGGGACTGGGTCAACAAAGGACATTTCCCTCATAAAAATCCACTAATAGTTTACTAAAGACAGCTTAATAGATCAAAATACTCATTGATATCACTCCAGCTGTCACCTTCTAGTGACAGTGTTTCCTTCTCAATTCCCAGTGCTGGACGGGAACTTGACACAACACTTCTACGATGCTGGAGTTTTTCCCATACAGCCTCCTGAGATCGAAACATTCCAAGGAACCTCCTTCAGGGGCAACGGCCCCTGAGAGAGAGAGCTCTTTGTAGCACTGAGCTCTTCAGAACAACAGGTCCTTGAAAATACTTGATAACATTTCACTGCTCTTCCTACACAAAGGTTTTATAAGAGAATCAGATTCATGCATAGTATTCCATGTCCTTTGGGCTTTATTATCAAGGAAGAGATAGAGGCAAGGCATTTATCTGAATTTTCTGTTTCCTCTTCAAGTCACTTAAGAACATGCGGTGTCCCTTGTGTTTGCTATCTGTTCTTTGGTTTAGATTAAAACTCTCTTTCTCATTCTAACATAAGCAACTTTACGAAGTTATAAGGCCAATCTCTATTAAAAAAGCTTTGTGCTTCTATACAGACTCTCGAAGATATGCAAGGGGACGTTTCCCTACTGTTAGTCAAATAAGACTCCACTGTGAAGGATTATGATCTGATTCTTGAGACCAAAGCCTAAAGAACAGCTCAAAAGTCAAGACAGTCAGTAATTTACCACCTCATTCTAAAACCTGTAGCTGCCCATTAGATACACAAACCAGATCACAAGCATGTCACATCCAATACAAACTGCTCAGGTATCTAACTCTAACAACCACTGGTGAACAAAGCAGTATAAGAATTATTGCAAAATGATTCAACCAGTAATTCAGACGGAGGAATGAAATCAAGTCAAAAGGATGTACCCACCAAATTGCTCCTAAACCATGTATTTTTCTGCTAATCCTCTACATTGGACAATCACTTTCTCACAGTTAGGTTGGAATAGTTAATTAAATGTTAAGATTATTTATTGTACAGACATTCATAATTAGATTCTCCTCTTATTTATGCCAGTACAGTTTTGTGCAAAAACAAATTCTGTTTGCAGATTAGAGAAGAGTTAAGATGGGTTAATTTGTCAAGGCAGAGCACTAGACCAACACTGCTTCCATTGCTCCAGCCAGGTTGATTATCATTGGATTTATCTTAAGTTTCCTTTGACAGTTATTAATGGCACCATGTAAATAAATATTCTGCTAATGTTAAAGCACTGCACTGCCACAGGGTCAACTGAGGAAGCTGCTTCCAGCCACAGGGTAATGTGTGTTAGTACTTCTGCAAAGGATTCCATATTAACAACACTGTAATCACCAAGAACCGTGTGAGTATACTCAAAACACTTGACAAAATATGAATTATTTTTCTTCAATAACATTTAATAAAAAGCATTACGTATTTTCACACTCATTAGGCCAGTATTTATGTAGTACTCCCCAGTATTAAAGGATAGTGAATAAGCATTAAACACATGTAATAGGAAAACATACCGTTATCAGTTATCATCAGAGTGGTTAGATTGCAGAAACAGGAGGAGTTTTTCAGCACTACGTTTTCATAAAATATTTCAACAGCTGTTACAATTTTTATCATACAGAAAGTAAGGATTTTGCCTACATTTGCAGTCACAACAACCTATAAAACAATAAAAACAAGAATACAACAGGGAGTTTTTGTTACACTTTCTAAGTCATCACCTTGTCTTTACAGAAAACGACAAACTATGAGGTGCACAAAACGAAAATTTTTGTGGTGGAAGCAGACAATTCACTAGGTAAATTCTCAAAGGAGAGTGACTCTCCCCACTGAAGAAGCAATACAGAAAGAGTTCTGAAAGTAACCACATTGCTTAGTTCCAGAAATTAAATGGATCTGTACAGTATGTTAGCAAGCAATCTTAAATAATTTTGGATTTTAAAACTAGAATTTTGCTGTAAGTGTTATATGCTGTGCTATTCCTTTAAAAATATTTCAGTAAGAATGTACAAATCTTCACAGAGAGAGATCGTTTGCATCCATAACCAAAGAGCACTTAATTATGGAACAGAACTTATATTGTAATGAATTATCCTTTGTTTCTGGCTGAGACTGCTTTACAAATATGATTACATTAGTGTATTCAATCAGGAAATCAGAAACAATAGCGTGCAGATTAAGTGGCCAGTCACAATAGTTGATAATCAAATATTCAAGGCTGTGTGTGCTGTGAACAGATACAGAGTAAAGATTAATATCAAGCACTTGAAAATTTGTGTTAGCATATGTGTCCCAGTGAATGTTTTCTAACTTGTTACAAAGCTCAGAACTTCCATATTGCACTTGATATATAGTTACTGGAAATATTGGAATAGCTGATACAGTGATACAATGGAAACATTGCCTTTGTCAGCATAGTGAATATTTTTGACTTAACATCATGAAGTATAGCTTCAGGATCCGTTTCACAGGAAATGAAGAGAACATTTATCTAATTCACACATTCAACTTACTGAGATTTCCAAGATATTTGCCAATTGTTGGGATAAGAGGAACCAATACATGAAACATGGTGATAAAAGAAGACAAGCTGCAATAAGCAACAAAATCACACATTTTAAATCACAATAAACAAATACACATAAAACTGGGTGTACATACCTGATATTTGGCAGGGAAACTTAGCAGGATTTTCAGATCTTTATCAGGTGCATGTGAAATGTTATACCAACCATTTATGCTGTTTGAATGTGTACAATTTTCTTTTAATGTGCACCTAAAAGTATACATAAAATTATACTAGCCTCCTTATCGTGCCTTTGACTTCAGACACTGTACTTCAACTTATTTAAAGTTATTGATTTTTTACAGGAACACTATTGATTATTTTTACAGGAATATGGTTATAACTGCAAAAAGCTTCAGGAAAACAATCAGTAAAATCTTCTGCTTATCAAAATAAATTACAATGCATTGATAGATGCTCGAGGGTCTTGATTAAGTCAATGGGACTCAAACATTAGATGCTTGGCCAGTAACAGTGGGATTGGTAGCCTGGGATGGAATTCATCATCCCCAACTTGATTGCTTCATTGTACAGCTCTAGACCTGATCCCCCTGCTGCCCCCCAACCCTCCTCTACACTATTTGGGCAAAAATACGTTCTTTAGCGTACAATTTCCCTACCCTGTTTCAGACATTCATACAAAAATGACATGAACCACACTATAGAAACTGCTTGTTCTCTCCAGGGGGTGTAAGAAGAGATAGGAGTGATGCTCAAATGTAGATCTATAGTACAAATGTGCATAGTTGAGGAGATGCATCCTCTTCCCTAATCTCCTTTGTCATCCATTGATATCAGTGGTAATCCTTCCCTTTTTTGTCAGTGCACCTGGTTAAAAACACCAGATTTGAGAAGGTTCAAAATAGATTTCTCTGTCTTCAAGCATAAAACCCATTTCAGAATCAGGATAGCTCAAAGTAAATACAGATGTTAGAGATGCCAAATTGTAGGAAACAAACTGTGCAACAACAAATTAAGGAAGAATGAGGAAACACTAGGATATATAAGTACTACAAAGATTACACATATTAAAAATATGTTATAAGAAAAAGACAACATAGGCATACAAATTAGAGAGACAATCAACGAGTTTGAAAGGTGAATCCTTAAAATGCTGTCTGCTGTCAACAGTTAATGAACAATTCATGGATTAACTTGAAGTAATTTCATATAGTTAGCAATTAAAGACAAGTAAGTGCTAATTGAATATATCTTAATATATTAATACTAAGATTGAAGAATTATAAATTAATGTAACATGTAATATTTAATCCTACTTTTTAATAATCCAAACATTTAATCCTACTTTTCTACCAAATGTAGAAGCACGTATAGCTTCAATCATACGAACAGTGACATCTGCCTTAATGAGCCATTCCTTCACTAAAAACCAGAAATGAGTTCACAGTTCCGAAGTATGGGCCTTTTTCATGAAGAGCTCACTGTTAAAACACATTTCACAAACAATGTGTTTTCTCTACAGAATGAATAACATTCAAAAAAATATCCACCACATTCCAAAATGCCCAAAATAACCCCACAAACCTTAGAAACCATAAAGTCATCTTCTCTGCAGATCAAGATGTTGGCAGTTAAGCACAAGGTCACTTCCTTTTTAGTCTAACTCAGGAAACTGAGTTCCTGCTGCACAAGAACCTGGTGGGGCTTTCCATCTGAATACATTCAGATAATAATGATACTGTAATAAATTGGGACTATATATACCTGATGTATTTCAAACTGCCTAAGCTAGGACAAATTTCAGTCTCATTTATCTCTCTCTTCACCCTACTGAGATCACAAAGGTTCATTAGCACCACAGTTTTAGAGCCACAGAAGATGGGATCCGTCATCAACAGAGGTGCATAAACCATATTCTCAGATACGTAGGGGTAGGTAATTCGCACTGGCAACAAAGAAAGACAGAAGAAAGACATTCTGCAGTTTCTGACAGGGTGAGCATTGTAACAGTAAAGATGCAAGGCAACACACTTGCAGTAATTTGCACTGGATAAGTGTATGCATTCCTAAGATGCTAATATTGAAATATTAAAAAAGAAAACTGTTTATCAAGCTGAGTATTTACAACTGTCTCAGGAAAAAGTTACTTCCTTTCTTTAACTGCCTGAGGAACACAAGCAGTGAACCTGTTTCCCTCATTTGCAATGGAGAATCTGAGAGTTTAATAGCAAAATCAGTAATGCCACCCAGGATCCAGGGTCGTGCTTGTCTTTATGTGAGGGAAAAAAGCATCTTTTGTTGCTCTAAAAGCTGACCTTTAGCACTCAAACTGTGTGCTGTGAAGAACAGTCATTTTCACAGGAAGCAGTCATATCTGATGCCCCTCAGCATAAATTCTCAAAATTGCCCTGCACAGGCCAAGAGTAAAACAATTCCATTCACCTAAAGATGAAATTATTCTATAATACCCCTATTTTTAGAAAATTGAAATTGATAGCAAGAACTTTGAATGAATATAACAGATAAATATTATTTGTGAACCACATGATTCTGAAAATTAACATACAGATTCAGACAACTAAGTCTGGCTTTCTTGGAAAGGTGAAGTGAACCCTATACAAGTATGCAGGTATAAGATATGAAACCCTTGGATCAGATTTCAGACATGCACAGATATGTGTACAGAGAAAAGCAGAGTCAAGATTTTTTTTTAAATATTCCACAGCAAACTAGTTCTTTATACTGCTAAAGATTTCTCTGCACAATTGGAACTGAGTTCCTCTTATTTCACTATGACAACACAATACTTATGCATACTAGTTCATTTGTATTTACTTAAATCTCTGCTTCACTAATCTTGTCTTAACTACAGATCCTAACAAATTTGTCTTCTCTGTCCCGCTAAAGCACACTGATTTCCCCATGGAATGAGAGCATGCTTTCAGAGAAAGTTTTGGCTTCCTTCTTTCTCCAACGTACCAACCCCTGAATGAAGTCCACAGATGTCCCACATGTTGACTACATCCAAAAGTAAGTCTGGTCATGTTAGATAACATAGTGTCTTGTTTCCATATGGAAGTGCATGTAAAACATCAATACCTTGTATTGGAATTGTATTTCAGCATAATTCAGGTAAATAAATTTCAGCATAATTCAGGTAAATCTCATTCATCTATAGAAAACCTACAAACATTAGGAGAAATCACACAATGCTAGGACTAACTGGCTTGAGTAATTTCAAGTGAAAAGGAGAATTCATATATTTCTCCCCATGGAAGAAAGAGTAGAAATAGGACAGTAGAAACATTTTGTTTCATTTTGATTTCACTTGCAATGAGATGCACACATTTTTTCATTAAAGGACTGGATTTTAATTCACACTGTCCTTAAAATGACGTAACAGCATTGCTAGTAAATTTTACATAAAACTGGAGTGTGTATTTTACAGAAAATTTATTCCCCTGTAAAAGTAGAAAACATCATTGATGTCAAAATTATTATGAAATATATTGTTTTTGTACTTTCATACATACGGACTTTGACTAAAATACGGGCTTAAAAAGTCTTCCTCTTTTCCTAAAGTTTCACTCAGAGGTCTCTCTTCACAAAGCCAAATATTTAATGACATTAAGTATTTAACAGTAAAAAATTATGTGGGTGTTGAACAGGACTCCCTATTATAGTAATTCATTTTTTCTCCAAAAGAGTAAATTATTTCTGTTTCAATCAGACGGAAACTTTCGGTGGTTCCCCTCATAAGCAGGGGATTTACTGAGTAATAAGAATTACTCACAATCTCTTTATAAGGTAACTAAAAGCCTGAAAAGCTTAGCACTGTAACACTCACAGTTTCTAACAAGGGAGCAAAAGAGAGTTTGAAGAAAACGCATTACAGAATAAATACCTACTCCTTTCCAATAACTACCTTTGCAAACATAACGCAGCAGATCTTCAGCAAAACCACGTTAACACCAAATGGGTAACAAACTAAAACGGGTAACCTTCTAAAAGAAGGCTATTAGTGGAATTCCTCAAAAATCCATCTTACAGGCACTTTTGTTTAAGGTTTTAATCACTGGCAAACTGGCATAAAAGAAGGTTTACACTGTTGACATCTGTTGATGATACAGAGTTGGGAACATTAACATGCAAAGGAAGATAAGAACATCACACAGGAAAACTTGGATAATCTTGAAATGGAATGACATTTCAAAGCATGAAGTACAAGAACATGTACCTACAGCAATAAAAATCTCACAACCCATATGTGTTATAGACTGGAAACTCATCAGCTGGAAAGACAACAAAGAAAGAGAAGGACCTGGGGGCATTATTTGATCATGGATGATTGTGGCCCATCAATGTGATGCTGTCATGAAAAAGACGTTTGTGATCCCAGAACACACTAAGGTGCTTCCTGGACAGACTGATTAAACAACATTAAGCAAGATACCGCTGAAATCTCTCCTGGAACACTTTGAGAGTCCTGGCCATCCTTATTTTAAAAGGCTGTACAAATTTCACAGAAGGATTACTGGAGTGGAGTTAAGAAAGGAGTGTCTTGCGTGAGAGGACCTTAATGAAGTTCACTGTTCAGGCACATCAAAATGAAAGCAAAGAGGGAGACTGCTTTCACAAAAACACTGAAGAGGTGAGTGTGAGGAAGTTGGGGGTGGAGGGAAGGGAACCTATTTAGGCAAAGGTGATGTGAACACCAGAACAAGTAACTATAACCTGTCCATAAACATACACATGATGAAAATGAACAGACATATTTTTACCAGCAAAAAATGAGACTGCCAGGAAGCTGCACAACCAGGGCAGGAAGGACAAAAAGCCTATCTAAATTTAGGATGGACCTTTGCAAGTTTTTAGTTTCACATTATGTGGTTGCTTGCAATTGCCAAGGCTAGGCCTGATGACCCAGGAATTTCTCCAGTCCAGGCCACAGATGTAAAATAGCTTTCAAACCTGCTTCAAAGTAAGTAAAAATTAATGACTCAAACGTGGGAATGAAGTATTTAGAAAGAAATTCTCCTCTGGCCTAAACCAAAGTCAGTGGTTCTAAAGAAAAGAACTATCAATACTGAAGAAAACTAAGCTCTCTTTTCTCATTCTCACATACAAGATGCTCCCAGCTATTAAGATGTTTCAAGCCCAAGTATACAGTTTCATCTCTCAATCTGGAAAGCAAAAGTATCTCTTCTAAAAGCGAAGTTATTTGTTATTCTTAGCCCAACATATATTTTATGGGTAGATCTCAAAAATCTGAGGGTTACATAGACTTTCAAAGGTGCCTCATTCCCTTTCACATGGCAAGAAAGTGTCTCACATTTATGGCTACGACTGATTCCATAAAAATTCAGTAGCTACAATCTTGATGCTGAATAGCCCCAAGCCAGCCAAAATGTGCACTGACTAAAAATGCTCTGCTTTTGTATGACAGTCTAAAATACTAAAAGATACCTTCGATTCAAAGAACACCACCCACAGTAGGGATCCTTTGCAGATAAGCATTCTTGCTCAGAAGCAAATCTACCGCAATTTGCAACTGGTATTCTTCTCACCTGAAACCAAAGAATGCAGTAACACATTGAATTAATATAGCCTCCACAAACCGGGAAGTTGAAGGTTACCATTAAAAATCTGACAGCAACCAAGCACAATCCCTCTGGGGAAGTCTCCTTATGGGTTCCCCTCTGCCAGAAGACCTTTGGATAGAAATATGCAGCCTATTTTGCACACACTGTATTTTGCCATCAGATAATGAAACACCTCTGACAATAACAATTTGGTTCTACTACTCAAAGGCCAGCATGGGCAGATAAATGCAAGAAAGACTGATCAGCATAGTGAATTACAGATAATAATAGAAAGGAGGTATATTTTATAAATAATGCTCTGCTTAGCAGAACACCATTTTCCTCTCCTCAGAACTGAGATATTTAAATGATTGATGAAGGTGCATCCAAAAATGCATGCGCATAACAAAATGCATCTGTGTTTGCATCACCATGTCAGGTTACTGCATGTGCACACTAGAACAAACGCATGCAACTGCTTAGCATGCATGAAAATGCCATTTCAGTAAGTAAATGTAGATAATTGTGGCTATATTATATGTGTCTATACTTGTACATTCAGCTTGAATATCCTAGCCAGCCATTTTCAGAAAAGGAAAGGAAAAAGAAAAAGAGAAAGCTGATTACAAATACTGAATACAGATACAAATAATGTTATTAATAACAATGTGAATTAATGATCTTAGTAAGAAAACCTAATTCAAACAATTTTTTTACAAATTTGCAAGAATTAGAAGTTCCTATGTTTTGTCAACAGAAACAAGGATACACTGCTTCCTGCAAAATTATATTTACTGTTTTATCCATCCATATATCATAGAATTCAATTTATCTGAAGGTGTGTGAAATAATCATTTCGGAAACCAGCCATAATCCGAGATTACTACCAAGTTAAAAAAGACAGGGTAGAAGCCTTTTTTCAGTTCCAAGAGATGATCAGAGAAGTGTATTTATTCCTAAAAGCTGTTGTTCCCCTATAACAACTTGGTCTTTTACCAAAGCTAAAGAAAATTCAAGTGTTACTTTGAATATCTATGTACATTTTTGACTGAGATTTTGATTCCTTCTGTATTTGTGACAGATGTTTTACATCAGTAAGGGGTTCTCCTACCAACTTACCCCCGCTCTGAAACAGCAGGCTAAAACACTATGTTCACTGCCAGAAAAGTGATTTTATTGTAAGTGAAGGTAATTAAGTGCTGGGTGAAATCCTCTCCAGCTAAGATAGCCAGCAAGCCCTTAAGCTTTCAATGCCATCTTTCCCACTGCTGGTGAGACAAAGGGATTTTCCGATTGCTGCTCAGTAGCCCTGCTGCAGGATGTGCTGCAACAACTGCACAGGCTCCTGGGAGCCACTCTCTGCTTGACATGCAGCTCTCAGCCGCTGCTTAACTCCTTGGCCTCACTATGCACACACATTGCTCACTTCTCTTTGTCCTTTTGTTTTGTTCTTTTGAAGTCTGTGCCTAACTGAAGACAATGAGAATTTTATCACTGATTACAGCTTTATCACTGATTTCATCAGAACTAAGGCTTCAAAGCCATCTCTTAAGAGATTTCTCCACTTTAGAAACTTCTTAATTGACTGGCAAACCCTGACCTACCAACATCTTACTGCTTTGTCTCCAAAGAGTGTACAAGTTTTTTTGCTATCTCTAAGCTTGACTCTGCATCATCTGCATTTTCCTGCCTCCATGAAAAACAGAAACAAACATTCTCTTGGCACAATGGCATAAAACAAGCATGGGATTAAGGGTATTGCTGGATCATAGCAACACCGGGCAGCACCATGACCTTTTCCAAGCTCTGCAGGAGTACAGCCCAAACTTAGACAAGATATAAGATGTAAAGTTGTTAACTGCAGTTTGGATACTAAAGGTCTAACTCTGACACAAACCAATGCTTCCCTTATAAAGTGGTAAGTGGTAGAAATCCTTAAAGCAGTAGTGTCCTGGGGTGACCGTATGATACTGTATTCCTATTGTCTCAAACCAAGACAAGTAGTTTACATGACTTTATTATTTTATTAAACATTGTACTTACCTTATTGGCAGAGGACAGATAGATGTAGTTATTATTCACTGGATCAAGTCGAAGTTTGGGGAAAATTGAAGTTTCTTCCTCAATTTCATATAAAACCTCTGGGCAATTAGATTTCATATCCTCATTAAGAATAGCCTAAAACATACATAATTACATTATTCCCAAATTCTTTCATTGATCTGTCAACATCTTAAACAAAAGCCTAATTTCAGTTACACCAAAGCTTCTGAGATGAACTACTGTGTCATGATTCAATTCACCCACTGCACTGGTTGTCACACTGGAGAAGAATGAAGGAAAAGACCACCAGAACAGAATTTCAACAAACTCCATGCAAGACACATCTAGCACCGAATTTAGCAATGGTTTAGCATATGAAACCCACCCTCCCCCAAGCCTGTTCCTGACTGATTCAGAAACTGAATGTGGAAGAAATGCCTATATCCTAAAATTACAACCTGTTACTCCTATGGATGGAGAAGAAAGTATTAGCCTTCAGAAAATAAACTAGTATTCAGACACCCCTAAGGTAAAAAGGAACTTACACAGATTTCCTTGTGGCTTCTCTAAGTATACACCTGTGATGATATTTTTTTCTTACCTTGCCCAACTCTACTCCTTTCCACCACCCTTTGCACAGAATTCAAGGGAACCAGAGACCATAGAAAGTTCATTTTCTAAATCAATAAGCACAGCAATATTGGTTTTTCATGACTAAACAAGGGAGATGTGTTCACGGTCTCCGCTGTGTTAAGGAGACATGGAAGACTTCAATTTCATTTTTCATTATCAAATGCAAAATGAAATCAAATGGACAAAAGCTTTTCAAGGTCTCTACTATACTCCTCTCCAAATGTCTGCTTAATAAAGACAAATGAGAGTCATCCTTTGCAGTGTAGACAGGAAATGCACATTCTTGCAAAACCCAGAAAAAAATTAAAGCATAAAAGACATTTGACTGGATGTTTGAAATGTTTGATAATGAGATAAGACTACTTTCACTTTCAAGTGATGGATTTAAGTTAGCCTAGGTCAACTCTGTTCAGAAGCTAAGGCAAAATGAATCTTGATTTTTCTCTCTAATGGACAGCTAGTCACATCACACAGGCTAACAAACAAACAAACAAACAAACATGCTTCCAAAATCTAACAATATTCAACATTTCTACCGAAAAATAAAAGCAAGGAGGGAAACAAGGCAAAATAACTGAGAATGCCACAGTCTGTAAATTCACACTATGGGCACTAGCATTTTAATGAAATGTTTACTTGAATTTTAGGCAGGGTACATAATTGCTTTTGAAAGTTATCTTGCTCTCCAAATGACCATACAGAAGTTATTTCTCAAACAAAAAACAGAGATTCAGGGGATCATATTTGTTTATAATACACTGAATAAACCAGGAAACATTTACCCACTTGAACACAGCAGCAGCTGGTGCAGAAGGGAAGAACTGCCACACTCAGCTTACCTTCAGTAACTGTCCATCATCTGTTCCCAAAAAGAGAACTATATGATTCAAAACAACTGTGCCATAAACAGCCACTAATCCAGAGTGAATCAAGGTAGGTAATTTCTTGATTGATCGTGGCTCCTGAAAATCAGATATAAGGAAAACGTATTAAAAATTCATTCACCTATACTCCAAAACTTTGAGAAAAAGAAGAATCCTGGGAAAGAGTCTCAGAGAACCCAACTTTAGACAATACTTTGAGTAACATTCCAATGCTGACACAGTTTCAGAGCAACACATTATTGGAAATTACACATGAAACTAGTTTTTTATATATGACAACTGGTCATATCTGTGACAAAGATCACATCTGCTGCAGTTAAATTACTGACTTCAGTGGGATACAGACTTGGCCTAGCAGCAGTAAGTTGCTTTGCCATAGAATTTCTCTTTTTTGGAACATATCACACAATTATTCTGAATTTCCAGTTCTTTTCAATGAAGCCATGCTTTGCCATCACCTGAAGGCTACAGATACACTCAGCAACCACTTTTAAAGCCATGCAAATATTCTGGAGAAAAGAGACACTTCAAATAAATTGTATCTGTGTGTATAAAAATGCAAACCTTCATCTTCCTTGACACTAGAGGAAGTAGAGACTTGTGTATTACATAAACATAAAAATGAGATAAAGCAATATAAAGTTCATGTCATGGAGAATATAAATGTAGCTGTGTGAGCTTTAAAATCAACATATTACCCTCAATTCTCCATCCCACCTGGAAGAAATTAAGTGGCAAACACATGTAAGCAGCTCATGAAAAAAAACATCATATAGGAAATCCCTGTATCTTGTGGAATGAAAAACCAAATAACTCTGACCATGGATGATCAAGGGCTGAAAGGAAACCTACATGTGTGAGAAGAGGACCATTTACCAGGGGAACTCCCTAGAAGCCTGGGTGTCTCCTTAGTAAGCAGTAACTCAGCTTTGAAGTCCTCTAATTGCTCTAAGTCAACCTCTGCGGCAGACATTGCCAAAGGTGTGATCCCATCTGCTCTCCAAATGGGTCCAACCCCAGCCAAGCTTTACCTCCCCTTCCCTGTATTAGTATAACGTTTTCCAGGGAGCTTAGTTAAGGCAATGATCTGCGTAGAAAATGCTCTGGAAATCTACCTACCTACCTGCATCATTTGAGTCATGCTTCTCATCACATGAGCATGTGGCTGCATACACACCAGTGCTGGCACAAAGGAGTGGCAGGCATGGAGAGGTAGGGGACAAGAGCTCAGGTAAGACCAGGTCCTTAGGAACAAGCCCTGGAGGTTAGCTTACAAAGTCCAGAATTTCAGCCTCAAGGATGGATTCCTAAACCTACAGGAACCCTCTGAGTGTAAAAGCCTATTTCACTTTAATGCACAAAACAAAGTGGGAGATTGGACCATCAAAACTGGTATTTAGAAGAAAGGTGAAGGAATTTCTTAAAGTTATGAAGTGAATCCATAACATGGTAACAGCTGAATTCAACTCTCTTGCACGCTATGATGCTGGCTTAACCCCAAAACATCTTTCCACTAGGAATATTTTTTTTCTGAACTGCAATCCTAAGTCTATTAACATTACTCTTCAGTCATCTATATTATTTTAATTAGCTTGAAAGAACAGCCACTTGGAATAAAAGAAGACTTGATTAACTTCCATATTTAAAGTCACTATTTCTTTTTTCATGCAGCAGGAAGAAGACACAGGAACTGTCATGCACTGGCACAGAACTTCAGTAAAACTTATTTGGCCATGAGAATCCAGTACCTTGGAGGTCTGTGTTAGATAGGGGGGAGGGGAAGGGTGTGATTGCAAGCTTTTTAAGGTGGAAAAAGTTAACTTACTTTATTAATAGATCAGAAGGTAACAAAACTCCAGAACTAGTGCACTCAAGGAGTCTTCACTCAGGTTAGGGAGTGAGGAAGTGGAGCTTCCATGCTTTCACTTCCACCAAAATTAGGAATAGTTTTTCTGCAGTGCACCACGTAGTAGTGTAAGAGAGACAAACTACCCCAGGTTCCTCGCACTCGGTACAACAAGATCACAGAAAAGAGGAGTACTCACCCGGTTTCTGAAAAGCTTTGCTGCCAGATTTTATTTTGACCCACATACTAATAAAATAACCAGTGTCATATCAGTGCATCCTCCTCATCTGACTGAAGAACCAATACTGACAAGTGTGGAAGTCTCCTCCCCTCCCTCTGCTTGCTAGAGGGAGGGTCAACACGACATTGAGCTAATACGGGTAAGAAGAGGGGGAGTTCAGACGGTGGACAGTCACAACAAAAACTGCCTTCTCTCTTTGGCAACCTATTTCTCCAGTTTGCCCATTCCCTCCAGGGTGCAGCTGCTGCTTTCACCCTTTTGTCACCCCTTTTCCACATCCATTTATTTTTTTAACAAGCCCTTTTACCTCTTCCACTGTGACTAATGGGGTTACAGCACTGTAGGGCCTTCCCAAGCTGCTTCTTTCACAGCTATATCCATTCTTAAAAATGCATTTACAGTCTAAACTTCCTTTATACTTGAGGAGTCATTCATCTCCATGGTCATCTGTTTGTCTATCGTGTAACATTTTCAGGCGCATACAGAACCAAGAAAAGCAAAAGAAAAGATAATACCACTCTATAAGACCTGTCTTCTTTAAATTTTTCAGTTCTATCCTCCGTTCTATTCTGTAGTCCCTCTGTTGCCTTTCCCTGGGCTTAAAATTAAAAGCCAAACACGGTTAGAGGGGAAAAAGGGTTTTACCTCGGTATTTATTTAAGGATCCTTAGGTGTACCACATCCAGGTAGAATGCACCAAAATGCATCCCTGGATGCACACTAAAAATGCATGTACACGATGATTTGTGTATACAGTTATAGACCTTCCAAATGAGCATATCTATCAAAGATTCCCCAGTGAGAGGCTCAAGTGAAGCCCCCATCCTGAGGAACCTTCCCCCTGGATGGGCCTATCTTGGTTTACAGAATGTGTTCTGGAGAGGACCTTGGTGTCTGGGGCTTTCTGACCCCCAGCTGCGAGGCTTCCCAGATGTTTGGTCTCTTGGCTTAACCAAACTTTGGGTCTGAGCTGTTATCAGGCTTAGGGAATTACAAGTATGTGGGCTAAAAGCACTAAGGATACATAAAAGCTATATAAAAGGGGTATATAAAAAGGCAAAAAATCATCATGGCATCACCTGTACAGTCTATAGTTGTTTGGTTATTGGTATGAAAGGTATTTATACTTGTTTTCGATTTGGTATTTCATTTTCAGATGTATTTCCATGTGACTCCAGCTGCAGAAACCATATTCACACCTCTACTTTCTGTCCTGATTTCCTCCTGATTATTTTACATTGCGTGCCTCAAAGGAAAGGGCAGCATTTTTGGCTCACGCAGCACTCACCATATTGCAGCTGTCCAAAAAGTAAAAATAAAGGGTTTGAGCATCAGAGTGCAAGAACAGATGCAGCTATACAAAAGGACATAAGATTTGTAAGTAGCATATAGCAACAGTCAACACTGAAACAACAGCTGCTTTTCTTGTGGGGAAAAAACTTCTGGAACCTCATTCTTCTTTCTTAACTTCATCATCCTTTAACCACCTCCATCAATTTTCACTGTATCAGCAGGTAACAAATATTGGGGCATGCAGTGAGCCTTTATTAGGGCTAAGGAATGAGGAGATGAACTGTTCCAAAATTTTATTTCCAGAAAGCTTTCTCATTTGTGCATTGCCCAGCACTGTTAGCTGGACAAGCCTGTCCAGGTGAGCAGACTGCAAAAAATCAAGGATGACCAGAAACTCAGAGGGTCTTCAGAGAGACCTTGCAGAGGCAAATCCTGAGGCTCATGACGCAAGGCAGGAAGAACAGTCAGAGGCTATGCTTGAGCAAGATGCTGATGGAGACTCCTAAGATGGGGAAGCTAGAAACTTGTGACTTCTTACAGCAGCAGAAACAGTCCTTATCTGCCCTCAGATCTAAGTTCACAGAAGTGGTAAAGTGTCCTAATAACCAGTGCGGGAGAACAAGCTCCATTAAGGAAGGCTTTGAAACCAACTGAGCTTGAACAGTGTCAGCTGAGAGCAAAAGGAAGTGGTGGGTGACTGTGAGGGATGAAGTCACGCTGTGACAACAGGCTGGGGCTCTTTTTAGGGGACCCTACCCATTACACTGCAGAGAGACTGCCAGTAATTTTCCATTCTTCAGACCACTACCCATTGCTGCACATCCACATGGACACCAAAGATATGGCCTTGTGCAGATCAGGACTACAAAACTCTGGGGGCAAAGTGAGTAAGATGGGACACCATGCTTTGTTAACCTGTGGGGTCAGTCAAGAGCTCTTCTGGATCTGCTACTCAAAAACAAGGAAGAATTGACTGGAGAGGTGATAACCAGAGTACAGAGCTGGAGACGAGGCTTCAGTGCATTCAGGGAAATGGTAAGTGGGATTCCCTGAGAGTCAGCTTTGAAGGGAAATTGAGCTCAAGTAAGCTAGCAGGTCTTTCAGGACAATCTTCTTCAAGCACAAAACTCAGGAAAACAAGCAGACATATCACGAGATGGCCTCTAGTTAAACAGGGAAGACATGACTGAACTACACTGCAGAACAGCATAAAGGAGGAGGAAGCAGGACTAAGGAGGAACTGCCTGGACACACACAGCAGTGGTGTTAGGAAAACCCAAGCTCACCTGGTTTTGAAACTGGCAAGCTATGTTACGGGCAACAAGGAGAGCGTCCACTACCACATAAGTAATAAAAGAATGAACAATGAAAATGCACACCAGCTGCTGAATAGCTCAAGAGATTTACTGACAGTGGATGCACACGTGGCACTGGACTTCACCAGCAACACCTTGTGGTCCTTTGTACACAGAGAATTCAAGGAGGAGAGAAACTACCAGTACTGGAAGAGGATTAAGCCATAGATCTCTTAAGAAATCTCAGCTTTTAGAAGTTTTAGGGAAGACAGATGGGATCTGTAGGAAGATGCTAAGAGCCTGTCTGATGAAGCTGAAAGGTTATTCTCTCATATTTCAAAAGGTGTGGAGATCAGCTGAAGCCTCCAACTGAGTAAAGACAAATACTGCACCCATATTCAAGAAAAACAAGAATTTTTCAGGGAACTACATACTGGTTGGTCTCACTTTTTTCCTGGGAGAATCATGGAGAAAATCCTATTCAAAACCATTTCTGGACACAAGAAGACAAAGTGACTGGGAAAAGCCAGCATAAATTTACCAAGGATAAATCATGCCTGACCAATCTGGAGTATTGATAAGACTTGTAGATGTGGTACTTAGGGACGTGGTTTTGTGGTGGACTTGGCAGTGCTGGGTTAACAGTTTGATTTGATGATCTTAAAGGTGTTTTCCAAAACTGGGCTGGTTCAGCCTACAGAAGAGACAATTTCAGAAGGACCAAAGAAACAACGCCAGGCTCTTGACCAAGGTGTATGCAAGGTAACAAGAGGTAACGACACAAACTGAAACAGTGGAGTTCTAGTGCACAGGAGATGAAAAAGCATCACTATGAGGGCAATCAAGCAGAACAGGTTGTCCAGAGAGGTTGCGCAGTCCCCATCCCTGGAGTGTGAGAGTTGACAAGTCTTCCATGGCTTACTTCCCACACTAAACAGGGATGAACTGAAAACTCATTGTACCAGACAGAAATGCTCACTTCTAAAACGTTAGCTCTAGAAACCCATCAAACATCAGATGCAACACTAGCAGTCTGTAATACACAGGAGATTGACTTTACTACTAGAAAATTAATTACAGGATCAATTTTGGTACAAAATTGTATTTAGAAGTCTGTAATTCTTTTCTTAAATAAAAGACCATGAATCACTCTGGAATGCATTACCACACAAATTCAAATGTTGTTCCTGCAAATTAAAGGCCGTAATTAAACTGATGCGACTGTGTTGACTTCAAAATCTCCTTTCGGTAGAGCTTAACACCAGCTAGGATTTGTCCTAGGATTCCAAACTATGTTTGAGAAATTAAGGGACATATACCAACCTTTGTATGTATCAACCACTGAAAAATTAAGAAGTGCAAAAAACAGACTGTTACAAGTCTTTACTTGCATTAAATAATAGATGAAAATCCAACCAAGACAGCTTATCTCTTAGTAACTACCACTACTAGTAACTACACAACTTAGTAACTACCAGCAACTTAGCCTTTTCACATCATAAAATAAACACCTTAATATAAACTACAGCAATTCTCCCTCTTACAGGAATATGCCTGACAATATTTTTTTATTTTCTACCTGAAAAATTGTGAATCCTTGAATCTTCCTGTATCCTTTTCTTCTCGTGCAACTTTTTTAATGGCAAAACTAATTTCCAGATTTGTCATTATCGTGGTTAGCTAACACTCTGCATCTCTCTCCTGTTGATGTTCTCCAGTTTGAACACTTTTCCTACTCATCTACTTGGATGTGACTCACAACATCCTGGCTTCTCAGTGAGAGACTTGAGATCCTTTTAGGTCCTGGTCTGTCACAGAGCAACAGAAGAAAAGCCTTTCTTTCACTAGCTTCTGCAGTAAGTTTGTGACAAATTCCAGCATTCCTCCTGTGTTTGTAAGTACTCAGGCTTCTGAAAAGAAATTGAGAATGAGATTTGGAAAATTCACATTTATTAACTAAGGAAATTGTGAAGAAGATGCACTTCTGTATATGCAGGCTATGCTAGAGAGTCCAGTAACACATGCACCCTGGCAGTGCATATAAGTAGATATACTCAAAACTAAAGAGATGTGTGGATCAAACAAAAAAAACCCGAATATAAAACTGCAAAATGTTTTCAGAGTAGTTTCATCTAAAACGCCACTTGCCTCTTGCTAGATAGGGATCCTGTCTCTTGGAATCCAGTAGTGCCTATGTCCTGAATAAACACATCCAAGTAGGACAAACTTCTTCGTGCGCACTACTGCACAAAACAAAAATGGACTTAGCTAGTTCTCATAAGGGCCAATTCCACAGAATTTGTAGCAGTCACATACTTTTTGACAAAGTTGCTAAGCAAGGATCTTAAGAATTACTAATTTTCAATGACAGACTCTATTCCAGCTTTAAAACTGAATGCAAATGTGAACTTTAGTCTAAGAGACAAAGCAAAACTAAAGAGATTACACACCTACAGTAAGTTCCTACAGGATGAAGAGCATTTTGGTTCCAATCTAGTGAGGTAGTCAAGTACATGCTTTACTTTAAATGCATGGGCATTTAAAGATGGATGAAAATACTTATATATGCCTAATGTTAAATATGTCATTAAGTGCTTTACTGGGTTAGGGCCAGGAAGCTCTGTACCTTACAGGAATGAGTTCAGAGTACACCATGTAGCAATCTCATAACAGGGAATTCAGGGCCACAAATACCCTGGGCTAAGTTCCTCTTGCAGTGTCCTATTGAGAAAAGCAATGTGAGTGGAGAGGGGTAAGAGGATGTCTTGCCTAAAAGTAATCAGAAAAATAACAGAAATCTGAAGGATAAAAAGATCAGAAGGAAAACAAACTGCCACCACTCCCTAATGTATATGCTTACTATAAATCGTATTCCTACAGTGAAAAAATCCCTGTATTTTAAATTCCTACATAAACTGACAGTCCATGTCTGGGATTCAAGCACCTCATCACATTCACATCTGAGCTCCTGCATACACTCCAGTGTATCCAGCACAGAAGACTGAGACCTGCAGCACCCTACAACACATGGTACGTGCAATGCAAAAGCCAGACTGACATTCACCACGGTCCACTCACCACAAGCACCAGAGAGGTCTTGCACTACAAGCGCTCATAATGCTGCAACACATTCCTTTGCCCAAAACCAACACTGTCTTTAAAAGACTGGACTTTAAAGCACACACTTAAATGTACTCCCAACAGCTCCGTGCTATGAGGCACTCCTTTCTGGCCAGAGCCACTGCTAGGATTGCACACACTGCTGCAAGCTGCACACTGATGGACGTGCCACACTCCATCTTCCTGTCAGCTCTGAAGCCCATGTGTTTCTGAGTCCAAGAACAGCATATTTCACGATTGCAGGGGCTCCCATACTTTGGTGAGAGACTGTAGAAGGATCTGGTCTAAAACAACCCAGAAGCAGCAGCATATGGGCCTGTCATCTCCAAATGTACTCTGCAATAGCCTAGCCTAACCTTCTGTAGTATGAAAAAAATATTAAAGCTGAACTACATGCATTTATTTCTATGTTTATACACCATAAGCACGTATAATTAGCTTAAAAAGGAGTGCTAATTAGCCATGTAATGTTATAAGCCATATTACTTCACAGGACCCACATGTCCTGCTATCTCACAAAATACTAAAATACCACTTTTATCTCAGTGGTAAACTGCATGTCTTGTGCCAAAATATCATCATCAATAACATCATCATAGTTTGGGACATAAGGTTAAGTAAGCAAACCTTATAAAGACTGTTACAGTTGAGATTCTTCAGCATTGTATCCAAATACAATCTGACTTTCCAGGAGGGATGAGCCTTTTGGGACATGAAAGTAACTCTGGAGTCATAGGAGTCTGATCTGAATCAGCCCAATCCTGAAACAAATGGAACATTGATTTTTCATATTCATGCCCCTGAGAGGCAAAGGGGACAGGGAATTGCCCTGTCCGCAGAAATATGTGCCTCACCTTACCTGCATTATGTTACTCTACGAGATCCAAGAGGCTCTTCTGAAATTTCTTGCATGAGGTTTTGTAAAGTGTTTAGACAGGATCTACTGCCCATGGAGCTTTCTTTTTCTGTTTTGTTTAGCAGGCTCAGAAAGCACTTTGCTAAGAAACTGCATGAGTACTTAGGAATAAACAATGCAAACTAAAATTCCAACAAGCAAATAGGTATTTTGGGATCAGAATGAGACTTCAAATTCATTCAGCAAGTTTGCCTTGTGGGAGCACAGCAATCACGCAGTAAGCAGTAAGCCAGCACTGGAAATCAAAGGATTGGCTCTGGCTCCGTAGTGAGTTTCACTATTTACTTCAGCACAGTTGTCTCACCCACATATGGGGTTCTCATTCACAACCACGTCCTCTAACACTGGCAATAGTCTCACAGCTCAGTAGGGAGATGAGCAGGCTGAATCACACGTGCCCTCTGGTAGTCTGTGTTTGGAAAAATCTCAGCACTGCGTTCCACTATGAGTTAGATTTGGAAAGCCAAGGAGTGACAGTAAAGCTACTGCACTTCTTTCAAGGAATTTCCAAGAAACTCCTATCATAACACATCAAGGATTCAGAAGTTTGGCTGCTAAGTCCCTGGATGGTGAGGGAACTGCAAACTGCTTAGGGCTCGCTTAATGATCCCTTGCTTGATCCCCTATGATCCTTTGATCCTCCTTGATACTTCTCAGTGGTCCTTTCACCACAGCTCTGGAAAGTCTTCTGAGTGTAACTTAACAGCACAGACAGGCCTTGCAAAAGCACCTTCTTCATCTGAATGACATTTTTACTTTCCTGAATATAATTTTTAGGTAATGTCTTTAGTCTGAGGCCATAGCAAAGCCAGCAGCCTTGCCTATCCCACCCTCCATGTGCCCAGCTCACCCTGAAAAGGAGGAAGGAGCTGAAGAGAGTGAAGTAGGTGACCAGGGGAACTCCATGGGATACCACGTGTCTGTGAAAATGTAACCACTGCAACAACAAAGAGAGATCACCTCTTGTCTGCTGTACACGAGAGTTTGGGGAGGTGGCTGTGAGAGCCCTCCCAAGCAAGGCCAATCCTGAGAGGCTTGGGAAATACCTACCACTGAACAAGCAACCATAGATAACTAGTGAGTGAGAGAGATAACAGTGCACACAGCCCAGTGCACAGAGTCAATCTGATGGGCTTTTTTTCATTTCTGATGTAGCTGCAATGACGTGAGATGTGAATGCACAGAATAAGGTAGGAGATGCTTTATATAGGCTGCATGGAAAATAAAATGAAATACGACTAATCCTAGGCAGAGAAGGACACATCGAGGGAGAAGCCTAAGACTCAGGCCTGACCCAGGATGCCCTCAGGTGTTCCCTCAGATGTGTCTTTCCCAGCAGGTAGGTGGGAAGTATACCAGCATCTGGTACGGCATCAGCTTTTTAGAAACGGAAAGAGCTGGAGAAATCACTAGGGCTGACAGAGCCAGGGCTGATGTGCAAAGCCTGGTATGGCTCTGAAGTTTCCCGCAAACTTCATGTGCCTCCAGGTCAGGGACACCCTATGAGTCATGCACAGAGACACCAGCCACAACAATAACAGTGTCAACAAGGGCGTGCAGGATGAAAGTTTAGCAAAACGATGCCCAGACTTACACAGCTCTTCCCGTTCATATTGAAGTGTGTGGACGCACAGGCTTGTTCCTTCATCTCCTCCATCCCAAAGATGCAGACGGCGGTGGTGTTCCAGGCCTTGGCGCTGTGGCTGTGGCGGAAGACACCCACCCACCAGCCCCGCTCACCCTGGCGGACAAGGCTGGAGGAAATAATGAGGCTCCTGCACCCGCAGTCCAAATAGACATGCCCTTGCAAAGTAAGGCCACCTTCTGAAGGGCGCAGCTGGCGCAGGACAGCCATGCTGGGTGGCTCCGTGTTATTGCCCAACCTGGCCTTCAACGTGTAGTAGGGAAAGAAAAGGTGATCCCCCCACTGGAGCGCGTCAACAAAGTGCAAAGGCTCCTCCCTGCGCTTGATGATGCCCAGCTCCTCCTTGGACTTCAGGTTGACCATGCTGCGCACCGTGATGACGGTCTCCTTGTCCGACTTCGAGGGCTCGCAGTGCAAGTGGTTCGTATCAGCGCTGGTTGAGTAGGTGGCCGCCACGGCCAGGTACCAGGCGCCGGCCTGCTGGAAGACGACGCCGGCGGTGGAGCCGTCGGGCAGGCAACTGACCACCTCGCTTTGGTTCAAGCGCTGCCGGTAGGACGGCTGCTCCCACACCTGGCAGGCGCCGCCATCCTGGGTCCAGCCAGTCAGCAGGACGCCCACCCCGCCGGCCTCCTCGTAGTACAGCAGCAGGTTGCTGCGCATGCCGGGGGGCTCCCCGCAGCCCTGCCCCGCCGCCGGCACCACGCGGCGGCGGGGCCGCAGCTCGGGCCGCAGCTCGTAGAGGCAGCTGCCGCCCGCCACCAGCACGGCGCCGCCGCTCACCTCGATGTTGTCGATGGGG
>VZRQ01003237.1:82918-198984 GCA_013397975.1 Machaerirhynchus nigripectus | reverse complement strand
TGGCGGGACGCGGAAGGGAGCGAGACCCACCTCGCCCGGCGGCGCTCGGCACCCGCTCCCGCACGGGGACTCCTCCGAGGCACGGGGCAGGGGAGCCCACCGCGGGGCAGGGCGGCCCCAGTGCACCCCCTTTGCCTCGCTCCCGGCCCGGCTGAAGCCGCCCCGCGGGCCGTGGGCGAACAGGGGCGAAGGTGCCAAGCGGGGGCAGCCGGTGGCGCGGTCCGCTTGCGGGTGCCGGGTTGTGGGCGTGGGGTCAGACTCTGCTGGGCACCGGCAGCGCCCGCTGCGAGCCTGGAAGCCTGTATTGTCCCCGTTCAAATGCATCGCGGAACCGCCCTGCTAAATAGCACCCCCGTCAACCAGTCGGCCGATGCCACCTTGAGCGGGAAGGTTGAGGGGTCAGAGATCCCTGGTTAGATCTTGGCCTTGCCTGAGGTAGAACAAAGGCTCTCGGCATTCTCCCGAGTCCTGCAGGGCACACAAAAAACCTGTTCCTCTCCAGCTGTGCTGCTGAGAGATGCACGCCCATCCAATGCGCGCTGGGGACGGGATGGGCCAGGCTGAATGGTGCAAGGGATTTACTTCATTTCCCCCTCTGTCACTGCTGGCTCAGGTTCAACACAATGTGAAGTATAGGTCGCATGCTGAGCTTACAGTAAATTATCGTTTTGCTGAATTTTAAATGAAAAATGAAAAGCAGCACAGATGCCTTTCAGTGTTCTCTCTTGGGTGCCTCTGGAAACTCTGGGTGAGGATGGGCATAGGGCCCATTGACTTACTGAGAAGAGGATGTAATGTTCAAAACCGAGAAGTCATTTGACTCTCCATTTATCCTGCTTTTGTCTTGAAGTAGCTTGATAGCAGGAAAAAGTGGAACTGTAAGAAGTAGAACAAAAGTAACCTCTGTATGAACCAGTGAAGTGCAACATTTTCAAGCAGGAAGTGCAACAAAGTTAACAAATTTTTATTATCTTTCTTCATTACTGTACCAAGCAGTAGTTGTGCAAGAATTGATGTTGCTCTGGTCAGCAAAAATATTCAGTAATTTTGCAGTAAAAAGTGTCTAGGACAAATATTACCATGAAATTCAGAGCTCTCCACAACCCATCTGCTTATCTCATGTATAGTGACTCCAAAACACATCCAAAATCTGCAAAATGTAGCAGAGGATGTGGAACAGAATCATTGTGCAATTTTTCTTCTTGCCAGATGCAAAAAGATGCTCCATGTGCTAATGCTGCCTGCAGCTACCCATGGAGGACTGAACTTCTAGTCAACATGTAGGCAAAGTAAATCCTCATGCCCGTATCACCAGTATAGGTTGTCTACAGAAATGTTGTTTATACATCTTTGCAAAGGAGGCTGAACGTGTCCTGCTGGAGTGCATTACACACTACCTTGCCTTCTAGTTTATTTTCAGTTCAAATATAAAACTGTCAGTGATCTTCATCTTGCTCACAACTGATGAGGCTAAACAACAAAGCATATCAGCATCCTAAGTGCAAGACATCTCTGATTCTGACCACAGAGCATGTCCAGCAACAGATTCTCTTCTGCAAACATCCCTCCTTTTTGCAAAATCTCTGAGCTCTGCGTGTATTGCAGAGACCTGTTTCTCAGGCTTTATGTTTAGAATAAGACACACGTACTTCACTGAATGGCTGGTTTGTTTAAATGAGTAAGGCCAGGCTTGTTCTAGTCTTAGAGAACAGTAACCGCTCCTAGGGCTGCAGACTTCTCTGACTGCCAAAACTGCCCAAAAGCAGTGTTCTGCTTCAAATTTTGTGTCTTCTAGGACCTGGGAGGACTGAACTGCATATGGTGGCTGTCACACGAAAACAGCCCAGCTGTGTGGGCTAGCAGGTTCTACCACGATGGGATGGGACAGGACAGGAGAGGACAGGACAGGACAGGACAGGAAGTCAGATTCCTCCTGTCCCAGGAACAGCCATCAGAGCACAGTTCTGCAGACTCTTCCCTGGTATCACTTTTCTATTTCTGTTTTTTCCTCTCTCTTTCCAGTGAAGCGGTAGCTTGGACCAGAGCCTCATCTTGCAACATTTAAGTCTGCATACGCTTCTGAGAGCCAGCTTTGCACTGAGAGTTAGTGCATGGAGTTTTGCTCATGAGTGACCCAATTCTTGAAGCGGCAAAGTAGTCCCAATTCCTTTCAAAGCCCCTGAAGTAAATAGGAGTTTCTAGAGATACCTATCTGGGTACTGGAAAAGTTGAGCTTCTACTGATGTTGTGGAAAGGGAGGCTATGGGTTTATTTTGTACTGCTTCAGAGTGTAATATTTGTTATTAACACAGCAGACCAGAAAACAGCATAATCAGTTCATGACTGAACTGATTCCGGCATGAACTGACGCTCATGTTGGAACTAGATGATCTTCCAAGATACCTTCCGACCCAAACTATTCTATGGTACTTCTATAAAATCTAAGCAGACAATGGCTAATCATTTTACCGTATTCCCTTGGCTGTCAGTTCCATAATAGGTGTTTTTATCCTGTTGTTGCACTATGTTTTATTTTTCAGGCACTGAAGGGAGGGCAAACAAGGTAGTCTGCCTGTTAATTTTAGACTTTACAAAGCACTGCTGTCTAAACCTGGCACCGCAACCAAAATTTATAAAAAAGCCAAGGAAGCAAATTGAGCTTCCTTTGCTATCCTAAGCAACATTTATGTATTTCAGCATATCATGTTAGATCTGAAGTTGGAATGTGAATCACACCAGGACTTGTTTCTGCATCTACAGTTTAAAGAGCTCTCATTTAGATCTTCAACAGTGTTAGGCAGAACACACCCTAAATTAACTTAAGATTGCTTTCCCACTACAGTTCATCTACCTGCTTCCCTCCTCCTTATTTCTCATCTGCATGCTAAACTTCTCTGAATTTATGACTCCACAGACAAACTTACAAAATATTACTAGCAAATGAGATTTATTTTTTATGCTTAATTTATGTAGCTTCACTTTGATATTTCCCCTGTTTTCAAGTCCCAAGACCAACTAAGGTTTTATTTGTTTTGTTTATTAAATCCATGTGGTTACCTTAGCTTAGTTCTGAAATGGTTTTTTGCAAAGGATAAATAACCTTTAATTTACAAAGTAATAATAGGCAGCATTAATTTTAACAGGCATTTTATCTTTAGTGTAATACTTGAAGTAACTGTTTTTCTCATTATATAGTTAAGACAATTTTCTACTGTAACTGAACGTTGATAAAATAGAAAGGAAATGCTGGGCAGTTTTTCAAAAAGCTTTCTGAGAAGGATTCCTTTCCTGACAGAGGCATTTGAATATTGAAACTGAGTTTGCAGATTTGGATTTTAGTTCTTCTTTTCAGTCTTGTTTCTTTTTGTTTAGATTTTTTTTTTTTTTAATCTAAAAGTTACTGGCCATTTTACATTTTTTGCTGGTCTTCACAAAGAGGAAATGGCAGATTCAGGAACAGGACTATGCTGTTATAACTCTGTGGATCTGTATGGGGTGCTATCAGCTACAGCCAGCAGTGATATGTCCATGGGCTCCATGGAAAACGTTGCTTTGCTGTAGTCCCGCTAATGCACCTGATCCACTTGCCCAGGGAGATGCTCCTTTCTGATGAAATGCTGGAGCTATATGCAACTCCTGGGCATCTGTGACAGCAAAATGCTCTAGACACTGGTTAATGCTTCCCTTCTTGGGACTGGCATGTTATAACTGTATTGAGTTTGTGTGGCCAGGTTTTGGTAGTGGGGGGGCTACAGGGGTGGCTTCTGTGAGAAGCCACCAGAAGCTTCCTCTATGTCCAGCAGAGCCAGCTGGCTCCAGGATGGACCTGCCACTGGCCAAGCCTGAGCCCGTCAGGAATGATAATAACACCTCCGGGATAACTTATTTAAGAAGAAGGAAAAAACCTTATTGCACAGATGTAATTGTGCTCAGAGAAGAGCAGAGTGAGAATATGGGAGAGGAACATCCCTGCAGACACCAAGATCTGCAGAAGGAGGGGCAGGAGCTACTCAAGGCACCAGAGCTGAAGCTCCCCTGCAGTTTGTGATGCAGATCATAGTGAAAGAGCTGTGCTCCTGCAGCCTATGGAGGGACACTGGTATGCAGAGATTCACCTGCAGCCTTGGACGAGACCCATGCTGGAGCAGTTGGATGCCTGAGAGGAGGCTGTGAACCCATGGGAAACCCATGCTAGAGCAGGATCCTGGCAATGACTTGTGGACCTGTGGAGAAAGGAGCCCACACTGGAGCAGGTTTAATAGTAGGACTTGGTACCTGAGTAGGGTGGAGCAGGCTGTGCCTGAAAGACCTCCACTCCATGGAAGAGTGGAGCAGCTCGCGTAGAACTGTTGCCCATGGGATGGACTCACGTTGGCAAAGTTCATGGAGAAGGGTTTCCTGTGGGAGGGACCACATGCTGGAGCAGGAGAAAGACTCTTCTCCCTGAGCAGTGGCAGGAACAATGTGTGATGAACTGATCATAACTCCCATTCCCCATCTCCCTTTGCCACTAGAGGGGAGGAGGTGGAGCTTGGGAAGGAGGGAGGGGTGGGGGGATAGGTGTTTCTAAGATTTACTTTACTTTTCATTGTCTTGCTCTGAATTTTGTTAGTAATAAATTCTATTAATATCCTCAAGATGAGTCTGTTTTGCCCATGATGGTATTTAGTGAGTGATCTCTCCTGGGCCTTATCTCAACCCATGAACCCTTCCTTATATTTTCTCTCCCCTGTCCATCTGTGGAGGTGAGTGACAGAGCAGCTTTGGTGGGTGCCTGGTGTCCAGCCAGGGTCAGCCCACCACGACAATCAAAAGACTCAGCCTCCAACTAAATGAAACTCGAAATTTAGGGATGGTTTCTGAATATCAGAACGGGGTCCTTGAAGAAATTTTTTACCAGGAGCAGTGACTGCAGAGCGCAGCAATGATTTTAGAGTGGAACTTCACGAATTTGTGGTGGAGGTATATGACATGGAAACCTGTAGAAATTTTTGACCCAGAAGGCTCCTTCCAGTGTTTGATTGCTATGTCAAACTGTTTTGGAAGGGTGATGCCTGGTATCACTCAAATGCTTTTAAAAGTAACCCAAACTCTTGACCTCACTATGTCTTCAGTCAGAGATAGTAATCATGCAGTGGAGGAGCCTAAGACCTAGAGCAAGGTGTGAAGCAAGAGCAGTTGATGTGGCCCTTCCTGTATGAGCCAAAATACAAACCAGAAACTTCTGCATCAAGTCAGTTCCTTAGCCTTAGACAAACACACCATTTGTCAAGGAGAAATTCCATCTGCAGCATCTGACTGTGCCAGTAGATAAGGAAAATTATCAAGAACCCATTCTAAACTCCTCTTTGTTTTTCCCCTTTGCACATTTACACTTGCAGAGGAGATACTCATCTGAAGGCTTACTAAACCATTAGTTGGTCAACATGTTTTCTATTTAAACTGTCTAAACCAGCCCATCCAATTTGAATGAGTCAGCTGTAGGAGAGCTTGTGTAGGTTTTCCTGCTGGCAGATCTGAAGGGATGCTAAATTAAGCAGAGGGTTGTGGTATTAAGGTGGATACGGGCCAGGAAGTGGCAAAGGAAATGGTGGATGAACCACCAAGAGTCTCAGTATATCTCTAGATATGAACTGAGGCTGTGAGATGCATGCATTCTTTTCACAGATGCCTTGAGTGTTTCTTAGTTGACTTTTTTATTAAAAACTCATCATGTGTCATTGCACAAAAAAACACCAAACACCGTAGTACTGATTTGCATTAGCTTAGCCACTTGCAGAGTCACCATCTGCCTAAATCCTTAATGTTTTCCTATCTCTGACACCTTTCTCTTACTCAGTTTTGTCCTCATCCTATTCATTCATGTTCTGGTTCTGACCAAGACAGGGTTAATTTTTTGCAGTAGCCAGGAGGGGGCATGGCCAGGACCCTGCCGTTATTCTGTACAACCTCATGTCATTGCTGGGGACGGGGGAAGGGAGTCTCTTCCAGGGAGAAGGGATTCCTTCTGGTTGAGTAAATGTGGTAGAGGGCCCATCCGGTATTGCTGGGGTGGTTTTCCATGTGAATAGTTTCTTTTTTTGTACCCTCTGTCATTAGTGTTGTTGCAGTTACTGTTCCTTTTCTTATCTCATTGCTGTTTCCAGTAACTCGTTCTTATCTCATGATGTCTGCCTTTTGCGCCTCCAATTCTCCCCTCGAGCCCACTGCAGGGGGAGAGGGAGGGGCAAAGCAGGGGAGCAAGAAAACAACATGTGGTTTGGAGAGTCTCAGTGGGGGCACTGAACTGGGGAGTACCATTCCTAATCCACAATATTTTCTAACAAACATAACATTTAATGACTGTATCAAGAATCTTTAATGCAGAAGTGTAGCAAGAACTTTTTAAAAATTTTGCATGTGAATTCAATAAACTTTCACCTAGTACGATTTGAAAAGTCTCTGTCATTCCACTAATAAGAACCTTCAAGTCATAGAAAAGTTAAAATGCATGCTAAAATATGTTCATGAAATTTATTTCAAATTAAACTTGGAATACTCACTGAAAATTGAAAAAAAAACAAGTGCTCAAAGTTGGGGAATAAAATGCTGTAATCTCCCTCAAGGATAAACAAAATGACTGCTTTAAAGAATAATCATCTCAACTTTAATTACAGAACTGGTGCAAAAGACATCCACTGTAGCATTATCACATAATGGTATGCTCCAGGATTAGAATAGGTTCCGAATGGATCAATTACTATTTATTTCCACCATTATTTTCTCTCATTTCCCCAAATGGTACCAATTTTGTGCAAGCCCACTGCAGATTTGAGTAAACACACTTACTGTTATATATAACTCTGCCTTTTGGCTGTGGTCCTTAGTCTGGTCACAGCCAGAGTTCTATAACCTGAAACAAAATTATTACCTGGGAATTGAATCAGATTACAGATATATGCCACTGCAGCAGATGGATAGGGGTATTTGTTAACTTTAAGAGAAGGGTACTAAAGGTTATTAAGAACAAAGGAACAAGCCATAATTATATATATGTTCCAAAGTATTAAAATACCCTTCCACAATCCTGACAGTCACTTACAATATGAAGTCTTAATTTTGCTTGCTGTTAGACCCACTAGCATCAGCTGGATCTAAACTCAGCCAGTAATCTAAATCCACCCTTCAATACTGTAACACTGATGTCGCATCCTTTACTTTCCAGTATGTGGACTACAAGATGACAGCTTACCAAACCTGCTGTGCCAGGGCAGTTGTGAGAAGGATCTTTCACAGTCTCTCGTGTGCCAGAAATTCGAGTTTGCTCCATGTGCCTTTTCTCCTAGAGCCCAGAGGCTAACTGTGGGAGAGATCCCGTCTGAAGCACATACCATGACATTCAGTTGTTACCAAGTATCCATGCCTCTGCATATCTAGATCAACAAATTAAAACACTTGCCTATATTAGAGAAAGGTCAAACATGCCAGCAGAAAAGCATCTTGTTTTTTTCTTTTGTAAGCAAAGATGTAAACAAAAGCTTGGTGCTACATAGGTTAACGCAGAGAGATGTGTGGAATTGAAACTGATTTTGAAACAGAAAACAACGTTTTTCCAAATGCATATTCATTTAAGGAACTGTGTAACTAAGCACCTATTTACGTATTTTCTACTTCTGCTTGCCTACTGACCACTATGTTTTGAAATCTGGTTGGTGAGAGAAAGAAAAACAACTGTATTGTTTCCTAGAGTTAAGATCTATGCAATTATGCTTGTGAATGTCTTATCAGAAGTGAACGGCTTATCAGAGAAAAATAATTTTGCAATTAGCTGTGTTTAGGAAGGCAATTAAAGAGGTTAGTTCAACTCAGGGGGTAACCTGAAAGCTATTCTAGTGCTCAGACCAGTTTCATTTTCTCACTGCTGGTGCTTGACCTTCCCTCTCTGACTCTATGGCTGGTTTCCACAAGCAAGTCTTCAAGGAAAGGTAAAAGCTGACCCAAGTTTAACTCCTTATTTGTTATTCTGGCAATTGTTTTTTGTGTATCTCAGTCTCGCTTCCCCCTTTTTGTTTGTCCTGAAGAGACGTTTACATGGAAACAGGATGTTAGCAGCAGAGAAATTAGCCCAAGCTGCAGGATATTCAGTGCCTGCAGGCTGTGATCTGCCAGCTGATAAGGTTCTTCTTCTAAAGTCATCTAAGAAGAATCAGGCAACAAACTGAAAGACAAATGTGGTACCAAAAACACCTCAGTGTCTGTAAACATTTTTCAAAGTTGTCTGGGTAGGAACAATCTTTTAATGAGCATTTTTTAAAAAAAACATTATCAGCTCATGAGCTGTGCTTGGTTTCTTTTTTGTCAGTTTTAATGAATATCTAATTAATTAAGTTGGCCAAATTAATTAAGCTAATGAAATTAACCAAGAGAACTTTCAGCTTTGTGTCCAGAGGCTACAAAGACATTTTTTGGCAAATAATCTCCTTACTGTTCCCACTCTGAGTTAATATAAAGACCCAAGGTATAAACTACCTCTGCCACCAGAGAGCAGTGGAATTAAGTATTTTAATTACAACTAGAATTGTTTTTAATTAGTAACGTACTATAATGCAAGAGCTTGCCTTCCTTTGAATGCTGTTGAATAATGGTGTCTCTGACAGAAACAGTGACAAACCCCTCAATATGATACGAATTTGCTTGATGTTGTTTCTTTTTTTCCTAACATTTCCCTCCACTGTGTTCACTCAGAGAAGGACCTAATTGAATTGTCATTGTCTCTGATGATTTGCCAACAAATTTGTTCAGAAGAGTCTGTTAGTGGATGGTTGTACCCCCAACCATCATTGTACATTATTGTACGTCCAACCATTGTTGTATATCAGTCTGGAATACCATTTGGAAAGCCTGTCTCAGTCTTTCCGTTACTGCCACTCTTGTGATGAAAAGTCTAACAGACAGGTTGCTTTCTTTCTTTCTTTCTTTCTTTCTTTCTTTTTTTTCTTTCTCCCTCTCTTTCGCGCTCTCGTGCTCTTGCGCTCTTCCTTTCTTCTTTTTTCTTTTTCCTTTTCTTTTTCTTTCTTTCTCTCTCTCTTTCGCGCTCTTGCGCTCTTCCTTTCTTCTTTTTTCTTTTTCCTTTTCTTTTTCTTTCTTTCTCTCCTGCTTGCTCTATTTCTATTTCTATTTCTATTTCTGTTTCTATTTCTCCTGTTATTTTTCCCTTCTTAACCACCCCATATTTCAGGCACGTTTATCTTCATGTTTATAAAAATGCTGCATGCGCCCTGCAAATCCCCTCTCTTGTGGGAGTTGTTTACAGCCCATTATATGACCATGTTCCCACAGATTCCCCCCATTCCTCTCAGTTTAGGGCATTGTTCAGTGCCAGATGTGGGCAAATAAACCTGTGCTGCATGCCCTATTTGTCCCCTTTTTCAAATGAAATCAACACTGTGAAAGTGAAGCCAGAGGATTCTGGATTGTCAGAGGGAAACAGGGATGGTAGACTCTGTACCTGAATGAAGGTCCGTGGGAGCAAGAAACCTCCATGTGAGATCAGTCAACTTCCCCACTCCAAATGTCATTGAGCTTATTTATTATCTGAAAAAAGGTCTCGCATCTCTTCTCTCTTGTTACAAATAACTGTGGCTTTTCTCATAATCTACAAATGCATCCAGGATCCCTTATGTTCCCCATATCCTCTAACTTCAGTAATTCACCAAATAATCTGCCAGAGGATGTCCTATCCAAATAGCCCTCTAGGTATTCTAATGACGCCACTTATATGAAATGAAATGTTTACTGTACGGTCTGAAACTGAAATAGAGTTTAAATTACTGAAGCACCCCATGCTTTAAAACCTTTCATTATGTAATCTACATGAAAGGACACCAGATGTTGTTACTTTTTTTTGTCAACAGTATATTGCTTTTAATATTCTAGCTGAAGTATACCAGAGGTAAGCCCTCAGCTGGTATAAAATGTCACAAGTCTGCTGTGGTCAAAAAAGCAATAGCAGTTCATCCCAAAGGAGGATCTGAAACAAAAGAGGATGTTTAGTCTGAAGTGATGGAAAAATAAAGTCATAATTTGTTTTTCTGCAAAACAATGTCTGAAAGGTGATGGTGTTCTGTTCTCTGTATCTCCTTGTCTCCATAATCTCTACATACTTTTATCTCATAATCTCTATATTCTTTAATTTACCAAATAATCTATTGTGAAATTCCCATCCAAACAATCCTCCAGATAACATGTCACTAAAACAAAGATATACATTTAATAAAATGCCACTCAGGGAAAGTATAGATTATGTGATAATGACCCAGAATCTAAGAGAGAGCTCATCCTGATCCAAAATGTATATTAGTGAGAATTTATTTTCTGCATAAGCACTTCTGTTAAGTATTTCTGTGACCATTCAATACGTACAAAAATCCTTTGAATCCTTGTCTTAAAAAAATGAATAGATAAAATGTAGTTAGGCCAGGATTCAAAAAGACAGTTCAAGAAATAGATCTGTTACAGAAGAATGTGGAAGTCAAACAGTGGCTCAAAAAGCAAAACAAGGAGCTTGGTTTTTACACAGGGAAGAGCTGCAAAAATTTACGATCTTTGCAGGACTGCGCTGTATTAACATTTCTTGCCAGCCCATATGTCACTTCCTTTAGAAGAGTAGCAGTAATGAAGTAATGAAGTCTCTCTCTATTCAAGGTACTTAGAGTCTCTTAATCCAGGCTAAGGAAAACACTTTTCAAAACTGACTCAGGTGTAAGCAAAAAGTCAGCTTTTAACAGCCATGTACAAAAGTCTCCTGGGGCCATTAATTGCAATTTTCAAGCATGGGATTATAATTCAAGATGATCTTTAAAAACTGGGGAAGTAGCTTGGGGGGAAAATAGAACAAAATTTAATACAGGGAAAGAAAAACCCACATAATTTCTTTGACTTTAAAATCCATGGCTAGAACAATGATGCAAATTCCTTGAAAGCAGAGGATTCCACATGTCACTGAAACAACTAGCGTTGCAGGAAAATGCTTGGGAGAAACATGGTAACCCACATGATATAAGTTTTATAGCAAAAGATCCATAGGGTAGCCTATCACAAGCTGGAATAAGAGTCAACAGCATCAGACTTGTGCAATATCACACAGAGATAAAAATTCTGTGTAAGCAGATGTATTGCCTACAATAGCACTCAACAGTGGCAAGGCTATAGTTGATGGGTTGCCTCAGTTTTTGGGCTTGTCCTCTTTGAAGGAGGAGAAGAACCAGTCAAAAGCAACAAAAACCAGAATAAGTCTTTGAAGACAACACTGGATTAATTTGGTTTGAATTTGTTTTTCTCCAGGGAGAAAGAGAAAACGATAAACTAAGAAGAGTTGCAATTATCTTCGACTGTGCAACAAAAAATGAAACTGTTGGTTCCCCTTGTGTGTGGTTGATTGCATGACAGGAAAACTACAGTGAGTAAGGTTCAGCTTTGACATTGGGAAATGTCAGGGAAGTGAAGTCTCAAATGGTCAATTGCTGGGCAGTATTTAAGAATGTAAGCCTTGGTCAGGAATGGCAGGCAGAGTTTGTCTTGCCTCGGTGGTCCCACAGTGCAATTGGTGTTCTGACTCAATCTTGCTGAAAATAACTGGTCCTTAGACAGGCACAAATAATCCATAAATGGAAGAGGGATATCAGCATTTATTGGGCAAGATGTGTTATGCGTTCCTGTTTCACATCCTTATCACAAACTCAAGCCAGTAGCATTCTGTATGATGATAAGACAGCATTTTCTTTTGTCTCATTCTCTATTAGTCCCCTGGGTTAATCATTCCTTCTCCCCATTCAAACTCTTGTTTTGGTTTTTTTGCAGGGTGAGGAAAGGGATTCTCACCCTCTCATCCTGTTGGGACTTGTGCATTTTACCGGGATTAGGAAGAGGTTCTTGAAAGTCCACCTGGGGATGCTGGCCTCTCTAGAACCACTGTGAGAAAAGGGGAAGTTCCCTCATGCTGTGACAGCTGCAGAGACCACTAAGCTTGAGCAAGGCAAAAGACGGTCGAGGTTTTGGAGGTAGAACATTTGCAAAGTGTTGCCTTGGAAAACCGATGAGGAAATATTTCACTAATACATGTTTAATAAAGGTAGAAGAATTATCTCAAAGACAGCAAATAGTGAAACATGAAAAGGGGATGTGGATCTTCATTAAAGTATTTTAAAAGCAACACAAACTTTACATGTTAATCAGTACTTTTTGAACTGTCTTCAAGTAATCAGCAAATATTTTTCTGCATTTAATGGACTTAGAATAAAACCTGACATTTGCTGCTAAGAAATAGCATTGTTCTTGGGGTACTGGAAGTTTTTTGTTCTTTTTCTTTCTTTTTTTGATTGGGATTGTAATCAGTGTATAAAGTCCCTTCGTGTCAGTCAGAGAACTTTAGTGACTGAAAATTTCAGTCACAACTAGAAATCATAGAAAATAGGGCTGCAGAGTACCTTGAGAGGTCTTCTAGTCCATCCTTTCTCTCGTAATGGAGGAGGAGCTACAAGTAAATAGTTGTCAAGAGATTTTTATCTCTCCTGTATCTAAGAGTCATCAGTGGTGAAGAATCTTCTGCCTCCCAAAATGAGCTGATTCTGTGCTACATGAATCGTACAGGCAGGGCCTGAATGCATGAGCTGAACCTGGTCTTCTCTGGCTATTTAGGAAACTGTCCCTGTAAGTTTCCTGTTCCATCCTGCTCTTTAAAGGTCTGCCCAGCAGCAGGAGACTGAAAATGGAGAATCAAGCTCATGATCCAGCCTGTGAAAGTATCCATGAGTATGGGTGACTGAGGTGAATTTGCTTCTGCTGTGTGTGAAGGAAACCCTGGAAAAGGGGTGGGAGTTAGAGATGGGGATGTGTTCAGCTGTTTGCTTCTTCCTAACTCCAACAGCTTCCACTTAAGAAGTGAATTCTTGTATGGCAGGACTTTCTCTCAGCCAGTGGTTTCTAGAGGAGGAACAACTCACCAAAGTCAGAACTGCAGCTGTAACTGTTTTGAATGGTACGTGTGTTTCTCTCTTATGCTAAAGTCTGGTGTGGTAGGTAGGAGACTTACAACTAGGAGGAACAACTGGAACAGAAACCAGCTTGGAAGCTGTCCTGCCAGGCATTTTTCTCGGTACACAAGGGACAGAACAACATGGCACTTGCTGGTGTGTGTTTTTAAGGCCTTTCATGGTGAGAGTGCTTCTCCTGGAGCTTCAACCACTGACTCTGAGAAGGCAGCAGTGATCTGTCATTTGTCCTTGCAACCACAAGCCAGCAGGTGAAGTCTGTGCTGTGCTGAGCCCTCAGACAGTGTTTGCTCTCACTGCCTCTCACAGCAGCGAGCTCTTAAGATTTTGAACATTGCATGGCACTTTCTGCTGCTGCTTCCCAGCTTTCCACATGCAAAGTTACTGCTTTGAACTTCCACAGCTGGCCACAGATTGGTAACCACCTGCACCTTACAACACCTGTGTTTATTATTTCCTGTGAAGGGTGTGTTGGCAGTTTTCATATTAGTACTGATCTTACACTGCCTTGAAAATGTTATTTTACTTTTATGTGGCGCTAAGAGCTAAGAGCTTCAATGGAGAATTTACAAATACATTAATTATTATAGCAAGAGGTTTCCAGCTGCTACTGTCAGCGTAGTTGTCCCTCTACAGACAAGCACCCTAAGGTTCAGCCCTGACGGTTCCTGAAAGGGTCTTGGGGCTCAGTCCACTGGCTTAAGGCCATGCAGTAAAAACCCACATCTTGGGAAGTCCATGAGACTTTTGCCAGCAGCAGGGAGGATATGGCAGCAGAAGTCTTCCTACACACACTTAAGGGATAGCAGCACCTCTCCAGTTAACATAGGTCACAGTCAGTGTCACTGCAGCTCTGCTGCTTCGGTTACCCAGACCTGGGGCATGAAACCTGCAGTGGAGAGGAGCATTCTACGCCTTCATGCCTATGTGGGATGGATGCATTCAGGGGGCCAATATTACAGCCCCAGTGTATCTTCCAGAAAGATGAAGATACATGTCTGATTCATGAAGTGTTGGTACTGTACAACCTTATGTCAGCTTTTACACCCTTAGCAACACGGACCAGCAGATAGTGGACCCTTGGTATCAATATTCTTGGTCTGCCTGTTTGTTTCCCTACAAAATACATGCAAAAACACACGCATGAATACACATCATTACATGTAACATATATATATATGTACAATTATATATAAGATGCACATGCAAGTGTAAATAGAAATATATGTAGTGTCAAAGGCAGAGAATATTATAGTGTGCTATAGCATAGACTATATATAGGAAATCACTGAAGACATTTTGCTTCCTATGAAGATCACATCCCTTCCCACAAATCATTATATAACCCTCCCATGGCAACTGCAGCAGTTGCACAAGGAAATGTTAAGAAAATAGGTATATTTAGCTGTTTCAGTGCAAAAGGGCATATTCCAAGAGTACACCTCAATATCTAACTCTTTTAATACTCGTGAAAGAGGCTGGAAACAATTTCCCCTTGCTAGCAGCTCCCTGAAGTTAGCTGGAAGCTTTCTACCGGATGGACAAGAACTCCCAATAGAGTTGGGAAATTTTGGGGCTAGTAGATTTTGCAGTCTGTATTTTAGCCACTGGGTGCCGCTACCAAATCAGTTGTCAAAACCAGTTTCTCCAAACACAAGATTGCAATTTTAACAGCATGCCTTGTTCTACCTCAGCCTGTGACACTAGGATTCGTGGGGCTGCCTGTTATCCAAAGGTTCATACAATAACCCTTTTCTCAGAGCTGCCAGTGGGCTTCAGTCAGCTGCAGTCAGGGTATTTCCTCACAAAAGAATCACGGAACGGCTTTTTATTAAAGTGCACAAGTGAAAGGTGAGCAGGATTAATAACAAAAAGATCTAAAAGAAAACTTTAAGAAGTATTTCACAAACCTCATATATTTATAGAGGGCTAAAAAACCTGAGTCTTATGATATGACAGGAATTTGCTGAAAAGAAACTATGCATCTCTGCTGTTACACAAACTCATAAAAAGTATTAGTGAAACAAGATGATTGATTAAGCCTGTTCCAAATTTCTAAGATGTCCTCCGGCATCATTAGAAAAGTATTGTTTCAGCTATGCTTTTAATCAACTGCAGATTTTTACAAACTGGTTCTTCACATTATGCTCACTATTTTGAGTGATCTTTGTTCTGTTGGGAACTCCTGAATATAAATGCGATACTGTCAGTATTCTAATGATACATTTAGACCTGAGAACATTTATTTGCAGTCCTCAGTGGATATGAAAATGCATATTTTCTAACATGAAGCACATATCTCAACAGATGCAACTACTTACTACAAAGCCCATCTGCATTTTGCAGTATCTTCAGATAGAAGAAGGAAATATGATGCTGTCGAGTCATCTCTCCAACAACAGCTGGACAGATGCCAGCTGAAAACCTCTGACAAAGCACTCACCTGGTTCTTCTCTGAGAGACAATGACAAAAGGAAAGGAGGACATAGTGGGAATCCTGTGTTGGATGGCCAGAGAAGAGGGGAGTGGTGATAGGAGCAGCACAAAGGACAAGTGACAGGAGGAAAAGCAGCGGGATTTTGGGGGTGGAGGGAAAGGCATATAATACTACCAATTTTCTGTAGTGAGCCTTTCCCACAAAACATTGGGAGCCACTAACCTACAATTCACGTTTCTACAGGTGATAGAGACCATGTCCTCATCCTGGAAATCATAAATTTTTTCTTGGAAATCATAATCTCTTTCATGTTGCTGGCAGCTGGCCAAGTCAGATATAATTTCACTGATTCTCTGCCTGAAATCAATTTGTTACAGTGCAATATGGTGAGGGCCTGACAAATAACCTCAGAGAGCTATTCTTGATTGTGGACAGAATTTCATATTTTAAACAGAAATTTACCTCTATTCATAGCCAGTTGCTTTCACTTGCCTGATATTAGCTCATGCAAGAATGAGTTTCAGGCATGCATTTCAATTTCAAGACTTTGAGAAGAATTTCACATTTTTCTGCTAGTTTTATATCACCTTGTTTCACTCCCCCTGTATTCTGCAACATCCTGGATTTAAGAAAGTAAAGAAAAGGAATTAAGGTGACTTCATGTCATGTCTGTGCAAGGTACAGATCTGATGTTCCCACAGGAAAATAGTCTGCTCACTTCCCTAAATGTGAGCTCAATAAAAATCCCCAGATTCTCATTAAATGGCTGGAATGTGTCAGACTGTAGAAATCAAAACACTGCTGAAATCGTTCAGAGAAAGCTCTAGCAGTCTCCTGCCTAACGTGTGTGTGAATATGCACATGTACGTAGACAAAATCATTCTCCTGCCCTACTCCATGGCAGCTCAGCTGCTGGATTGCCTTTGGATTTGGGTCAGAGCAGTCCGTGGTAGTTACCTCCTTTCAAAGAACACGGAGCACTTTGATATCTGCTCCCCAACAGGCGGAAAACACCTTCCAAAACACTAAAATTTTCTTCTTAATACATTCACATTGCTTTGGCAAGTCCAATCATCATCTTAATTTTTTTTCCCCCTAAGAGAGGTGCTGCAATGAGGTTTTATCTGCATGAGCTATTTACTCACAGGTTAACCAACAGCATGTGAAGTCATTATTGCTGTCCCTGAACTTGTGTCCTGAGGGAACAGATAGCCCCCTCCAGACCCCATATGCTGAGGCAAGCAGCAGCTTTTGAAGCTGTTATGATTGCTCCAGGCCTCTGAATCCTCTTGCTTCTCCCTTGTGAGGACCTTGGTGCAGGGGACTGGTTTCGTTGTCAGCTAGATAGGCACTAGGAGAGCACTGGCCACTACTGGAAAAGAAGAACAGGTACTCAATTCCATTTTTAAGTGTATTTGGTGTTGTGTTTTCCCAGACAGATAACCATGTCCATCTTTCATTAATAAAAATCTCTTTCTTTGCGTCATTTCTCACCTGCCTGCTTGCACCAGGTGTAAAAGCAGGCTGGATCGGTACCTCCAGCTTTTGCACGTCTTAGGATGTGGGCTCCAGTTGCTGAGGCACTTGGCAGATGATTGACAATTGCATCCACAGTGGTGGGAAAGAACGATATTCATTTAAAGAATTAAGCTAATGAAGAAAAGATGGGGGACAGAAGGAAGGGGGACAAGGGAGTTACATAGCTTAGCTGCCACAGGACCTGCCAGCACATAGCTGTAGATAAACTATAGATACTTGGGCTAAACAAAGACAACAGTTGTTGTCCTGCAGAGTTTTTCTGGTTAGAGCACTGGTCAAACACAACTGTGCCGTTTTTAGATGATTTGACAGGAGCAAAAGTGCAAATGCATGGAAGGAGGCCTGACTCAGTCAGTTGCTTTTTATTGATGCCCCATGCAGGCAAATTGGCAGCAACTGAAATGTAAGATTTCCTGAAAAAAAAAAAAAAAGAAAAAAGGAAAAGCTGCATGGTCTTCTGTAGTGAAGACTGGAGAATAAAACAGTGAGAGATCTACTAAACTCCTCAGCAGGGGAAGAGCCTGCCCACCTTCACATGCACAGCTGAACAAACAGTTTGCCTTTGCTGTGATCCAAAGATACAGTGCCTGAGCCTCCTTCCCACTGTTCTGAACACGGCATAACAACAGCAGACTTCATCTGAAGCTTGCAAAACTCTTGCAAAAAAATCAGTGCTGTTGCGTCTTGGTTAAAGCTGGTTTGGATATTCCTGAAATGCACTGCAGTAATAGTAGTCTGACTGCCTTCAGGAGATCTTGTTCTGACTCAAAACCAACAAAGGCTGGAGTCTTGGGATAATCCCTATGCTTCAAACAGTCTCCCTTACTCCATGTGGATGGTCCCAAAATTGGGGCCCGAATGTAACTGCCATTGCAATTAGTGGCTTCAGGGGAACAAAGAAGGGGCTCTTTTTACTACAGTGAAACTGGTAAGATGATCTCTTTTCCAGACCTAAGCTCCCACTGGTCCAATAATAACCAATAACTGTGATTTCCATCACTTGCATCCTCTGGGAGACACTTATGTATCACTGATTCATATTGCAAGTTTCCTTGTTATGTGACTGCCATAAGCCCGGCAAATCAAAGAGTGCTGACAGCTTACTGAAGGAGGAGATACTGAGCAGAGACAGACAGGAATTTTTCAACAAAACAACATGTCAACACCAAAACATTTAAAGGAAACAACAGAAGCACCAGTGAAAGTTTAATGAGGAAGGTATTTCGGAGAGAGGTTCATCCACACACCACTGATGGGCAGGTACCCCCTGGGGAGGGGTCTTACATGGCAAGCAGGAAACCACCACTCATTGAATCTCTGCCTGGGTGTCTGTCACTGTCCTGACCCTCAGAAGCTGCTGCTTGCAATATAAAATACGGGCATACTTTCTTCAAAGCTGATATGCCAGATGGATCCGCCCTTACCAAATTAGAAGATGAAGTGTGTTGGCAGAAACTCCTTGGGAAGCAGGAAATGCCTGCATGATGCTTCCCACTCCCTTCCTAGCAGATCTCGCTGCCTCAATGCTGCCCTAATCGGCAGCTCCCAGCTCCCACTGGCACCAGAACCCAAAGCTCCTTATTTTCCTGAAATTACAGAAACAGCTCTGTATAGCTGAGCCCTCCATTGCCACCATTTTATTTCATGTGCTCCCAGGCCCTGTTTGATTGCCTGCTACAAAGGCAGTAGCACATATGGAGGTTTAGTTTGATATGATATAGTTGAATCCTTAAAAGTAAATTGTTATGATAGTACCTAAACGTAAAAACCACCACCTCTTATAATACTCTTTTTATAAACAAGTTTCTAAATTTTGAATTATTTTCAGGAAGTTTCTGCAATGAGATATTTGGGACCAAAATTTGCACTTGACAAAAAATAAGAGCTTAAGTGTATGTAGCATCTTGGTTGTGTGGCACTGGTATTATAATCACACTTCGAGCCCAGAAGCGCTCACCTGATTTCCACAGGCACCATTTGAGAGGAACAGCCAGTCTATTCCCTTGTGGAAAGACCAACTTTCATGTATTAACTAATGCACTCGCAACAGGTGTAAACAACTTCCCATTAGATGTAAAGTTCCTGGTACATTAGACAACATCACACTTTAACCTTCCAAGATCTAATTTAATTCCTAGGATCAAGAGCTCATGTTACTAATACATTTTGCCAAAACCCTGGGATCATGTCCTACATATTACAGTAATTCTTTCCAGAAGAATTTAAATTTGTAAATAATGAAGAGCTCGTACAACTCCTTCTGTTAGCAGCACTGCTGGGCCTTTTGCCAGTTTGTAAGCTGAAGAATTTTGGTGTTTAGTGCTCCCATCTGTTCGGAAAGCCTGAGGGTGAGTAGTTATCAAAAGCAATATGTGGGCTTTTTTATTCCATGTCTGAGATTTTATGACATACTTTGTCACAAAACAGGCCACTGGGGAGAAGAGATTTCCCTCCACCCGAGTCTCTGCCTGGGCAACCTCTGAAGTCCCACATACTTGATTTTTGCCCAGTCTTGATCTAAACAGACCAAAATTCACACAAACATATAATAATTCTCATCTTGATACCTCAGATAGAAATATGACCAAGTGTTTCTCAGTTGTGAAAGAATTAAAATCTCAGGCTTGTATATACTCAGTGCAGAGGAATTCAATAAATACAGCTCTGTTTGAATGAGGGTTTTGAAGGCAGCCCCACTGTCAGGGTATAAGGAATCTTTTGTTCCCCAAATAAACACTTCAAACGCACCCTTCCCGCTGCAGCAAGGTTTGGAAGGTGAGGGCTCCTCTCCCCACGGGGATGGCCAAGTGCACAGGGGAATGGTGGGGCTGCAGGCAGCCTGTCTGCTCCAGGGCACTGTTTGCCTGCTGCAAGCCTGTCTGATTCACCCTGTGAAACAGCATTCTCAATGAATGGGATGGGCATTCTCACTTTCAGGTGGGATACCTCAACCCTGCTGGCTTGAATGCACTCCAACATAAAGGTTATTTTCCACAAGTAACCATTTCATTAGAAGCCTCTCAGGACACCTAAGGGCAGGTAGTTTGGCAGCTACGAGCTCTCTACATGCTGTGTTCAATGGGCAGTTTGCTATCTGGCCTGTCACACACTGAGAACAGCCCCCCTCTCCTCCTGTAGGTGATCTCTGCCTGTTTCCCGGGGCCAGGAGTGTCAAAAGGGAGTGGTATTCACAGTGCATCTCCTGCAAGCTCTGTCTGGAGATTACTCACATGACTAAAGGTTGTCAACAGCTTCTCCTTCTGGGAAGACATGAGCCGACACAGATGTTGATGGCTCCGGGGCTGGTGGAGCCACCCTGCAGAAAGCAGAGGTGGGAAATGGCAGTCTTTGTAGAAGCCTCTTCCTGATTCATGAAAACCAGTTACTGGACCCATTAAACTCCAGTGAGATGCCAGGGTATAGATGGAGCAATTCCTCCCTCTACTTTCTCTTTCTTCAGGAAGGTTTAACTGTACAAGTCGAGAAAGTGAACTCACAAATTGAACAAAATAAGGGGAAAACTCGGAGAGACCTTAGATTACAAATAGATTTTAAATTGTCATTTAAAGTCTACAGTTCATGGACACTGGCTTCTTTGGGGTTTGCTCTTGGCCTGCTTTAAATCAGAAGACTCACTGTCAAGCTAATAAAGAGCAGGATCCTAAATGTTTACTGACATTTCTGCTCTGTTTGTTGTAAATGCTAAGTGTTGTAAGTGTTGTAAATGTTGATAGTTTTTGTTAGGTTCTTCCACTAGAAAACTGGTGGTTTCCTATAGCTGTGTTTTAGCATAGCAGAATCCAGAAAAAATCCAAATGAACTCTATTACTAAAATTAAAACCAGTACTAAGAAAACTCAGAATTCAAAACAGCTCTGCATTTGGAGACGACTAGCATGGCAGGCACAAGGTGATAAAGAAGTGTAAAAACACAAGCCTGAGAAGGAGCTCCAAGGTACCGTTTTTTAACACCTTTTTGTCTCCAAATCAGCCAAGTTCCATATTCATTAAATATAGTCTGTAAGTATAACTCCACAGATAACTCAGAGTACCACATTTGACTGGTTCTGCGTAACTTAGCCTGCATTTCTTTTGCAATATCTTACAATGATGAAGCCACTTTCATTCAATCCAGCAGAAGTCTGTTGAACATTTTGAAAGTCAGGCCAGCTAGTCTCATTAAAAAAGCTCTCATCAGTTAAAATTTTGTGTCAGAGATGCTTTTATTTTCCTTAGCCACAATGCATTCCAGTCCTAACGAACCCAGCACACAAAGAAGTTTATTACCATTTTCCTCGGTTAAGAAACAACGGGAGTCTTCCACGTCAGCGCAGATCATCTAAAATCCCTTCTGCTTTGTATTTGTTATCAGATTTTCTAACCCACCACAGCTAATTAGGCCTTTGCCTTCCAGACCCCAGTTCTTCTCCTACCGCTGCCCTCCCGTTCCAGTTTTACTTGGCTTATGTACATGGAACTGAATAAACCTGCTTTTGTTAGATTTCCCAGCTTAAGAAGACTTGTTTGGAAAGTAATGAGAAGAACCTAAAAGCAGTACCTGAGTGAGATTTAGGCGCTTACTCTTTTTCATGTAAATGAGAGGCCCACATTTGAAATATCGTTGAAATTCAAGGCCTTTAGGGCAGGAAATTGCACATTTAGGGTTTTATTCTCAAGCTGGTAGAAATCATTGTAACTCCAGCCATGCATCCGGCTGGAATAATGAGTAACACCGCAGCCGCAGCCGGCCACGCGAGAGGCTGCTGCCGCTCTTCCCTGCTCCGAGGGCAGCCAGTGCTTGGCACTGCTGGGGAGCCTGAGCTGTGCCCACTCCGGCGCTGTGGCAGGTTAAAGCAGCTCCTTGGCACTGCTGGGGAGCCTGAGTTGTGCCCACTCCGGCGCTGTGGCAGGTTAAAGCAGCTCCGCAGCCCGCAGCCAAGGCGGGCTGCGGGCGAGGTCACCGTGCGCTGGGAGGCTCTGCGGCCCCTGGAGCCCGCTGGCTGAGGATGGCGCGGAGAGCTCCCGTGTGATGTCTTTTGGGAAATGGTAAACTTACCATCCGCTGCGGGTGTGAAGGGAGTGTCCAGGAGACAAGGCACAGGCTTTGGCTCCTGGCCGCGGCCGGGAAGGCTGGTAGGAAAGCGATGGGTTCGGCGGGCGGCACGGCTGGTTCAGCCGAGCCGGCTGTGGGCTGCCCGCGGGGGTGAACACACACAGCGCTGGCACGGGGAGGTGTCAAGAGACATTTGGTTTGCTTGCTTGTTTTTGTGTTTGTTTTCAAAGGGAACCACCTTTCCCCCTCTCTCCACGGGATCTCAGCACGGGCAGAAAGCACGTCTGTCAGGCAGCGAGCCGTGCCGTGAAAGGCCTCACAGAAGCGTCCATCTCCGTGATTGCAGCCATAGGGACGGGGGCACGGCGTGTCCCGGGGGAAAGGGGAGGGCTCTGGAAGTGCAGCTTAACCAGGTGAAAGGGTCTCTTTCAGCAGCCGAGAAAGCATATCAGTATTGACTGGCAACATTAAGCTCGTATCAATAGTTGTATAGTTTAGAAAGTTTGACTTCCTGGAAATTAATTGAATATTTCTTTTCCAGGTATGAGCACAGTACCCCCTTACGGAGGATCCAATGGGTGAATTTGTACTTTTGCATACTTTACAGCGTGGTGCTTGCCATCTGTGACACTTGGATACACATTCTCGGGGAGACTTGTTGGCATTTTAAAAATAAAGGGTTTGGTGTGGTTTTTTTCCCATCTGAAGATGAGCTACAGGAACTACAATTTTATTTAGTTGGATAATAAATTAAATGCACATGATTTGTTTGTCTTTAGTGCCTAATATGTCAGCTTTAAACTTTACAGTTAACAGCTGCAAGAAGGCACGAAATTGGAGTTTTTATTTCCCAGCCACTGTCCAGAGAGCTGCAAGCTCAAGATCTGGGTTCTCTATTTTCAATAGTTTCTTCAAAATCTTTAGTTCTTGCCTGTTCCCCTCATCTTAAGTGAATGCTGAGCCACGGTGGAGGACGCAATGGGCACAGCGAGCTTCTGCACGGAGTGGTAAAGTTTCCAGGAGTCACCCTGTCCAGAGATGTGAGTTATATCTGCTAAGATGAGTGTGGAGTACAGAAATCATGTTTAAGTCAAAGTTTTATCTTCAAGGCTCCTGGAAAGCTCCAGATTAAAACCCAAAAGCAATAAATCTCCTATGCAAGGTGCTAGAGTTTGTTACAAAATTTTGCTTTTAAAGACCCTTAAAGAAATCCAAACAGAAACAAGTTAGTGACACCATTTTAGAACAGATTTTTAAAGCAGCTGTTAAAGAGTCACTGGCAATTAAAAAATTACTAGTGAGTTATTAGAAAACTAGAATAATGTCTTAAAACTGCTTTCAGATTTTATCCTTCTACACCTTATCAGGTTTTGCAGTGGAAGCACCCTATTTCTCGTTGTTCTACTAGGAAGTTCCCTGAGCAGAAGATTTCAATGAGCTCTGATTACTTGTGCCTTAGTGACTATTGACGTTCTGCACCTCATTCGGTGCAAGTTCTGATGGAAGCATTTCCTGTGGCTGGAACATTTAAACTTCTGTTCTCCTGGATATCTTCCTTTAATAAATTGTAGAAGTTTTTAGAGCTCATAGCAAAAGTACTATCTTAGGTCTCTCTTCTCCACCCAGTCCCAAAAGATCACAAAACCTGTAGGAATGTGATTAATTTAAGAATTCTACAACTCTCTTTGATATGGCTGCAACTCGCAAAAAATCACTGAGTAGGACAAGGAGAAAGACAAATGGATCTCTAGGCTCTGTAATCATGTCAACAGCCAGATATCTCGAGGAAATCCGACTAAAAATAGTTTCTCTGTAAGTTCTTTCTGTGGGACTAGCCTGCCCAAGCCACAGGATATCCTCATTAAAAGACTACTCTAGGAAATGGGAAAACTGACTTAAAAGTTCTGTCAAAAGTCCAAAACACACTGTATAACACTTGATTATTTTCTCCAGTGTAGTCATCCTGAGTATTGCTTGTCAGGGCTCTAAATATGGAAGATTAACCTTGAAATTGCCATATTTTCTTCCACTCTGTTGTTCTGCTAAAGTTCCCATTCTCCTCCCTTTCTTCATGGCTAACACATCTATAAAATCTACTGACTGTGTGAACGTTGCATAGATGCATGTGCACTTACTGAAATGTAAAATTCATCCTAGAAAATTCTTGGTGTTAGGCTTCTATTTCCAGCACAGCTAATAATTCACACTACATATGTATGGGTATATATGTATATATTATTATTATTGTTATTATTATTATTATTATTAATAACAACAACAACAACCAAACCCCATATATATGTACATATTTGTTTACTGTTCCTTTAAGGTGCCAGATGAGGCAGCCAGGGATCAGTTTAGGCAACGTTGTAGGCTGTGTGTAGGCAGTGAGAACCTAGAATATGAATCCTGGCTCAGCTTTGATGTAATCTCCACTGAAGTTAGGGGAGTTGCTCTGGATTTACACTGATGTTTATGAGAATGGAGCCTGGCACAGAGCCCTGTGGCTCAGGTTTTATCACACATACAAAATATCACCTAATTGTACTTGCTTCTACAAGATTAACCCAGATGGTGAGATTTCTGCATGTAAATAGGAATGAAATACATTGTGTAATCCCCATGACTGATGTTTTTGAGCACGTTTTAGGCAGTGCTGTGGTGGCTGTCTGCACCGGGTTCATTACCTACCGGAGGGCTGACGGTATCAGCACAAAGGCTGGTTTGCAATGTCTCCTGTGCCGTCAAATCAAGCCAAAAGGAACCACTTCAAAGCAAGGATGTATGGAAGGCAAAAATGTCTGATTCACTCTCCCCTGAAGGAGAAGGTGTAATGCTGACATGCGTGTAGCTTTTGTCCTACATGCCTTCCTTTCCCCACCTTTCCCTACTGGTACATTTACAAGCTTCTTGACACAGAGATACGAATTTACGTAACTACACAAGTTCAACAGCTCTCACTACTTGTTCCTCAAGTGACTGAGAAGACTCTTTGTAACACCACAGCTACTTGCTGTGAACGTTATCAAAGATTAGGCTGACACGTGCAGATTTATGGCCAAGGCAAAGATGGGTGGTTTTAATGGGAGGGTTAACTGTGATCTTATCCTGTGCTGGTTTGTTCCCAGCTAATTTTGCATGGAGAGACAGCTCCAGCTCTCTCAGAGCTCCCAGCTCTGTGAACTCAGAAATCAGAGCTGAAAAAAGAGAAGTCACAGACAACTCTGCCCTTAGGTTACCCACATTTTGAAAGGCATAAATTTGTCCTCTTTTACATAGAAAACCCTAGAAAGCTCGTGGCAGATGCAAGCAGGAGTGTGTGGGCCTATGATGAAAGCTGGGTATATGACAAAAGCCCAGCATTAGGTGAGCTCCATAACAAGCTTGGTTAGAATTGAAAAGTCTAATTAAGCAGCAGCCAAACAAAGGACAAATAGCTTTGTACTAGTGGTGCTCTACTGAGAAAGAGTGAAGAATCCACCCAGCTCCTACCAAAATTAAAGACATATTTATAAACAGAATTGTTTCTAACAAGAAAACAAATCTCATCCTTTTGTAACTGTCCTGAGGTCAATGGAGAACCCTGAGGCATTAATTAAAATCAGAAAATTCATAAAAGTCTTCTATGATGTGCCAGCTGGTCTTAAACAGGGAAGTATATTAATGGTTTCTCAACAAACATGTTGCAAGATTAGCTTCTTTTATTCAGCAATACTTGTGTTCAGAAACTTCTCTTTTTTTCTTCTTTGCAGAAACAATATTCCCCAGTACTGTTGAAAAAATAAAACAAAGTAAACCATTTCTTTTTGGATGGATTCTAAATCTTTAATTTGTGAAGGCGTTGTTCTGGAAGTTGTGGAATCTATTTTGTTTTTCTTTTTATTGTAATTTGCAGAAAAATTCTCGCTCTGTAGAAAATGATAAGGATGTTTTAAGTTGTTAATTAAAAAATTCCTTGTTTTGGTTAACTGTGTCTTGTCAAAAAAGTCAGAATAAAAATGACATAGTCGTAATCCACTTGGTCCTTTGAGCCAGATTTTCAATGCAAAACTTAATGTTTATACATCTGAAATTATTTTGAAAATTTTTTTGTAGTTTCAATAGGAATTACAGTGCCTCTTTAAACAATTCTCTCCAACAAAATTATTTTTGCAGTTTCTTTTACTTTAATAGAGAATATGCATAACAGCTACAGAAATCCACTAAAATAAACTGATTAAAGAAATTTAGCCATTAGGAATATTCTTACAGCTTCTCATATTGGTTTTAGCAGCTTGAAGAAGTAGCTCATTATATGCTTATTGTACATCAATAATTCTATTCTATATTTAACTTTCCTTCCATTTTCCTTTATTTTTAAAAGAAATTAGCTTTACTTATTAGGCCCTCCCCACTCCCCAAGCTTCCAGTAAAAATTGGTTTATTTAAAAAAAATAAGAGCCTATTTCCATTTCAGTGTTACACTAATCTGCTATTCATTTTAAAACTGAGTGAACAGTACTATATTAATATTTTCTAATAACCTCTCATTCCTAAATCTCAAATTATTTCTAACGTAAAGCTGAATGTGAACATAAAATACACTCAAGATATGTGTGCAGGAGCAAAAGGGCAGAATACAAGTAACAGTACAGAGAAACAAAAGCAGCAACAGTAGAGCCAAGATTTTACTTCTCTGAAAATGGAAAACTTCCACTTATATTTCTATCTCTGCTCTCCATCTTTTTGGAAGGCATGAAGACATCTTCAGGAAAGACAATTATGGGAAGACGTGCTCTTGTTGCGTGAAACACCATTGTAATATAGGTCCAGAGATATGTGGATTGCAGAAGAGGGAACACAACCCGCTGTACATTTGTAGACTTATTTTGTGGCACAAGAAAAAATCTCTATAGAAACATTACATCCCACAGCACAGTTCCTGGAAGTTTAAGAATTGGCTGCAACTGTAAGAACTATACTAAGAACTATAATAAATTTATTGCATAAAATCATAATGACTTATTACTAGCAATTAATTTTAAACTTTGTAAGAGGCTCTGTTTTAGGAACATCTTGACTGGACATTCAGTATCTTATTTGTACAGACAGAAAGCAAGCTTCTGAGCTTCAGCCAAATCCAGAGCCATCTGAGCTACGTAAGTACGTAAGGCCTTACTTCTCAAAGCTGAGAATTTTACACAAGAAATGTTTTCCATCAGTTAGTGGTTACATTTCTGCTGGCTCTGTGCAATCAGCAGTCCACTTTTCTCCAGGCCGGTCCCATGGCATTTTTGGAGTAGCAGAATATGATAGACAGCAGTCAAGAATGCCTTGATCCAACTGCCATAGATGTTCATTGGAATCTTTTATGTCACCAGTTTTGCTTGGATTTGATCAGAAGCAAAAGGACTTTCAAGATCATTTAATCTTAGCATAACTCTGTCTTGTACAGTACCTGTCCACAACTGCAACAAAAAAATGTGTAAAGGCGGGGGTCACTTGAATGAATGCCCAGGAGGAGACATGGAAGGCAACATTAGGCAATACTCCTCACCTTCTGGAGCATGTCTTAGGGTTTCTCAGGCCTTAACCTCTCTCGCCATCTCTTTCTTCTCCTTGCTCCTTACCTTTCCCAGGTTATCTATCCAGGTCAGATCCTCTGTTTCCATTGCTTCCACAGGCCCACACCACACAAGAAAAAATTGCAATTGGGAAAAGAAGAATACAAAATGAAGCCAAACCTCACTCAACATGTCACAGCACGCCTCCGCACTTTGGAGCCAGACATGGTGCAGGGCAGACCAGGTCAAGGTATCAATGGCCCTTTCCTCCTTATAAACCCCCAAGCTGCAAATCTGAACATGGATATACCCATGAAAGGATTTATATGAGTCCATGAACCCAAAACAACTGTTGAAAGTTATGTATCTAGTACAATAACTTCTTCATCTGCAGGGCAGCACCAGTGAACCTTAATGACAAGTTTGAACTTCTGTTGCCCTCAGCACCCTTTCAAACTTCAATTTCCATTGATCTAACTCTTAATTTATCCTTCCTAATAGACACTGTCTCTGTATCTCTGTCTTGTGTTTCAGGGTTAGTTGCAGGCCATGCTCATTTACCTATTTCACCAGTGTTTACCTTGTGCTCATTTAAGGGATACACAATAAGCAAGAAACAACAGCTTCCTTGCATCCACTTTCCCCCCACTCCCAATCACTCCGTAAATTATATGGTAATTGTTTACTGGAAATTACCTCACAATTTCCTAGTTTTGTGGGGTGCTCTGAGGAACAATTCTATTACAACACATAAATGCCTTGGTAGTATTCAGCTGGAACCTATAACTACAGATGATTCCTGAGTTGTTGGCAGCTGAAATGTAACCCACATTTGTAAGTGGCAAATTGCATGAAAATAATAATATTTTTGGAGATAGATATCCCAGAACACATGATGCAAAGAGACAATAAAAATGGTTGTGTAAGGATGGTTTGGAGAAGCATTATTTATATGAAGTGTCCGTACATTCAAAAAAACCTCCCCAAATAAAACAGGATACTCCTGTGCTGACATTTTACAATCAGTAAATACTCACATGACAAGTGTACATTTTAAATTTTAGAAGTATGCGTAGATTTTGCATTGATAGTTTGCACAAACACCTCTTGCTGCCCTCTTTCTCTTAACTCCCTACCTTTTTTATTGTATAGGTAGGGAGGTTTGCACAATATTTCTCTATGTGAAATTGGTGCATATAATATTTAAAAGACAAGCATTTTTAACAAAAGCAGAACAAGTAGGAAATATAAGTATTAGCAAAACCTCTCTAGAGTTATAACGAGCAATGGATGTTGAAATCGCTGCGAATAACAACACAGGATGTTTTGATGATCAGTTAAAGGTGAACTAAATGCTTCTACAGTTTCTGTCAAATATAGTGGTAGCCCAGAAAGCACGAGTGCTGCAACTTTCGTTAAATGTAACTGTTACCCTTCCTAGCATCAACCTCTTAAATCTTTGTAATGAGCAGCAGGCATTTCGGTAAAGTCAGAAATAACTATGATTTTGTAGAGTATTGCTACTTCATGCATATATACATTTTCAGCAGTTAAAGACACCATCAACAGTCCTTTTTTCTACTTACTGCCTCTGATTTACTGGCTGACTTTGTTATTTCCTTTGTGTAGTTTATAGGACATAATTATCTAAAACGGAAAGGAGAGAACTTCTAATAGACATTTTTCTGCAGACAGTTTCTGCTTTATATTTGTTTAGTTCACCAGCCTCTCACACTGAGGAAGATGTACTGGCTTGCAGAGGGAATAAAAATGGCAGAATTGTGATGAAAATAAGCAATAAATAGTGAAAGATATATTACCAAATCATTCATTATTTCAGCCGTGTAGTTTCTGTACTATAAAATCAAAACAGAAATTAAGCCATCACTTGCAAAATGCATCAAAGGTCCTTGTGACTGTAGGGACACAGCACAGGATTTATACTCCTTTTAAAGCAAACAGTCTCTTTGAGAAACAGTGAATCAACCATCCAGCTGCAAAAAGGAGTGCTTTGTTTCATTTTTCAGGTTATTTAACCCCATTTTCAAGATGCCTCCATCAATTTCAAAATGAAAATAATTTTGAAATGAGGAGTCCAGACACGGTCTGTTGAAAATGTTTAAACTAGGCTACCACCACTACCAAAATTAGAATTTTCTTTGCTGTTTATGTCACATGCATAGAAGACACCATTCTGTACAAAGCCCAATTGGCAAATTGACTCAATCTCATTTACATATTGCATAGGCCCACCTTACATTTCAAGTGCATAATAATTTCCAGCACTTAATTAGAAAGGATGTGTGTCTGAACATGAGTTACTACATCTTGATTCTTCACTTGATGAGGCAGTTCAGGAGCAACATCAAAAGCAGAGAGAAGTGAAAGAAAGGGAAATTGTTCCAGATTTTTGTTTGGAAGATGAGCACCAGAGAGCAGCAGTTCCCAGGAGTTGGAGAGTTGTCAGCCAGCAGACCAGCTTTCACTGTACTCAGTACTTGTTGTGCAAAACAAAGCTGCAGCTTGTGTTTAAAAAGCTGCAACTTGTGTTCTTCTAACAAGCTCTTTTAGTTTAAAAATGAGATTTTGTGTTATTAAAAATGACTGTGATTATTTTAGAGAATGGTATTTTTTATGTGTGCTAGACCCAGCTCATCACACCTTTCCCCTATTCCTATTTCAGGGATTTCTATGTCTGTGAATTTTCAAAGTTTGAAAGGGAAAGTGCTAATCCTTACATTAGATGTGGTGCAGGAGAATCCCAAAGTGCCTGGTGAGTGTCTCTGGCACTTAGCTTTCAGTGCCATTGGAACGTCACAGCTCAGGCTTATGTTATTAATTTTCCTCCCTTCAATTACAGCATGCTCTTGTTTTCTACCCAAACATGCTACCTGTGCAGCATTCTGGCTTGAGGGAATACTACCTTTTAACATGACAGATTTCAGGCTTGGAGATTCATCAGCTATTTTGAGCTGTTTGGAAGTGTGAGAGGATCTTGCTCTTTTCCTGCAGTCTTTTCTGAAGCAGCTGAGCTTCACCACAAGCATCAGGCCATCTCTCTCTTGTCTCAGCACTGCCACAAAACAGCTTGCTGAAGTGAACAAAAGCACACAGAGAATTTAAAGATGATATGCTGGGTTAGAACAAGGGTCCATCTCTCCCATCTCACCACAGCAGCTGCAGGGACAGTCCATGAGAAAGAGGCTGATTATAATCCTTACATTGTTATATTTTCCCAGTATCTAGAAATCAGGGATTAGGGACTTGCTGAGCAGAGTTGCTGTTTTAACACTCAGAGATCTCACTCCGCGTAGCCACCTGATGTTATTTTAAAACTCTTCAAATGCTGAACCTCCATGGCATCCTTTGGCACTTCCACAATTTTATGTGTGCTATGTGGAAAATTATTTTTGTTTGGTTTAGGTTTGCTGTAAAAGCTTTCTGCTGAATGATCCTAGTTCTTGTATTGGGAAAGGCAGAATTGTTTGATCCTCCTGTTCTCCATATCATTCAAGATTTTTATATGTCTTAGGTGTGTTCTGTTGGGGCCTTTTTCCAGTGTTAGCAGTCTTCATATATAAAGCTCCACTTTGCACAGAAGCCTCTGCTCATTTTTGCTACCTTTCTTCCTGAAGTTTTCTAACTTCCACCTCCTTTATGAGACAGAGGCTGAGGCACAAGCCAACCCTGTCCCTAAGCTGTGACAGCATTATTAAAATAACGCTGCTTTCTCTTAGTCCATCCTTAATGTTCAAATTTTTGACAATGAAAGGTTGTCAGGCAGATGCGTTTGGAGAACAGCCCTGAGTTGTCCCTCATCTCCAAAACAAAACCAGCTTAATTTGGATCTGGTAACTGCCAAAGCGTGCTTAGGACTACGTTCCCAAATATGTATTACTTTGCATTTATCAAGGATTAATTTTATCTTCCGTTTTATTACCCATTCAGCATGATGCAAACTTTAGAAATTCTTCAGTATGCTTTGGTTTCAATTGTTCTGACTGCTTCCAAACCACCAGCAAACTTTCCCCTCACAATGTTCTTCAACTTTTCTAGGTGATTTGTGGCCATTCCCAGCCAGATCCTCCTGGGATTCCCCAAGTAACTGCTCCAGGAAGAATAGCAACCATTTATTCCTGCCTGCTGCTCCATCCCCTTCGAGCAGTTATTAATGCACAGCAATCTCCCCCTGACATTAGGTTTCTGTAAGATTGTTTAGGAAGGGATATTTTAGAAAGGTTTAGGAATCCAAAGGTAATTTTTTTTCTCAAGTTGCCCTTGTCTACAAGGGCAATGATCTTTTCAAAGAACTGTACAGCATTTGTGAGGCATAATTTCTTTATTTATGAACCCTGTCCACTATCTCCAGTAAGCTGTATATATTCATGTCTACTAATTCTGCTCATTATGATAACTTCCATCAGTCTGCCTCAGCAGGAAGTCAAATTTACCATTCTCTGGTTTCCTGGCTCCCCTCCGGAGATTATTTTAAAAATTGAGGCCACATTTGCCACCTTCCATTACTCTGGAACCTGGGCCAATGTAAGCTATAGGTTACACACTACTGTGAAAAGTTCAGCAATTTTATATTTGAATTCCCTTAGATCCCTCGAGTGATTGTTACCTGTTCCTGGCAATGTGTTGCTACTCACTTTATTGATTTGCTCTAAAACCTCTCTACTGACAGTTCAATTTGACATAACCCCTAAGCCTCACCCCTGTAAATAAAGACTTGTTGTGCAAACTTCCTTAAGCCTCTCTGTGCTGAATTCTGACACAAAGAATCCTTTTCCTCTTTTTCTCTTTTCCTTTTTTCTTTTCTTTCTCCCCCTTTTTTCCCTTGGTTTTCCTTTTTCTTTTTTCTTTTCCTTTCTCTTTTTCCTTTTTTCCCTTTTTCTTTTCCTTCTTCTTTTCCTTCTTCTTTTTCTTCTTCTTTTTCTTCTTCTGAACAAGCTTCTCTGATTTTAACCACCCTTCTTAAAGTGCTGTGATAATATAATTGACTTTGTAACATTTTTCTCCTTTTAGAGCATTAAACTTTGGTAGTTTAGACACTGCAGAGTATCTTTTCTATGATTCTATCTTGAACTGTATCTTGTACAATGCTTTTTCCCCTATATATATGTAGTATTCATTTAGACCAGTTTGGGGACTTTTTCCTTTCACTTTTGAGAAAAGCCATTTATGATGTCTTCTGTCTCTGTGGGATGCCCACAGTGACATTTCCCCATTGTCAGGGGGATAAGCAATGGCTGAAATTTTCCATTACTGTTCTGTTTCTGATCCTGGAGGCCGTGGTCACCACTGTGTTCCACTGATGTTGCCCCAGTATTAACCTATAACCCACAATTTCAATCCAGAGTGATACCCTAGGACTTGCTGATGTGGATGACTTAATCATATTATTTGACTGCCAAGGATTTCTTTAACACAGATACAGTTTCTCCACCAACAGACAGCTATGATTTCTGTCATGATTTTTACCTTCATGCTACACTAATTTTCTTTCCTTTGTCCCACTTTGCATTACAATATCCTGCAACAATATCTTCATTTAGACTCAAGTATTTCCATTCATCTGACTGTTTTTTGACCGTTACCTTTTTCCTACAGGCACTGTAGTTTTTTTATCGTATTCTCGTTGTGTGTTCTATTTTATTGCAGCTTTATTTATTTTTCAATATTGCTCAATGGTTTTCCAGACTTCTTTTGCATATTCTTCTTCCAGAAAAGAGAGATTTTATCTCTTCCTCTATGGAAGATGAATCATCCTGGATTGGGTGTGATTGTTGATTTTTCACCTTTCTTTCACTTTTATACATGTACAACCTTTAAAAGTAAAGTTTATGAAACTTCACTTGCAAAAAAAGAGTAAGAATTACATTAGGCTGATACTAATGACACTATTAACAAACTGGTCTGTTAAACTAAAGGTAGAAATAGCCCTTTGTGATTAAGTGTCCTTGTTATTTTCTGATTTATTTGATTGCTGACACTTATCTAGTAAAAATTCAAATGTTCTCCATGACCACTGTATGACCTTATTTAATAAAACCTGAGCTGCATATGTAAGCAACCCAATCAACAGCAATAGCAGAGCTGAACACCATTGGAAATGCATGATGCACCTTTTAGAAATTCTAGGAAAGACCAGTGGAAGTGGCCATATCACAGTGGCACAAGCTAATGTAAATTATACCTGGTACTGCTTTCATTTGGACACCACAGTCCCTTCCTTATCTTTTTTGCACCCCAGAGAAGCATACTACCTAGTGGAACTTTTCTTTTAAAAGATTGCTTTGAGAGCTTCATTGCCTTCAGCAGAGTCGTTTTTTCTTCTGGCCTTGATCCTGTCAACTGATCTGGTTCAGAGTAGAGAGGATTTGTACCAGCCTGGAGTCCTACTTGGCCCTGGGGTCCTGGGAGAAGGTGGGCTCCTTGCTGGAGCTGGGGTCATGCAGGGGTGCCAGTAAAAGCTCATCTCAGTGCTGTAACTTTTCCCAATGGGAATAATTTTTCGTGTTCTTATCAGAGTTCCCCAGTTCAGACATAGAAAAAATACACATAATTACTATTTCCCCGTTACTTTCAATTGTAAAGTATTTTTAATGACAAACAGTATTCAAAATATCTGTGTGTATATACATTTATATACCCACACACACACATTTGTAGATGTAAAGCATACATGAACACACATATATATGTGTGCTGGCCCTCACGCACAGAAAACCACTAATTATACCTTTGAGAAGGAGAATAGAAAAAGAAATAAACTTTTTCCAGGCGCTTCATACTAAGTCTGAAGAAAAGTATCCAGATGTCAATTTTCTTACAGCAATTTATTTAATCTGTTCCTGGATTTAGCTCCTTTTTGGCTAATGTTGCACAAATTGTGTATGTCTATATGTACAAATATATGTATTTTTGATAAATATCTAAATATATATATATATATATGGTCATTTATCTATGTGTCTTCAGGCTCCACACTTTTTCACAGGCAATATGCCTTTATAATACAAAGTAAATCAAACCTTGCATATATTTAGGGAGCTGAAAGACTGTTGTTTTCTTTTGAAGACAAAAGGTATTTTTCAGGGCAATACCTTACACACAAATGTTGAAGCTTGTGGAGTGTGAGATTAATTGTTTCATATGTCAGGAAGGAAAAAAGTGCTCCAAAATTATCCATGAAAGAAGATCTAGCATGGTAAGGAGTGGAAAAAGCTGTTAAAGAAACCAGTGCAGGACTGAAAAAGGGGAAGGATAACTCCTTGAATCTGTGAAATTAAACTCTTAGGTGCTTTGAAGTCCAAGAGAGATTCCTGTCTTGCTCAACTTGCATTTGTTTAGTTGTTCTTACCTGATCTGAGTGCAGAAGTGAGGCACAAGGTTGTGATAAGGCTGAGTAGTTGCATAGGATCGTTGTCAGCAACATACAGGCAAAAATCTTCTCTAAGGGTCTTTGAATATAACAACAGGCAATGAGCTGAAAAAAGTCTAAATTTAAAAAAAAATTGTTATTTTCCTTATTAAAAATAGTTTTAATGCATTTAAAGAGTCATCATGACCTATGATAACCCCTGATATTACACTATTAAAAAACTTCAGGTTATATAAAGAACACTATTTAGCCAGTATATATCTGCTTAAATGAAATCTACATGAAAGTCAATTTACTTGTGAAATCACTATCTAAACTCTGGAAAACGAATTTGCTGAAGCATGAAATTTCTTTTTGGCCATCTGTTGTCTCTTCTGCTGGAAGGACATTTTCTTCCTATCAGAGGTGTTCAATCCAATAGCTACTTCAATAATGTAATAGAACTTGAGAAACCTGTTGAGATTTGAAAAAAGCCAAGCTTTCTCTTCCAATTCATAAAAATGAGGTGCAAGAGGGTAACATCTATTAGTTCCAAAATGCTGAAAAACATGCTGATCAGAAACCATTAGTCTGATTAAATGTCTATGAATAATGCTTTTTTGTCTAAGGTATCATTTGTTATAAATGTGTAGCCCGTTCCAATTAAAACTTTTCTTCTTCATTCAGCACAAGAATTGCATTTTTAAGCTATGTATCTAGTGTGTATATAGTATATCATCCTGGCTACCAAAAAGGAAATACCAGTTATAGTTATGGGCTACTTTTAGTAACAAACCAACATACTTTAATAGCTACCAACCAGTGAGAATCAGTCTATGTGTAGAAAAATAAATCTAAAATCCGAATATGAGTAGAAAGTCAAAATCAAAGAGGAGTATTTTATTTATGGCTAAAATTAAATTATTTCAAATCATCTTGTGTTGTTCTGGCACAAGAGGCCTCTTGTCAGCCAAGAACTCCTCCCCAGGACAGGTTCAGAGAGAAGCTGGTGAGCCCTGTTCCATGGGCTGAGCACTGGAGAGCCTATCTGGGAGTGGGGTTTCCCTGCTTGACATGGTGGCCAGCAGAGCTTCTGCCTTTTTCTGTGTAATGTCTGCTGGCCCTGAAATAACCAGAAGACACACAGAACTGAGTTAAAGATTCTGTAGCCTTTAAAGACCATTAGGCATTAGAAAAGTTGGTTTGGGAGTTAATTTTACTACAAATACAAAGAAACAAACTGTATTTTATGGGGTTATTGGATTTTTTCTTGATTTCAAAAGAGTGAGTTGGTGAGATAAGTGGCTTAGCAGGATCACAGAGTGAGTTGAAAGCAGTTGCCTAATTTTATCCCACAGTCCATCTCAAACCCTTTCATTCTGGCCTGCGTATCATTTTTTGGGAGTTTCTTCAGTTAGCACTTGATTAAAACATTTCTTCTGCAAAGCTTTGCACTTCCGATTTGAAGACATCAAGAGATGAGAACTTCACCATGCCTGTCCACTGTTAAACAACCTCATTGATCAAAATCTAAATTTTATATCTCCTGTGAGTTTATATGGCTTTGGCTTCCAGACATTGAATTTGTGCTATTTCCCAGTTAAGCATAGAGCACTTTTGTAGCTATTATTTTCACCTCCTGAAAGTATTTACATGCTACAATAAATTATTTACACATGTTTTCCTGCCTAATTGTTTCTTGCTAATAAGACCTCTGTTCCAGCAGTCAGGGCAGACACCAATACGTTCTTACCTTGGATGGCAATGCAAACCCCATGCTCACATATGTAGATGAGATGCCAGACTGTTGTTCTTGATAAAAGAGCAAGTCTTTGCTGTATTAAGAGCACAAATTTTTATTGTTGCCTTCTGTACTCAAATGGAAGGATAAATCAAGGAGAGGAGCCCAGGCACTGCCAGTGAAGGTAAAGCTCCCTGGAAACATGTTGCTAATGCCTCAGCCCCAGACTTGCTGCTTTCCCTCTTTTTCTGAAATCATAGATAAGAAACTTCTTCAAAGTGGATTGCCAGAGTTTATTTATTGTACTTTACTAAACTTCCCCCTTTTAAGCTCTTTAAACAAAGAGGCACTTCATAAAAAACCTCTGCTGGTTTGTCAGTCAAACACTTTGACCTTTCACAGCTCAGCTGTGATTGAAGGGTATTTTTTGAGTTTGAAAGGCTCCTATGGGATCTCAGTCATTGCCCTGTATATCACAGGGAATAACCCGGGCAGCCCTTGTCTCTCCAGTCTGCACATCAGTTTAGTTTGGGGTGGTTTGGTTGCTCTGTTGCCCAGAGTATAAATCTCTCTACAAAGCCACCTGAACTAGCCCTGAGCATGCACACCACCTGGCATTGCAGCCTTTTAGGAAAGCACATTCTACGGCACCAAGAGATCAGGGTGAGACACTACTGGACAGGAAACCAAGATGTGAGAGAAGCAGTGGAGAAGGAAAGATCCATGCTGGCCCCAACATGGTGCTGGATGCTGGAAATGGTGGCCTCTTGCCTTTCACTGAAGGCTCTGCTTTCCCCGCCGGAAACCATCACAGCTTGGGTTCTCACGTGCCTCGTTCAGATGTCCTGTCTGAGGGATAGTCAGGAGGAGCCACTGCTCTGAAGGAGGAAAAGACATGCCCCAGTGTCCCAGAATTTGACCTGTTTTGTTTCTGTTCAGTTGAAGGGCTATTTTTAAACATCATAAAAGTGCAGGAAAAGTGATTCTGGTATTGTCACTGTAGGGCCCACTGGTGCCTGGCGTCCTGCCAGGGCATTGCTGGGTGCTCTGTTCAGGGTTTCCCTCTGCTACCACATTTATCTGGTTTTCATTCTCCAGAGAATCCTCTCTCTTTTTCTTGTACTCCACAATAATTTTATTCCTCTTTTTTTTTCCTTTCCCTAAGGGAAATAGGATGGACAGTGGTAGTGGAGATGCTCTTTAGGGAGAGTGTACAGTCCTCAGTGGCCTGTACTCGCCATCCTCAGCTGTGGGATACTACTAAGGCCACTACAGGGTACCTCCCTGCCTAGTTATTACCTTTGGTGCTGCTTTATGACTGCACCATAAACCATTTTTACCATTTAAATTCCCCTTTCCTGAATCCATTAGCTCTTTTGGCATGGGAAATGTTTACAAATGTAATAAGAAGGAAAGTGTCTCAATACACTTTCATTGACATCTGCCACAGATGTTTTTAAATTTTCCTTATGGATAGCTAATTGCTTGAAAATGAATAGGGTACTCCTTACGCCATGAACTTTCAAATTACTGGTTTTTAGTTCCCTGCAGCATCTCCTTGGTTCTAGCCAAGTCTGCAGTCTTATCTACAATATTGATTTTGTAGCATTGCTTGAGTACAGTCTGTCCAAACTAAGCAGAGGGTAAGTATCATACAGAACTTTCAACACTCAGTCACCAAATAAAATGTTGCCGTGGTCACTGCATTAATGAGGTACTCACAGTTTTTCAGTGTGAGCCACAGAAATCTACCTTATCCAGTGTCCTTAATTACTCAGGCTCCTGCAGAATATATTAATGCCTCCTGGAAGGAGATGCTAGTCAATGTTCAGCGTTTGCAAGAAGAATTGATTACAGAAGTCAGTTACTATTTATTTGGTATTTTACTCATTATTTACAGAGAATGTAATATTTTACAGAAAACCTGTGTAAAATACAGTAAAATTCACATTTCCATAAATGCAGTAAAAACAAATATGTGGCAGTTTCCTTGCTTACAATTTCCAAGACGACTCTTCCAGGGAATACAACTGCACGAGGTTCAACAAGGCCAAGTGCAGGGTCTTACACCTGGGTCACAACAACCCCCTGCAGTGGCACAGGCTGGGGGCGGAGTTGCTAGAAAGGTGCTCAGAAGAAAAGGACTTGGATGTGCTGGTCAAAAACAGCTGAACATGAGCCAGTGTGTGCCCAGGTGGCCGAGAAGCCCAAAGGCATCTTGGCCTGTGTCAGCAGCAGTGTGGCCAGCAGGTCCAGGGAAGAGATCAGCCCTGTGTACCTGGCACTGGTGAGGCCACACCTCAAATTCTGTGTCCAGTTCTGGGCCCCTCACTGCAAGAAAGACATTGATGTACTGGAGCGTGTCCAGAGAAGGGAAACAAAGCTGGTGAAGGGTCTGATGTGGAGCAGCTGAGGGAGCTGGGGTTGTTTAGTCTGGGGAAAAGGGGGTGACCTTATCACTCTCTACAGTGACCTGACAGTTTTCTGGGGCTCCCTGAAAATGAGACCTCAGCCTCTTGCGCACCATTCTACTCTGTTATGCTTCTTTTATTACAGCCTCATTACGTGGAAATTGAGCGTTAAACTAGCACAAAACCGCTGGAGTGAGTGAGGAATTGGGATCCTCCCATTTTTACGCATATAGTTATGCCACAAGCTAAAGTGTGGGTTTCAGATTCTGAAGCTCTTGGCCTTAGGCTTTGTGTATGCATTGCTGCAACACAGCTGTAGGTTTGATGCTGTCTTACTAGGTGGTATACTGGGAAAACTCAGCAAAATAATTTGATTCTGGGAAGAGATTACAGCACAAGTAGACAAAAAACCCACGCAGTGTGCCTGACAGCTCCTCTTGCTGTGGAAGGGGCTCCACCTTTTCTCACAGATGGCTGCCACCCCCCATCCAAGGTATGGGGAAGAGAGGAGAAAAAGAAAATACGAAAGCGAGGATGAGCACAACAGTCCCAGGTGTGGCCACAGCATCAGTACTTGGCATTGCACAGCCAGCCCTTGGGAGGACCAGGGATGTGGGTGGCGAGGCCATTCCCACGGGACAGGACTGACATTGCCTCCTGCTTTCTCAGAGCCTCCTGGAGCCCAAGCACTGGAAGCTTCTTCCCCCTTCACATCCTGAGAGCAATTGCTTCTCCCTGAGCACAGACGATTTGCAATTATGCAATACAAAAAGGCAGATGATGGCACGGGCGGTGGTGCAGGAATGCACCCCTGAGGTGGCCTTTAAGCAAAGAAGAGAGTGGTGGGAAGGGAAGGGCCAAGGGAAGCCGCTCAGTGTGCTGTTGCCCAAGGCCAGCCCTTGATGCACAGACACCAAAGCAAGCCTCATGGACAAGCACTGGCAGAAATGTTTGGTGGTTTTCTTTCCTGAGGCAAGGAACGTCTTTCTCAGGATGTCCTGCCAGCTTCCAAGAATGGTGTTACATGTCACCATGACTGCCCTGGGACAGAAGAATATTGTGTTCTAGGTTAATTGTAATTGAAATTTGAATAAAAAAACTCTCCATTCCTCACCCCACCGATCCCTTTGCTATTTGATTCCAGTGTGCACATCTAAAATTAGGCTTTTGAAAGTACCTCACGGCAGGGGTTGTAAATGGTATATTTTCATAAGCCTGCTGCTCATGAGCCTTGTGTTTTGCCATCTTATGACTTGGCTCACGGCCAGAATTGCATCTGCGTAAATTTGGGACTTGAAGGCTTGGTAATATGCTGTGACTTCAACAACAAAAGAGCTGAAAAAATTCCACTAAAACGTATCAAGCTCACTTAAACAAAGAGCATTGTTATTTAACCCTTACACTTGTACTAGCAAGAACATGGGAAATAAATCCGCAGCAGCCAACAATCTACCAGGGTTTCAGCGTGGCATTATCCCCTCCGAGATTTCCTTGAAGCACCTTTGTGGACATTTTGACACATGGCATGTAATCTCAGTTGAGCACTGCACGGATGTGGTGGGGCCTGCTGCCACTGTGTGCACTGGGGAGGAGGGGAATTGCCTTCTCCCTCGCTGCTAACAGCCCAATAACCCCACTTTGACAACCTCTTCAGAACATGGCACCTTATTTTTGTGCGTTTTTTAATGAACATCCATTACATAAAAATAAAAAATAGGTCACCAAATCATCTGCACAAATAAGACAAGTTTTATGTAGTCCAAGAATTGGCTTCAGAGCACATTTCAGTGGGGCGTTCCCTGAAGAGAATCTCAAAATAAAACTAGGCTATTAACAGAACCACTCTTCTATTTTTGTAATGAATTTTCTAATTTTGGTCCCCACTGTGGGCCCCAGGATTCTTCTGAGTTTTGGACCAGAGATGTGCTGATAATAGGGGTTGAGATTCCCCCATGCAATCTGCTTCCTCTGATTCAGAGCTTGTTTACTTGAAGAAGGTAGTAATGTGCATGCTATGGGTGAATGCAAAGGGCAGCTCCCAATCCTCTGGCATTCATCGTGTGTGTGTCTGTAACACATTCCATTGTGCAGTTTGTGTTGATATCTTTGGTAGCACATTGCCACAAACTGTGAAAAAGCACTTGCAGCAAGGAATAAAGGTGAGGTACACTTGCTCTTGTTTTCTCACTCCCTCACATTCCTGCCTGTCCTTCATCCTGCTTTTCTTCTGACGTCAGGGTAACACCACGTTCATTTAATCTCTCTGGTGTGTGGCATGCACCAGTGTCCTCTGTGATGCTATATTAGCTGTCTCCAAGCCTGCCTTTTTAGGGCTTCACTCTGCTTCCTGCATTTTAGCGGCTCTTTACTGTGGCACCATTCTCGTCATTCCTTCTGATATTTTTGTCTTTGAGTTTCTCCACATCCTGTCATTAAGTGATTTCTTGAAGCCACACTATGCACCCCTGTTATTTTCTTTCCCTCTGCGCGCTTGTCTTTGTCCACCATCTCAGCTAAGATAACCAGGATAACGATTTGGTGTTTACAATTGCTAAAAAAAGTGAAAACCATAGAGAATTTAGGCATACCAGTGCTGTGATTTCACTACCAAGTCATTGATGGAAGCAGCATGGCCCAAAGGACATGGGCTGGACAGAAGGGCGGGACTTTTACCCTCCAGTTCTGGTGATACCCAGAGCAATTGCTTAACTCGCTCTCCTCTGGTTTCCCCAGCTGTCACATGAAGCTGACGGGGTGCCACTAGGCTGTGCAGGAAAGAGGCACTATAAGTGGCAGATAATTATTAGAATTGCTTGCTTGATTTCAGGCCATGACATTTTGTCTCTCTGGGGACAGAGGTCAGGGAGGGGGTTCATGAGAAGGAAATTCCACATTGCTTGAAGGCATAGATGGCATTTCCATTACTGATGGAGAAGTGTGTAAAATAAATAAATCACACATGAATGGCATTATATATAATAATTTTCTCTCTTTCTATCCCACTGGTTTGAATTGTTCTCCCGTCTTTACTTTGTTGGGTACAAATCCCCTCAGATTTGCAAATGCACTTTTGGTTGTGAATCTCTTGTGTTGCTCCGCTTCAAAGGAAGCCTGAGCTTTTGACTGTATCTCTTCACTGGCTTTAACCCTGCTGATACCCTTCCCTAGATCTTTGGAAGACATCACCAGACCAGATGGGCTCTGTGCATATCCTAGGGTCTGAAGGAGACCTTATGTCCCACTAGGCACCCCCAGTCTGGGGTCCTACCAGCGCCTCTTGGTCTGACAAGGGTGGGCTATCCCTGCTTTAGGAATCTCCAGGTTTGCACTATGGAGATTTCAGGGCCCTGCTCCCCGAGGGTGAGTGACACCACTTTCCTGCCTGTCCCTCCTGCTGCACCAGCCCTCCCTATCTCCATGCACTTGTAGACAGGCAAATTCACACATGGAAAACCTCCCACCAGTGCTTCTGGCATGAAGAAAAGATCAGGTAAAAGCACTAAAACACTCCTGTAAGAGGGGGCTTGCTGTGATGGGGAACTCAGGGATCCTTTAGCTGTCAGGGTGCTGGCGTGCAGAAGTGCTGTTGCTGTTTTCTCATCACCATGAAGCATGTCACAGCTTGTGGGCTGGTCCATCATGCTGCTGCTACAGCACACCATGTGCATCCCCATCCCAACATCTCTGTCTGGGCTGGTGTACTGAGAGAGCAAGATGCCCATAAACAGCTCTGCCCTCTCCCTGCAGAGGGGCTGTGCCTCACTGCTGCAGCACTGAGTGGCCACAGTCCCTCTTCCAGCCCAGGGTCCACTGGTCAGATTAATCTGGGCCAAGTTTACCACCTACAGTGGTAAAACAAGCTTGTGGTGCTGGGGACTCCAAGGCTTCTCCATGCTTCATGCTGAGGGATAGAAAAGGCTTTTTGGATTTTTTACTGTTCTTGGATACATCCAGCTTGTTGCATGTGCACGGGATGATGTTTCTGCTCTGACTGAGTTGTTTTATATTGAGCCAGATTATCTTTTCCGATCTGGACAAGATTTTCATGCAGAAGAAAAGGATGTTTCTCAGAATCTCTTGATACAAAGTCGATACTGGGTGAGGGAATGGGTCATGTGCCTCATGGACCTCTGAGGAAAAGTGCCAGGAGGAGGTGAATGGATAAATATCATCCATGAGGGTGAGCAGGAAAAGAGGGAAAGAGTCTTTGCAGAAACCTGCAGAGCCAACAGCCCAGACACTGCATTTGGAAAGGAGGGCTGGAAGTTTGAAAGACTGGGGAGGATGCATCATTTCAGGCATCCTATGTAAGAGTCCTCTTTGTCCTGTGGTTCTGCAGGTACAGACCCAATGCATTTCCCTGGGACTGGGGGAGATGACCTTCCTTCAGGGAAGTGTCATTGCCTGGCTTTTTCTCATCCAAGCATCTGCATGGAGAGGAACAGGAGATCAGACATTGCTGGAGACATCCTGCCGCAGGATACAGAAGTCTCTGCTTCCCAACCTGATGCATTCTTGCATCTGGGACTCAGCAGAGATGACCAAGGGTTGTCTGGCATCACACTGGCTGGGGGAATGATAATCAGTGTCAGCTTTATCCATGGAGACACAGAAACAGTGGACCTAAAGATACTGAAGGAAATGAGAAACACAAGTAGCAAATTAACGACCATGGACTTCAGGAGAGCACAGACTTCAGTTTCTCGAAATCACTGAAGGCTGTATCATGTAGAAAACAGCTGTGAAAACTAAAAAAGCTCAAGGAAACTGGCAAGTCTTTACTGACGAACTCTTCTAAGCACAAAATAGTCCCTAGTGTGCAGAAAAACAAACAGGTGTGACAGGAAACTGACTTGACTCATCAGAAAACTCATGTCTGAGCTACAGTGCAAAGACTGGATGTAGGAAGAAACTCCTTCTTCATCAGGACACTCAAGCAGTGGCTGCCCAGAGAGGCTGTGCAGTCTCCATCCATCAAAATTTTAAGGTCCCAAGTGACTGAATTCCTGAGCAAGCTGATTCAGTCTTAGACCAAACACTGCTTTGAACAGAGGGTTAGACTGGAGGCCTTCTGAGGTCCTTTGCAGCCTGCATGATTCTGTCATCATGTGAAAGAGTTAACTTGGTAAGACTACCTGGTTCTTTATCATCTGTGTCATTATGATCATTGAAGCCAAGTGAATTTCCATCATAACACGCTGAGTAAGTGTGAGTCTAAGGCTCTCTTTTTAGCCTTTTTATGTGCATATTCAGGAAGGCAGCAGCTTTGGAAAGTCTGGATGTTGCAGATACCAATAACACTGCCAAAGAATGCTGGAGTGATGTACAAATGCCAATACATAGCTACTAATTCTCTGTCTTTCTACAGAAGTAGTTATAAGACCTACCAATAGGTTAAAGGGATATTTTGGTTTAAAAATACAGAGTCATGATATCACTGACGTTACAAAGAGAAATGAAAGGTTTCTATTCCTGTCCTCAGATTCTGTATCAAAAATCAGGTCTTATGGAGTGGTGAGTACTGTTGGTTTTTCAAGGATTATGGAGTAAAGCTTTGTATCAGTCCGAACTCTTTAATATTTGGAGATCAGCTTATCTTATTGGGCAGGTTGCCAAAAGTGATTACAGCTGCAGAAACTCCACATTTGAACAAGGATTTTATCAAATCACTCACATCTGGAAAAAGGCCAAGAAAAAGAGTGACTGGAGAGAGTGGAAATCATGCCTCAAAACTGGGATGAGAAACTGTGGAATTATTCAAAAGCTATGAGAATTTACGTATACATCTGCCAGGTGACCAAAACTGCCATCTGAAGAAGGCATTATCCCCAGTTAGACCAGGTTTAGCTAAACAAACCATTCCACTAGGCATAATTTGACATTTTCCATCCTTATAGCTTTTCTATCACGTGTGGATGCCCCAAGAGCACTGTAAATTCATACCCTAACTTAATGCACACTAGCCTCCCCTTTGCAGAGAAGCCCTTAGAAGCAGAGGTACCTCCTCCAGTATGAACGCACTACTGCTTATTTAAATGCTGCAAGATCAGGAAGCGATTCACGGTCACTGCAAACGAAAGTGGGTAAATGCACCACTGGCTATTGGAGTAGATTACTTAATTTAGTAATTAAGGCATCCATTACATTTGGATTGTTTATCCAAAAAATGAAGAAATAAATCCATAGGCATCCACTTCATGTATCAGTGTGTGCTCTCCACTGTGAGTCTGTGAGAGCACTGTGTGCAGAAGTACTTTCTCAAGCACCACTGAAGGCTCTTTTTCCGCTAACGTGAGAAAAGGGGGAAAAGGCTACAAGGCTTTTTGAGTCCCAGTTGTGTTCCGCAAAGCAGCTGTCCCCAGTCATAAGCGTCAGGCCCCCAGAACAGGCGGGGCATTAATGCCAGCTGGCCGGGGTGCAGAGGTGAGCCAACACCAGTGGCAGCAGCACCGGCTCCGAGCACGGCGCCCGGGGAGCACTCTTTGAGCATGGCGTGAGACTGCTGCTCCAGCCTGCTTTTTCCTAATACTCCAGCAGGAAGTCTGCACCAGCCAGAAGTTCCCTAAGGATTCAGGGGCAGTAAGGGCTGTAAAAAAACATGTTACTTGGTTTCAGGCCATGGTCTGCATCTGCAAAGCAAGCTGCTGTTTGCACATGGGTAAATTCAGGATCTGTATTCCCTTTGCTCATTTCAATACAGTCTGTGAGTTTGCAGAGTGAACATTAAATTCAGATGTGGCTGGGAAAATTGCCTTTTGAACTAAAACTTCTCTTTTGTCGATTCCTTCTGGAGTGTATTGCCTGGAGTAAAGCATTTACAAGTGCCAGCTTTTCAATTAATTCCACTTACATCACAATTCACAACTTAGGGATGGAACGTGTGGCCAGGTCATCTATTTTATCTGCCAGTACACCATTCCAGAAAGAGAGGATATAGGCTACTTTTCATTTGCTCACCCACTTAGAAGGGAGCATTTGTTATACGCAAAAACGAATTCATGTGATATTTTTGTGCCACTCGAGCTCCTGTGGATTGTAATAGGTATACAAAGTGGGAGTGTGTACACACGTGTGTGCATCAGGAGAAACAACCGACAGGAGGGAGAGCACCAGAATTAAGTGCTGTATATGCATAAGGCATGTCTACACAGACCAGTGCAGACAGATGTGGGCCCCTCTGCAGGGCATGCTAGCTTGGGCACAGAGCTGCAGGAAAGTGGCTCAGTGACTTCCAGATCAGGACCAGCTCCCATTTGATCAACTCAGATCATGGCAGATGTGTGTGCTTGTCTGGGCTCATCCATGTAGGCATGCCCAAACTCACCTCCAGACTTTCAAAATATCCCTGGAATGGAAAGGAACTTTTCCAGTTAGGACCTAAAATAAATATTTGCTTGGATAACAAGCATACTTGATAAAGTGTTTGAAGTGGAGAGAGACAAAAAGGACAGGATAAACCAAAATTAGATGATGATGAAACAGATTGTTTAAGCAGGACCCATTTATCAGGAAACTGTGGCAGGTCTCCAGCCCAGGGTCAGGTATTTATTTCCAAAAACAAAGTGGAACATGAAATTTAAAGAGTAAAATTTGTCAGAGTTCAAAGAAGAAGAGTACAGAAGGAGGAGAAAAAGCAAAAATTAATTCCCTTCATGGGGCTTACAGACTGAGCTATGCTTTGGGTGCCTTGGATGCCACTGGCAGTGTTTGTCTCCTTTTCTGCTCTCTGACTTTTTGGGAAAAGAAACTATAGAGTGATCATGGACATTAGCATGATCATTGATCAAATTTACCTTAAGCCACCCAATCAGAGCCACTGTCTGAAGTCAGTCAAGAGGGCATGTTACTCCCAGAAGCTGCATTTAGGGTGGTGAGAAAAGAAATTTAGCGTAAGTGGCATGAATTACACCCTGTGGTTGGTGTCTCCTTCTTTTGATCTAAATCATGTGAAGTCAGGGGAGGTGAATCTCTAAGGGATTACCAGAAGAAAGGACAATAATGTTCACAAAGGATTCTGCACACACCAGATCCACCTTCATCTCTGGTGTAAGCCTAGGAGTGTCTCAGGCATCAGTGAGGGTCAACATATCTGCAAATTTTGTAGATAATGAAAGGTCTCAAATTAATGTCTTTGATTGAAGCAGAATTCAGAGGTAGCACTGTTGGAAGAAGCAGACTCACTTTTGACCATCTCCCCATCTTTCAAACCACATTCCTTGTCTAAATAAGCATCTTAGTCTATTGAGGTACTTCAAAGTCACCATTTCTTTTTATGGTGGTGCTACAACTCTGAGGTTTAATAAAACATTGCAACTTGTATCATGTGTTTCCTCTGCTTATACAGATATTGCCAGATCAAATTACCAAAAAAAATCCTGCTTCACTTGCTCCATTTAAGAGTCTTAATTTAGGCTTTTTCTTCTATCCAGGTTAGTAGTGGTTAAAGGTCAGATTCACCTCCAGGTTTCCTTTAACAAACACAATCCATCTGTGATGTAATCAGAGACACACTGGTATATGTAGTACTTCTTATTAAAAAAATTCTTGGTAAAAAAAACTAGTGCTTGCAGGTTCTGTCTTTCTCACTACTTACCTGACCAAATCTGCCCAAAAGAGTGGCAGATGCAGCAGCATCCTTGGCCATCCCTATGCAGGCTGTACGCAAGGGCTGGACCCAAGTGCCTAGCACCTACAACACATGAGGATCAAGGCACACTACAGGTCTGTTTGCCTCCCTGCTGCTCTTGCTGCTCTGACAAAGAAATCCTTATGTTAGAGAAAATGAACGATAATAAGTGTGCTTAAAACAAAGGCCTTAATAATGTGGTAGAGGGGCCGTACTTTCCATAGGTGAGATTAAAGAATGTCAGTGCTGTAATGCCCTTCTCTGGTAAGAAAAAGCCAGTGAGGCTGCCTTGGTAAACAGACTAGCCTGGAAAGGAAGGAAATTTGCTGTGTACCATAATGATGGTAAGTATTTAAATACCTGGCTGAAGATGCCAGTAAAGCACAGCAAACACAGGAAAGGGCAATCACATGTGCAGAAGCAGCAGCTAGTTATGCTGCTTGGCTGTAAAGACCTGAAGGCATCACTGTGCTGTGGGAATGAGCAGCCCAGGCCTTTGTTATGGCTCGTTGTGTGTATGATTGGTAAAGACTGGCCATGGCTAATCCCAGTCCTTATCCCCTGCTCCGAGGTCACTCACACTGCTGTTTGGGAATGAAGGAAACATTCAACAATGAAACACCTCTTCACAGTAGCTCCTCACCCTTCAGAATAACCTCAGTGAAAAGCCACAAAAAGGGTAACATTGTGGCATCAGGAGTATTTTAAATGGGGACCAGTTGTGATCAGGAGATGACTACCATCTGAAAATCTGTGATTACTAGAATAACTAATGTAAATGTATTCTAGTTGGGCTAGACCAGCCATGTGAGAGATTACTGCAGTTTAAAAAAAAAAAACAGAAAAACAAGAAGTCTGAGGCAGTTGTATTTCTCTGGGAATTTTTTTTTTTAATGAGTGTTTCATTTATAAAGTCCAGATTTTAGTACCCTGCACAGCCACAAGACGACTAGGCCTACCTCAAACTGATCAAAATGGAATTTTTCCATTGGGTTCAGTTGACTATCCAAACATCTGTTTTGTGGTTCGTTCTACCTTATACGTCAATATGATGTTAATCTCCTTTATACAGAAAAGCTGAAGCAGTGCCAATGATTTAACTTCCTACAAAGATGGAAGATCCTTTCTCAAGCTGTAAATCCTTCTGGCCTATGCCCAAAGTGAAAAATGTAAATCATCAGAGTGGAAACATGGCAAACAGGATTTTCTGTCTAAACAAGGGTAGTCTTAACTTTGGAAATTAATCAGGCGCTTTATTAAAAACACCTTCAATGACAATGAAGAAAAATCTCCCAGAAAATTACTTTGGAAATTAATCAGTGCCTTCTTTACATATTTTTTCCAGTAATTTTCTGGGAGATATGCCTTTATTGCCATTGTAGGTGTTTCTAAACCATAAAAAATTGTCTTCTTCATGAACAGAGCCAGCAAAAGCATTTTTAATGCATTGTAAGCTTTCTTTCTCTATGGTATTTTCTAAATAATCCCATTCCTTCCTTCCCTGAAACCAAATTGTTACTCTTTGCAGAGGTGGACCTAGAGAGGGGGCAGGAGGAAGGATTTATAGGCACCATTCCTGCCCCCACAGCCGTCATTTTCCCACTTAGGAAGAAACCACATTCTTGCATTTAGATCCAGTCCTACAGATATGACTCATTACAGCAAAATTCCCAATAAATGATCAAACTCTACTCTCCATTCTGCCACCTATCTTCTTCATTCCCTGTGATTTTCTCCAATTAACAATCTAGGAAAATCCCAGCTTCCTTTGACAGGGACTTCTTCACCTGTTGAAATCTGAGGACTATCACAAGCAAGTTTTGTCATTCACCATACAGTGCAGTGCCAAAGCAGAGCTGGACAGTTTGGGAGTACACACTGAGGGATATGGGACTGGGGCAAAGGGAAATCTAGAGGGACTTTGAAAATGCAGCAAGATTTTCACAGAGTTTTGGAGGGGAAATGGGGTACCTGAATCAAAGAGAAATTAAGAAAGCATGGCAGCATCTGCAGGGCGGAGGAGCAGGAGAGGAACAGATAAAAGGACCAGATGGAGAGCTGTGGAGAGGGAGGGACAGGAGTGGCAGGGTGAGGTAGAAGTGCAGGGAAGATGTGGATGTGGAGGAAGGGAATATGGAGAGCACATGATGCCATAAAACAGCAGTTTCGGCAGAAAAGCTCTTGAGTCTGGAAGAGCAAACAAAAGTAGATGCGTGACACGGGAAGTGGGATTGTAAGTAAAAAGGTTTGGAGACTGCTGCCAAAACATTACTGAAGTTTAGGAACAGGAGAGCAGCTCCTGCTCTGTTTCAGTCTGAAAATCTTGTCATGTCCTCCATAAATCCTGGCGGCAAATGCTTCAGGAGAAGGCGTAAGAGCTGTAAATGGGTGCAGAGGCAAATGCAGCTGTGCTCAGGTTGGGAGAAACAGCCCACTGCATTGCCCCACACATGGCAGAGTTGATTTAGGGGGCTCAGAAAGCTTCCTTAGCTCCTGCATGAGAAATGCTCACCCTGGAAGGCTAAGCTGCTTCAGCACCATGAGTCACCCTGGCACTGTATTGTTAGAGGCTGTCAGGAGATTTGGAGAATAGGATAAAACTTCTCAATTCAATGCTGTTTTCAGTACACATACTCTCTGGAAATGTACTCTGTCCACATCCATGCCCCATGTGGCTTTTTGAATCTTACATCTCAGCTAAAAAGAGTTCCCATGGCAATGAATGGTCTAATAATAAGTCTGTGGAAGAAAAGGTTTCTTTTTATCCATCTCAGATTTCTTGCTTTTTACATGTCAGTGAGCTATTATTAGAAGGGAGAAAGAACTGCTCACATCTTCTACCTAATGTAAATAATCCAGATCTCAGTTGTACTTTCACAGACATCAAGTTGCAGAGTAAATAGAAAAGCAGAAGTTTGACAGAGGCATGAGCACAGCAGGATTTTGCAATAGCAGGAAGATCAGATGAATACAACTTCTTCTTAGCAACTACTAGAACCACCCAAAACACAAGACATGGTATTAATGAGATTAACTCCCACACAGAAATTTGCTAGAAGAGAAAAATTGCAGGATAGAGACGGTTCTCAAGATTTTGGGCTGTTTCACAAGTAGCATTGCATTGTTAATGCAGAGAATGAAGACAGCAAATAGAAGGGAGGATCTTCTTCATTTGCTTCTACATAAGAACATGGAAGGGAAGACGACCTGTACAAGTGTGACCATGATATGACATATTCTATAACTCTTATAAAACTGAAATGAGAAAAGGCCAAAATAAAGAGAATGGATTTAAGAAAGCAATCCTTAAATTACTCAGACATCTAGCAGGGAAGGTCAACACAGAAAACAAATGTAAGTGAGGAAGGACTGAGGGAAGGTAGAGAGTCCCTGAACGTTACAGTAAGATTAGAAGTCTGATCTATCCTAGCGAGGAGGATGTCTAGAATTGAGTGTCAGAGGTAAATCACAAGGCTAAAAAGAGGTCAGTATATTTCCCATCATTATGAGGGAACAGGGGAATTACAAGGCAATTAACTTTTCTTCGGTTCATAGAAAAATGCTGGAATGAGAAATCAGAGAATTTGGGGCACCTGGAAGATAAAAACCAGATAAATGACACCTAACAAGGATCTGTCATGTCAAACTAATATAATTTACTCTCTGTTTCAGGGCAACAGGTCTTGTGACTTAGAAGGAGGAAGTTAATGGCATATACCTTTATTTTATTAAGGTTTTCAACACGGCTTGCATGACATTCCCATAAACAAGCCCAGAAAAAAAAGGAATATATAAATGTTAGGAAGAACCATTACGGGTTAAAACCATGTAGTCAGAGATTAATGCTCAACACTTCATTCTCAAATTCACAAAAAGTATCTGCTGAGGTTCAGCAATGTCTGTACTGCATCCAGCACTATTCCAGATTTTCAACACTTCCATGAGAGAGCAGGCATATGCTTTTTAATTATATGAATGACTAAACTGGGAGAAGCTGCAGTGATGACAGATGACAAGATGGGAAGGTAGAATGATCTTGAAAAATTGAAGAAATTGTTTGGAAGAAATAGAGTGCAACTGGAAAAGGCTAAATTAAAGGTTTTAATAATTAGTTATAGCAAACTCCAGAAACCTAGGAAGAGGATGCCCAATTAATGCAGGGTAATGCAGCTTGGGGGTATAATAGTCTGCAAATTCACTACCAGTGAAGAATTCAGACACAAAATAAGCAACAGCTGTGGTTATGATGGATACAAATGACCAGTCCATGAAATATGATGTAATTATTTTGCTATATGTGGTGTTGGTAAGGTTACGTTCCACTCAGCTCACAGTGACTCAAGAAGGATTTTTCCTCTAGGGGTTGGTAGGGAGAAGGGTTGGAGGAATTTGGAATAGTTTGGAGGAGGCTCCTGTGAAAGATGATGAGTCCTTAAATATCTCAAAATGACACACGGAAGTTACTAAATATTTAAATAATTCTTTAAATATAGAGAAGCTAAGTCGTAGGAAAGGAATAAACTCTTCTTATTGTCTGCAAAGGGTTGGATGAAGAATAATGTCATCACAGCAAGGAAGAGAGGTTACTGCTTACCAGGAAAATTTCTGCAAAGCAAGGACTGTGCAGCACTGAAGCAGACTGGAAAAGGGGAGCAGTGAAATCTCCATTATCAAGGCTTTTAAAAACAGATCAGGTAAGCACCTGCCAAGAACCTCCTGTATTTAACTAATCTCTGTCTACTTCCTTCTTTGAATCACCCATAATTTTGTTATCTTACAATTCGCACTGATTCCCAAATTAGTCATAAACATTGGGAATAACACAGGCACCAGTTCAGGATCTTCTGCGTTTCACCATATATTTGTAATGAAAATAAACCTGTAGTCCTACCCACTGCTTTCCGCCTCCTGCAGAATGTCTGGCTCATGGTAGTGCTCTGCCTCTTATTTTCCTACTATTTATCTGCAGGGGTGATACCTGACTAGATCAGTGTAGAAATTCAAACAACTTATTCTGCCTTCAGATGTTATATTGATAGTTTCAACCAGTTCTGAGACGTGAATGCAGCAGTTACTGCTCATTGCTGTATCTTAACTTGTGTATGTGCAAATACTGGATAAGCTTCCATTTGAAGTCCTCAGGCACACTGTAAGCTTACCTTCTTTCAGCCCATCAGCCTGCTTGAGGAGTGCTATCTCAATGTAGCAACTCCCACTTTTCTTAGTTTTCTCCAGCACCTCAGTTGTGATATTTCCCCAGCCAGCTTCATCTCTTCTTTGGGAACAGATCCAAAATCAACACAGGTGAAGACTTACACTGAACTATAACTTGCCTTGTGTTCCTTCGGTTGCTTCCTTTGAACCCTGGTGCTCCCACAGTACTGTGGATTCTTTCCTATGACTATCACTTTTGACAGACTTAAGAAAAGCTCTTTTTATCTGTAGTGGGGGCTTTTTTTAGTTATATCCCTTTGAAGCCTTTGTTGATCCTTCTGATTTCCTGGTAATTTATCACCTACCATAATTTACAATCCTGTTTATTGCCCTCAGTAGGGTCAGATTTCTAAATGCTGAAGGACTGGCTCAAATTACCTCTTAAATCTTGGGACTTGGCATTCCTCTGCTGTGCCTGGTTCCCTCTTACTCAATCCCATGCATATCTTCTGACATTGTGTAACTGTTTTGAGTAAGTGACTTTCTAGGGATTTTATTTTAATTTTAAAGCCTTTTAAACTTACCTGTTCATCCTAATTTTTAATGCTTACCAGAACACTGTCATTTTCCAGTGTTTTATTTTTAATTCTGTGAGTCCAATTATATGGTTGTCCCTAATTTTTCAATATTCAGCTACTGTTGTTTTCTTTGAATTAACTGCTGTGTGTTAATTAAGACTGAATGGAGATTAGCTTTCTCTCTGATGTCCAAGCTCTTGGCCTAATTACTCTGAGACCCAACACTTGTATCCAAGAATCTGTCTCTTTGGGGCTGGTGTAAGCTGTCCAAGCTGTAGGTAGGCTGCTGAAATCCCCTGCCACTGCCTCTTTCCTGCTGCTGGGCTCTTTTCTCTCTGTACTCACTTTCCTTCCTTTTCATCTGCAGATGTGTATTCTTGGCATGATCTTGCCATCAATCTGGCAATGTCACTTTTCTTGGCATTCATGATGATATAAGCTTCCTCTTTCTTTCCAAAGGCTGTGCATATCTGGGTTTTGCTCAGGCTGGCATTTTGTCAGCAACACTATTGAGTTGTGTCTGCATCATCCGCAACCACCAATTCCCCTCCTGGCCGAGGGGACCTTGGGCAGCAAGGGCTCTCTGGCCATGGTACGCTGCTGGGCAGGATGAAACCCCTGCTTCCTGTGTAAGCTCTGGAAAAGCTTTCGCCTCCAACCTGCACAGTCATTGCAGAAGTGAGGAGACCCTATGCTCCAGGAGGACCTTTACGGCAGTGTCCTGCTCTGGCACAGGAGTGAGGAAGGACAGCAGCTCAACTCACAGTGTTTAGTGGGAAAACAGAGAGTTCTTCAGGGACACAGTTCACTGTGTCTGTGGTGCTGGGCCTAGCAGGGCTGGTGTGCCCCTATTTCAGTCCCAAGCAGATGATGATCCCAAGCTTTCTACCTCCTGCAGAATGGCTGGCTCATGGCAGTGCTTTGACTCTATGATGTGTCTCATTAAGAGGAGAATACAGGCGATTGTTAATACATTTCTTTTGAAGAGTTCTCATTTGGAGAGTTAATCTCATTAAACCCATCTGCAGCAGCCTGGGCAGTCACAAATGCCTGCTCAAGAGGCTGCCGTAATGAGGCAAAGCCTTTCCCTGCTCAGCTTCCCCCGGCGAGGCCGCAGCACCGCGCATTGTCTGTCACGCGCTGCCAGGGACACACGTCCCTCTGTCCTTGGCAGGAACACGTCACACACCGCTCAGCACTAACCAGGAGGATGTGCTGGGGGCATGGACACATAAACCCTCCCACGTCAGGTTATGTGTTACACAGCTGTTTGAATTGTTGGGAAGCTTTCCCTTGGTGGTTTTTTTATATGGTTTATATGGTGTGAAGAGAGCATTACTCTTGAAGGGACTTAAAGGCCTTGGCCCAGTTTTTCTGTGGTCTTTAAAGATCCCATGACGCTTTTGGAGAGAGCTGGAGAATTAATCTCGTTGTGCTGCTTAAATTTCAACAGGGAGAATTATGTTTTGCTTTTCTATCCTTTCTCTCTCTGTGTTCTGCTTTGTAGATTCAGGCATTATTAATATATTTTATAGCATATTAAATGTGCACTGTGTGTGGCAATGTGAGTGGAAATCTGAGGGGTTAAAGTCAAAGGAAAATCCAATTGTGAACAATTTCTGTGCTGGGTGAAGGTTGTGGTAACAGGCAAGAGGCAGTGCTGGCAGATAACATATGGGCATTGCAAATATTGAATAAAAAAGTCACAGTGCTATTAACTACATAAAATATTTTTTAATTCCAATTTTCAAAATACTTTTTAATCGGAAAAAATTGATATTTTCTTCAAAAGCATATTTCTTTGACATTATGATGGAATTCAGAGGATAACAGACCTCACATCTGATGTAAATACAGAATACCACGACTACAAGTCATAAACCAACTTGATTTATGTCAGTGTAAATGAAAGCAGAATCTGTCCTGCAGCAGCACCCACATGACAGAGTGTGGTAGCTGGTCTGCTGTCTCACGTTCGGGTTCTTTCTCAACATTAGAAACAATCAAATGCCAAATTTGCGGAAATCATCTGGCTTTGTGTAACAGGTACATAATATCCATTAAGGAAGAGGTGATGAAATGAGAGGAAATGAAATGGAAAGACTGCTTCAGAAATAGAGGAAGGAAAATGGGCAATGAGAAAGAAATAGCTTCAAAAACGGGATTTTAAAGCCCTTGATTAATTTCTAAAAGCATTAATTTCTAAAAGGACATGCCTGAAGGTTTTCTACAGTAAATAACAACTGTAATTAAATTACTGAGAACAGAAAGTGCATGAACACCACAGGCTGTGTCTGTCCCTAAAACGGGCTTTCTACCAGACGCGGTCATGGCTTCCAGACCACACTGTAGTTGCTGTCTGAGCCAGTCCTAACAGCTACATTGTGCCCCAAACATCACGTCCCAGATGATGTTCTCTTGCAGGCAAGCCAGCCAGTGAGCCACCAGCTGCCCACCACTAACCTCTCCCGCCCCACAGCTCCCCAGCACAGGCTGCACCCCTGTCTGGACTCCGCTCAGCCCCATGGGCCCTCCCCACTGCCTCCTGCATGGCTGAGTTTGGGGAGCATTGTGTAGCACCTCCCTTTGCTATAGCAGACAGAGAAGAGGAGTATTGGAGCTGCATTTAGACAGAAGACTGTTTGCCAAGCCACGGTGTGTGGGGAGCCAACTGCACCGAGCGTGGCCACCGGCATAAAGTGAGCTTCTAAAAGAACCAGCAGAGAGCCTTAAACTCAAATGGCATGTCCCCCCTTCTTCAGGAGAGACCAGAGTGGGAGCAGGGAGGTGGAGTGCCAAAAATGTTATTGCTTCATGTCTAACAAGCAATAAATGAATTTTATTATTTCTGTTAAGTCATAACCCCTGTGCTAGGTTTCAGAGCTGCTGCAACCTGCGATAGCCAGTATATTAGATAATATTGTGTCAGGGGAAAATATATGGCTTCCTGAGGTTCTCACTGCCAAATCACACCCCATCGCTATTGTTCGAAAATTGCCTGAGTGTTAGAACTGTAACAGATGACACTGGGAAGATACGTTAGAGCACTGTAGTCAAATATCATCAAGTAATTGCACAGTGGGGCCATTCTGATGTAACAGAAGCTGGAATTAAGTTTGGAGTTATGTATCCTGTTTTCTCTTTGATTTTACACAGGCCATGACATATGTCAATAATTTCTTCTCTTCCAGGCTGCATGGAGGAAGCGTTCAAAATAGTGGGTTAAAAATCTGATATGAAGCAATGACAAGAAAAGCAGAAGCTTTTAAGGGAAGAAAAGTTTCTTTGCTTATATTTGGGCATGGGTTTGGGACAAAGGATGTTATTTATTAATAATTTAAACATACAAGACAAATAATTATTCAAATTATTCAAATACTTGTCAGACAGACCAGGGATAACACACACGTGGTTTGCTCAGGCTGACATGAGTCCCAGGGAGGGAGCTGTGCATGCAGCTTCAAGACCATATTTTCCTTCAGGAACCAGGCAAAATCTAGAGCAACCAATACAGATACACTTGTTCCCAACTTTTGCTTTGCAGCTGCAGTTTCCTGATGTGCATGTCTGGCATGCGATGAGAGGTACTCAATTGTTGGCATCTAATGGAGGGGAAGAGGCAGTCTTATTTGTCTAATAGATGGCATTTCCACCCAGAGGAAAAGAGAGAAAATATCAGTTCCCAAGGACTCAAAAGAAAATAAAGGATTATTTTAGTGTTTAGGAATCTTCCTTGGTTCACTGGAAAGATTTCACAACATCTGGCAAAGCTAATAAGCCTTACCTCTGGACACATGGGCATAAACCCACCTTGCCAGGGCAAGGGGGCTGCTCTGGCTCCCCTGCCAGTAGCCCCGGAGCCTGTGAGGGTGCTGATCATCAAAGCATCCTACAATTTAATGTTCCAGTACCGATGGACATACCCTGTGACCGTGGCCATGTAACAGCGTCTGGACTAAAATCAGTACTGAGATTTCCTGTGTGACACCACTCATTCCCTTCTCCCCTAAACGGGATGATTTAAAGCCATTAGATTGTTCCCTTTTAGAGCCAGGCATTGACTACAGTCTCTTATCCCACCCTGCGGAGGCATGGGAGTACTATTGCCACCCATCACTAGAACATGTCCCCTCCTGGGGTATAAGCATTGATGGGACCCTTCCCTTGGCAGGGCCAGCAACCCAGGACAGGTCTGCTTCTGGGCTAAACATGCAGGACACATTCCTTGACACAATTAAAAAACCAAACCCATATCACTTTGGATACTTCCGTCCAGTTTTAACTTTAGCTTTATTCTAACAATTAAAGTATTAATTACACCCACAGTGTTTCCTGCAGGAGAAGACAGCTTTTGAAGCATACTCAAGCTGTGCATTCAGTCTGTCCAGTCTTTGTATCATTCAGTTTTGCTAAATCCGCTTTCAAGAAAATGCTAAATGCTATTAATTTTCATTTTCCTTCAAGCACTGCAGACAGGCACAGCTGTGTGTTTGTAACCTTTCCATCGAATGCACGCCAGGGATTATTAAAATTTTATTATTGTATGTTTTGAAAAGTACAGTAATTTCTCCATCTCCCCAAAACTGAAACATTTGTCCACAAATGTGGACATTTGATCTGTGTGTCACAAGGTCCTCTAGGTAGTGGCTTGCCTTTCTGTCTCAGTTAATATCTCTCTCTGCATGACCAAAACACCCACTTTGGCCATGCCTTCCCTGCCTTGCAGCTCTGGAAAAGGTTCTGCTGTTCAGATGCTCAGAGGGCTTGGTGATGAAAAACCAGTAGTGTTACTTAACCCTCTTCCAGGTTTGGCTGACCTGGTAACCTGAAGGGAGCAGTAAATTACAGAGGCCTTTACTGCTTTGTCTAATGTATGGTGGGCTTCTTGGGTTATTTTTTGCTAAATTTGTTTTAAAAGCTCACATAGGAGTTATCTGGCACTTACCCCACCTGTCAGACTGGAGGTTGATAAGAATGGGCAAAGCCCACACTGACCAAAGCCCTTCTTCCACCTCCCCTTGCAATTAATTGTCCTTCCTCTGGTCCTCTCCTTTGCAGTCTCCTGCTGGGAGGCAGTACCACACATTGTTCTTACAATAAAAAAATTAAGACCCTTTCTTTTAATTTCTCACATGCAGAATCAGATCCAAAATCTTTTATTCTACTTCACAGAATCTTTTGTAACAGGGTCATGCAGTAACTGCATCAGAGATAAGTTATTACTTAAGGGCAATTTTTTACTAGAACACCTGCCCTAGGGATTTGTCACAGCTCAGGGCAAGCTGCCCTTCTTGACCCATGCCAGCTTCAGGCCATCAGTGTTGCAGCCTTGCAGCTTTCCCTCTGAGGGCTGCAGTGTTTCCACTTTCAGGTTGAATCAGAACTTTCAGCTTAGCTTCAAGTCCACTGCTAAGCTATAGTAAGTATAATACTACATAAGAATTTTCAAAAATCACTTGAGGACCTGGGGACCAGAGAACTTACTTTTACTCATGGTCTTACTATTTTTATCTCTAGGTACTCTTGATGAATTTTCAACTTTTGCATCCACCTGTCAAGGCAGGAGGAACATCCACGCTCAAGACTCGGAGTTGAATCTCAGGAGATTTTCAATATTGAATCTTAATCTGCTGGTACTGGCAGCAAACCCCCTAAAGGCTGAGTATAATTATACTAGTATCAGTGATTAAAATGAACTGATTGACTGTACTACCAACTGAACTCTGTTATTACTCCAGTAAAAGCTTTTACTGACACAAACATATATAAGAAAATAGAAATTAAAACCATAGGAGGCAAAATTATATAAGAGAAGCATGCCATCCTAAGGAATTTCAAGTGTGTAATCTCTTTAGAAACAAATAAACAAATGAAAATTAAAGGTATTTAGATGCCTGCCACTTACAGATTTAAAATCCTGTGAGAGGTTTTCACACCTTTGAGGAGCTTGGTCTGGGATTATTTTTTGTCTCTTCTTGCTTTCATTTAAGGACATGACTGAAGTGGTGCTGAGGATTTTGCTGTAGCCTCTCTGCTGGATGGTGAAAAGCTGCATGCTGTTTCTGGCATTGGCTCTTGAGCATCTGGCCTTGGACTGAAAACATTGTTAGGGTTGCAGTCATCAGTGCTACCTAGTTCATTGAGTTGGAAAAAATGGAACACTCACAGTCAGTATGAATTAGAAAGAGGAAATCTTCAGGAAGAGATTCAGTTTCAACCCCATTCAGAGATCTGAGCCTGTTTTTTAAAATTACTATCACAGAGAATGCACCAGGGGACATGTTCAGTCCCGTTCCCAGTCCCACTGGGAGAACATATGCCCAGATGGAAAAGGGACAAAGCATCCTGTCACATCCATGTCCCCACACCCAGGCTCTCCAGCTGATCCTTAGCATGTGAACCCTTGCAGGGTGACTGTCCAGAAACATCCCAGGTGCCACGTGGCCATGCTTGGGGTGGCCCCTCTACACAAACCATGCCCCATGCCATGTGTGGAGAGGGGCTCCATGCAGGCGCAACCACACCAAGCACCTGCCAGAATTTCTAGGGACCCCTCTGCTACATGGCTTGGGCTGCTGCCTCCTCTCCATCCCATGGGACAAGGGTGACTTTTTGGAAAGTATGTCAATAGCAGCTCCTGTACTTCTCCAAACAAATCCTGTGCAGGCAGAACACTGCACTTCAGAGAAGGCTGCTCCTTGCTGCTCTTCCTCACATAGAAACCCCAATTTAAGGCTGCAGCTGGACTGGGAGGCAGTTAAACCTTTCTCATCATATTGTACAAGACAGGGATAGACTGTAAAGATGACCCACACACGGGTCTGAATGATTACACATGACATGTTTATAGCATCAAACCCATCTTAGAACTGCTGGCGTGCAGAGCTGCTGAGGAGGGTAGGGAGAGCTGCTCACTGGAAAACCACACACGCAACCAGGAGAAGTGCACAGCTTCACTGACTAATGGGCAGAGATTATAATTTATGCTGTGTACGGTACTGGAAGGAGCTTTAGCTACTGAGAAGTGGGTGGTGGATGCCTGAGTATCCCTGTGGATGCAGATGGGTTTGGAACTGTTGGAGCCCTAAGAGGGGATGGCAATCAGGCTTCATGGGAGGGATGGGGATGTTCCTGCTGCCCACCACAGTCAGTTGCCTTGTGGCCTTTGTACAGGACAAAGGCAGGATGACACCCAAGGTTTGAAAAAAGCTCACATTGAACAACCACACCCCATCTTTGATGGGAAAGAGGTAGCAGGACCATTTTGGGGCCAGGGGCTGACTGCTGCTTGATGCTGCTGCCTGCTTTGCCTCACTGGAACTAGCTTTAAATAGAGGAACTTGTCTGATGAAAGCATCAGTTTTTACAGACTTCCTAAAAGAAAAAATGTTTATTACAGTTTTGCATAACTGATGGTGTTATCTGAGAAGACAACTGTTGGGTGTGATAGCAAACATTCCTGTTCTCCACACAGCCAGCAGGTTTTGGGAATGAATAGGGAATTCTTGTTTGAGCAGATATCCCTGATGGGTTCCAGCTTCTCTCCTGAGACAGGAGTCATTGCACCATCTTGGGACTCCTGTATCTCCCAAGTGCAGCCCATGTTTCAAGACTCTTCTGAAGATCAGCAAGCCCACAATGCAGCAGTTGTGATCCTTGCTCTCTTGTGGGTTTTTTTAACCAGTATGGATTATTTAATTTATTGTGCTGAGGACCACTGTATAGAAAAGTCTGGAGACCACCCTAGGTGTGAGCTACAAGACAGTCAACATGGGCTTTTTTCCAAACACTCAGGTGGCCCTTTGAGGCCTCTCTCAGCCCTTGCTACCTCCATAGGCACAACCAAGGACCGGCACTTTGCCACCACCATGCCCAGTCCAAAACCAGCCCTGCCTGGGTGAAAGCCATGTCAGGACAGAAGGGAAATAAAAGGCAGTGGTGCAACGAGAGAACAGGCCTATACACTAGCAGTCCCAGTGTGTGTTAGGTTCCACATCTGCTTCAAGTCTGTCAGATAAGCAGGAGACTCATTCCTCTGCCAGTGTGCCACGGGTGCGAGACAGCTGTGTAAGCACCGTGCTGACCACAACGTATTAAGCTGGTGGGAGCACAGTGAGACACCATTATAGCAGTGGTAGAATGGGCTTTAGGACTGCAGAATATGGTGTTTGGGCTTCAGGACAAGGACTCAGTTGCATGTTGGTTCCTGACTGAGAAGACATTCTTGTGGAGGCAGGGATGAATTCGGTGGGGTGAACTTTGCTTTTCTAAGGATTCATTTTCTCTTGTCACTGTGTCCTGGTGGTTTTCACAGAATCACTGCAGATCTGTTTTTGTTGTCTGCAGCCATGGGCAGGTGCAGCCAGCTTGCCAGTCTGGCTCACCTGATTGCTATTTTTTTTCCAAAAGCTACCTTTCTCCCTTGTATCTTTGTAAAAGCTGAACAGGAGTGTGAACTTTTGGCTTCTTGCTTGATAAGACTATCAACAACTGCTGTGTTCCCTTCCTGGTAAAAAGGCGCATAAGGCTCCTTGCCAAGTGCACGGGGGAACAAGCAATGTGTGCTATAAAAAGCCTTTCTGCATGGCAGCTTCACATCTTCACCAGCATGTATAAATGCTGTTCCAAATTTTTATCTCTACAGGTGCCTGCAAAGGTGATGCAGAACCCTTGGAATTATAAAGACCTCTGGACAACTGTTTTGGTTCGGTGAAGCTGCTGCAGCCTTCAGGTTACCTGGACAAGCACCAGGAGTCCAGTGTGATCCCCTGCATGGTTGTGTGGTTCTGTGGGGTCCATCCATACGTAGGGCTGCAGGTAGAGAAGGTGCACCCCATGACTGACAGGAGGAAAGGCTATGAGCAAGTGAGATACACAGAGCCATCTGAGAGAGAGTTTGTGAAAACTTCCCATGTTCTCTGTGTGTGTGTTATGTTTGCTAAGGGAGTAGTTATTGCCTTGTCCTTGTGTGTTGTCTCTGTCAGTCTTGTTTTACTTTCTCTTTATCCATAACATAGCAAAGAAAGACTTCATTGTGCTGTGTTTACTGTTCTAGGTACCTGCTTCAGTGAGTAAAGATTTTGTAATTCTGGAGTAAGCAACCAGTGCGAGCAGTGGAAGAGAGAGATACAAGAAACCTGTTGGTGGGGACTTGAGCTTAAGAGAAGGGGAGGAACAGGTATTCTGGCTGTCAGTAGTTTGAAATGGGAAGATGCCATCTTCTTTGGGCCACAAAACACAAAAATCTCAAGGAATGGGAAACTCAAAAAACCCCCATATATTTTTCAGATTAGGTGTCCGTGATTTTCTGTGGCCATTTGTGGTAACGTGTGTACATATGCACACCACCCTCAATAACAAAATTTCACAAGAAAACCTCTCTGGTAATGTGCTTTTCCAAAACCAGGCAGCAAGAGCTTCAGGAGGCTCAGGACTGCCTCCAGCAGCCATTTCAGCACAGCATCTTTTGCATCAAGCAGGAGATGACAGAGTCAGGCAGAAGTGCTCGAGTCCCAGCAATGTGCCTGGATGGGCCCCAGGCAGGATGTGTGCTTCCCTTGCCACCCACCTCCAGCACTTGTGTAAAGGGTGAGTGGGTGGCCAGGGTGTGACATCACAACACAGCATCTGCTCACATCCTTACACTACTCCAAAACACCGCAGGCTATAAAGCGCACATAAAGCTTGAAGCCATCTCCCAGGGTTTTATCCCTAAAGCCTCCTGGGAAATCAAACTCTCATTCCAGACTCAGACCTAGTCACATGTGAGATGACAAACACTGAAATGAGTCTCAGATCTGAAGCTCATCTTTTTCTTGTTGACGGCATTCAAATCTCTCTGGCTTTAGGCCAAGTTTTTATAGTTGTTTTCTTGTGGGTTTTTTAAATCCTTTTTATTATAAATACATTTCTGCAGTTCTTTTTGAGATTTCAAACAGAAATTTCTTATGTGAGTGTGGCAGAAGACAACTGATTTTCAAAATTACCCTTCAGGCCAACCACAGAAAAAAAAAAGCAGAAAGAGAAGACAAAAGCGAGTCCTTGTAACATGAACAGGCATGAAGTTGCCATTTGTGCTGCAGTTCATGGTTCTTATGTGAGCCCAGTATGTTCCAGCAGCACTGTCGATCCAAGTGTTATTTGATTAGGAAGCTTGAATTAAGTGGCTACTCCTTAAAAAGTGGCCTAGCAGACTAAACTAAGGGATTTTGATTAAGGCACTTCCTTATGAGGAACAGTGAAGGGCACTGGGAACATGAGCTGTTTAGTGGATTAGCTCCTGAGAGGACCCAGATCTCTGAAGCACCATCAGCTGGAGGTCCCCTGGTCTGACATGCCTGCAGGAGCGTTTTGGTGAAGGAGTCCTGGCCACATATGCTGCTGTTCTTGCTGTCTCACATGAAGCACAGGCAAGTCTGGTCCTGAGGGAAACCCTGCAGCAGCTCGTGCCATCGATGCAGACATAATCATGATGGCCCAGAAAGGAGCAGCATTGCAGAGAGAAGAGTCTTCTTTAACAGGAGCAAGGAAAACTGCTGGCATGCACAAATAGGGCCTCTTTCAGGCATGCAGACCTAGAGGACTTCATGAATGTCACAGCCTGCAGGAAGAAGGGTGGAAAAGTTATATCTGTGGTCTACAGAACTGTGTACTGGTGATTTGTTGTCAACGGTAGCTAGGCAGGGGTGTCTGGAAAATAGCAAACTGTGCTAACAGGAGATGAAGAGATAATCCTCTGAGTCACCATCAGGGCTTATGGGCAGTTGCTGCTTGGTGGGGAGAAGATAAGGAGTGGAAGATTAGTGTAAAGCGTGTCAGAGGTACGTGTTTTTCCAGGTGCAGCAAAATGGAGGACATGCCACTTCCTTGGGGATTTGCATTCTCTGTCTCTTCCTTCCTCCCTCCATCTTTGTTCCCTTGCATCACAGCAAATCCAGCACCCATCTTCAAGTGCCAGTGACTACAGCCTGCTACGAGACCTTCAATTCCTCCAGCAGCTCCCAGATATCTCGCTCCTCTCACACCCTTATCCTCTGCTGTACCAACTGCTTTCAATGTCCCTCCACTGTGACCTGGACAGAAGGCAGAAGACACTATGCTGTTTAGAGCTATTTAAAATAATTTAAATAGGAGTATTGCTCCACTGTAGCAATACAAGTTTTCCTCTCAAAAAGATCACTAATTTGGGCCTCCTTCCTCTCCACATCTGCCTGTTATTCCAAGACTTGTGGGATCTTTGAGATTTCTACCTCACTGTCAAATTTGGTGGAATTCAACCTGAACAAATCTATAAAGAAGGGGTAACAGACATATAGGGATAGCACAGTTCCATAAATGAAATTACCCTACAAAATCCATCTACAAAAGAGCTTATTGCTAGTCATAAAATGAAGAAACTGGTTTCATTTGCAAAGAATTTGCAATCTGGCTTTTGTGGTTTTCTGCAGGGGAGACTGATAAAGGTCTGAATTCCAAGCAGGGGTGTAGGCAGAATAAAAGAATTAGTCTCCTCCTTTAAATGATGGGAAACATCAAACTGATTAGCCCAGCAGACTTGTACAAGGAAACAATTTTCATATCTGTGCTCAAATAACAATGATACAGTCTGTTCTTTTAGTATGCATCAGCTGAGGATCTCAAAGTGCCTTGGAGCTCACTGAGCACTCCTACCTCCACTTAAAATGCACCATCTTTGGAGAGATGGGCAATAGCTGCTTTGCACAAGAGCTGGCAGGAAATGTGGAAGACATCCGTACTGCATCTTTCTTAAATGGGGATTGATCAATATGCCAAAGGTGATGTATTGTACAGTCAAGAGAAAGGCTTGGGACATGGGTGTTACCCTTTGTGAGTTACCTCTCTTGACCGAGCTAGATACGCCTGCACATCATTTAGGCTGTGTACAGAGCAATCCCATGGCACCCATGAGGATTTGGGAGTGTCACGTCAGCAGATGGCAGAATTGAGGACTGAAAGCTAGGATTTGTTGGTGGTGACCAAAAGTTTGTCTCTCAGGATGGCTGTTTCATCACCCATGGGACACAAGGTGCTGATGTTAGTGCACTTCTCAGAGAATAAGTGATCAAATTACCAATGCTGTTACCAAGGTCAGTACAATTAGCTTTCTTGCTGGTTGCTTCAGAAATCGGTCCAAGGGTTGTGTTGAGCATTTTCCCACTTAAAATATCATGGTTTAAAAGTAAACCAGACCAAAAGTTGGAGAGTCATGGAGGGTGTTGTTCCTGTAAGAAATGGCTGCTGAAAGAATTTGGAAGTGCAATGAGAGGTAGCCGCTGATGCTGATTTTCAATATCCAACTTCAGCCTTGCTCCAGCCATATCTGAGCAGCCACATCTCATGGTCTCTGTGTGTGATTCTCACAGCTACCTTCTGCCTCATGCTGGCCCACCCCAAGGCCCCTGTATGTGCCTAGGGCAGGGCTGCCATTCTGCCCATCTGGGACCCACAGTGGAATCAGGCACATCCTCCTGTGTCACACCTGCCCTGCAGAACTGCAGGCAGACAGAGCAGGGCTGCCCCAAGGCAAGGCCCATGCTCCAGCGTAATCCCCACCCTCAGCCTTTAGCTACCAGCGCTCCTGCCTTACATCACCCAGTACTCCACATGCACCCAACAGCTCCTTCCAGTGGCAGTGAAAGGGTTTATGGGCACTTGGAGTCAGCATGGTCTTCCCAAAGATATGCACACACAGGACTCTTTAATAACTTTGTTCATGCTTTTGCAAGAGAATTTTTCTGTTACTGCTTAGGAAAGCTTCCTATCAGCTTAATTTCATATTCTTGACTGGCACATGAATGGCAGCCTCCACAATAGCTCTGCAACCCAGCTTTTGTCCATCAAAGGGTTTATTTCCTTTGTCACCACATGCGGATGATTGTCTAAATAGAGCTGAGATCTATCTATACACCTTACAGAATTCATGCTTTAATAGGCACTTGGGTTTCCAGTTGTTTACTTTATTAATACCTCTGGTTTCCAAAATCCTCTAAGCTCCTGGGTATGCTTTTCCAAAATTTATCCCAGTTGATAGTGCCACACATAAGCCTCTGTATTACCCAAATAACATCTGTGGTTGCTACTTCAATGGCTCCTCAAGCACTCAGTGCTTGAAGTGTTTACAAGTGATCTTATTTTTTTCTGTGTCCAGTTTAAACTGCTTGCACATAGCAACTAAAAGAGTTTCCTACCGTCTCTGTCTGGGAAAGCTGGCCTTCAAAACCACAGTCCCCTGTGCTGCCAGGCTGTTCATTAACACCTCTGCATTGTTAATGCACTGAGAATGGGGCTCTACAGGAAACAAGTGGTCTCAAAGTCTACCTGTATTCAAAAGAGGGTCCCCATGGCTCAGATCCTGCTCCTCCATCACATTTCAGCTCTTTGATTCTCATTTGCAGGTGCTAAAGCTCAAGGCTGGGTCTACAATGGATAGTCAGCAACTGTAGAATGCAGGAGAAAGAGGTCAGGCCAAGACTTGGAGAACACTCAGATGTAATGGTGCAAACTGATACCCAAAATGAAGCCTCCATACCAGGAAAACTTGAAGAACAAGGGCTAAATGCAGCCCTTGCTGGTAGACATCATGGTGCATGAGTTATGGTCCACCAGAAGGACATTGGCAAGTCAACCAGCAGGTGCCCATGGTCCTGTTCATACATTTTGTAAAGAAAGAACCTCAACTCCTTTTTTTAAAGGAACAATAAATTTGATAATAATATTTTTTTTAAATGAGATTTGGAGTGGCACAGCTAGTGATGTAATGAAAAGAAAACCATTAGCTGTGACCGATTACTCTGCTGCAGACAGCCCATTGATGAATAGCTGTCCTTGTGGATAAATTCCTTTATCGACCCCTGACACTCATGTAGAGGCTTCCCCCCTCCCTATCCCATTTTATACATGTTTCCATAGCATTCTTCATTTCCCTCCCAGTGCCTTCTATCTTGTGTTGAAAATATCTACATGTAAAGTGGACTGAACATCAAGCTCTGGGGCTCTCTGGAGTCCCTACAACAAATTACAAATGATGTGAAGTGGTGGTACGAAATGAATAATCTCTGCAAACAGCATGATGTACTAGCCTGTTTGCTGCATTAGTCAGACACACGCTTCAGTTCAGCAAAGTGCTGCCAAAAATTCTGACCACACCCAGAAAGAAACATGAAAATATTCCTCCCAGGAAAACAGAAAGCTTATTTTAGTTAATTTTCGAAATTAGATGGTAGCCAGCTAACTGGATTTGACACAGAAAGAGAAAAAGAAAGCAGTATAACCCTCTTTCCTCAGTAACTAATTATAAACCATTCAGAGTTTTTTAATTATTGGGCTACTACAAAAATGCAGACAAATGCTGGATGTGTGCAAGACATACAAGTCCACGTGTGAATTTAGGGGTAAAAGTGATAGATTCTAGACAAGCACATGACATATCACTGATGTCCCCTTTGAGGGTTTCAGAATATCAGAAGGTTAAAAAAAAAAGAAAGAAAAAACATACCTCTTAGGTCAAACACAGGCCTGGCACAGACTTGGGCAGCCCTGTGTCCTGACTCAAAGAGTCACCTAACATGCTTTGTAAAGAATATAAGAAATAAAGCAAATACAGAGCAATCCTACACTTCCACAGTCAAGCAGGCACTGTGGAGACTTTCTAAGCTGGAGGCTACATCTGGAGTCTGATTTTTAATAGCCACAGAGATGCTTACCTCTCAGGTGGTCTCTCACTGCATGCTGGGGAGGTTCGCCTTGTAAACAGAAGAGAGGAACAGCCCCAGGGACTGCTCTGGGCTGATAGAGAAACAGCTACCACCTGCCCCCGCTCCTCCAGGGAGCCCCAGCTTCAGGGCATAATCAGTCCTGGGTTCCTTTGCTGAGAGAGCCAACAAAAGTTATTATCATTAATATAAATTGTGGTGATGGACTCCCTAATTCTGTTCAGAGAGGTTATTATACAGCTATTACACTGCAACAAAATGTGACCACTACTGATCGAGGCTGGTTTGAATTAATGATCCAGAAATGAAAGACTCTATAACCCATTAACAGTCTGCCAAGCAATGCCAAAGCCCATTACTTTGGTTTATTTGTAACCCGTCAGGAAGGACCCAATGCAAATCCAGATCTGGAGTCAGTCCAGAGAAACTCCAAAGGCATCCCTACAATCTCTCTCACAGGGCAAAGCAGCGACTGCCTGGGTTCACCCAGCAGTGGGGAAGCACTCATTTCCATGGTCTTTTGTTCACACAGATGCATGTTGGAGGACAATGATGAAAAGCGACTGGGCAGACAATGAAGAGGGACTTGGACCCCCACTTTGCAAAAGCCATCTGCTGCACCAGAGCTGCAAGACAATTACCTTCAATTTCAGCTCTGGTCAGTGCACAACCTTGTTTTGTACTTCACTGGCTGCAGCTGGCAAAAGGGGGGTTGGGTTTGGCAATGGCAGGGGTGCAGGCCCTGGTGTGCACTGTGGGGACAGGTCCAAGGGGGTACACCCAATTGCCTGCGACTTGCAACCCCTCTCCTTGCGGGTTGATTTGAGCCAGTAGGACCCTTCAGCTGGCACAGGGCCATCACAACAGGACCGTCCCATGGCGTGTTTCAACCCAGCTCCCTACCCTACCACCCACACAACCGTTGGTGCAGGGAGTGAAACTTTGGTACCACAGTGATAACTTTATGTTATTGTGTTAATTCAAGCAATAAAGTGATAAGAGAATACCAAGAATACCGTGCTGGGAGCAAGTTCTACTTGTGGAGCCATGTGCTGGTCTTGGCAGCTTGATGCTAGTGATTGCCTATGAAATAGCCCAGGTAGGCTGTGTGCCGGGCTGGCAGCCCGGTCACGTGCAGCACCGCAGGTTTTCCTATCTGCTTATTGCCAGAGACTGCAAGTAAGGATAGGCATACCAGTGCGCTGAGACAATCTGCAAAAAAGAAATCACCCCTTCTCTCCCTATCATTCCCACCTGATGTGAAAGGAGGAGAAGGGGGAGAAAAGGCAGGCTTTCCCACAGGCCCCATGCATCCCCCACTCCCGAATGAGCTGATGCAACAGCATCACTACCTCAGCAACTGACTGCAGCCTTGATCCAGTCCAGACTTTCTGCAGATCCCTACTGGAAGGAAGCCATTTTTCTTAAGTGTATTTCCAAGAAACAGTTGACAGGCTTGGCACAGCTATTCCTGGAAATGTTCAATAGGTCATCTTCTGGAAGAGAGTGCTGACTGATGGAATTGAACAGATCTTGTTCTGCATGTCATGCGCCGCTCTCTCCCTCTCTCACGATGTCTTGGCATTTGCCTTTGCTCTGTGCCCGGGCCCCCTACTGCCACAGCCTCCCCACCCACCAGCTTCAGCGGCACACCAGCCTATGCCCAACCTGCTCTGCACCAAAGTGGCTGCAGGATTCAATGTGCTGGGAACCACATTTCCCTCCTGGCAGCACTGCCGTGGTTGTCTTGTGCTGCCAGAACAATTTCTGCGTGAAGGCAAACGTCCCCAGACTGTAAATTACAGAGCTACCCCCTTTGGACACAGACACTGGTGCCATGAAATCCTGTGCATGTACAGAGACAGGCGTGTGCATGGCAGTCGGGAGTATGGGGACATGGACTGTCTGACTCTGCTGTCCCCACTTGTTCCTGGCTGAGGCATATGCCAGAGACGGCCTTTTAGCTTTTGCGTCATGTTGTTGTTTGCCAGCAGTGAGGAAGCTCAGGGTGAAGTCATGCTAGGAGAAAGCTGCTTAAGGTGAGGCACTCTTAAGGTAAGGGAAAAGCCCAAGATCCATGATGGGTGATTTCTTCTGAGCTTCTCCTGTGTTTAACCTGTTTCTGATTATAATTGCCAAGAAAGTTCTATTCCCTTCACTGTTTTTGGGGCGGATCCTGGCATCTCTTACTAACTGAGGAAAAGGTCTTGGACAGTGATCATGGCCCAACCTGAGACAGGGCAGGTCAGGATGTCTTGCTGGCACTCCCACCCAGGGTGAAGAAGTGCTGCCATGTGCCAGGACACCCCCACCGGCAGCAATGGGGAGGGTGTGGGAGCAGGGACAGTCATTCAACCTCCCCAGCCTCTGTTTACCAGTCTTGGCATGTAGAGACTGCCAAGGATTGTGCCCTCAGGGCACCAATCAGGGAGGAAAGTTGCTTCATTTCAGAAAAGCACTTAAGTTTGCCCGATGCAGAGTGCCGTAGCCTGGCTCTCCAGTGTCCCAACCAGCCTGGCTGCAGACTAGGGAGAGCTCAGGACCCCACTGCATCTGAGCTTCAGGGTCAGGCTTGCCCTTCTGCCCACAACAGATATTTTATATCCATGTTCAGAGAGATCTAGCACGACTGGATACTTTTAATTTTGGCCTAGATAGCTCCCTGTCTTACTGGAGGATCTTTGCTTCTGTAACAGCACAACCCAGAAGGTATGTGCTGATACCATCAACAACAGACATTAAATGCTCCCTGTCCCATGAGAGGAGCAAGAGCAGGGCTTGTCTTCATATCCATCCTCAATACTTTGAGATGGATAAAGCCCTGGAAGGACAGCCTAGGTGTTTAACCAGGATGTGGCGCAAAGAGCTGCCCTTGCCTCTGCATTTGGGCCGTGGTGATTCTGCAGGTTAAGTACTGTTTTTCTTTCTCTTCTGCAGTCTGTGAATGCAGCTGTTGACTAAAATTATTTTTAAACAATGCTTTGCAGTTTCTATGTCCCACTTCAACGTTATCCACAAATAATGTACTTCCGCTCTGCCAGGAGTTAAATTTCATCTGTATCTGTAAAAATATCAAGACAAAACACACTCAATCTAGACAGTTGCCAGAGCAGATCCACTGAGTCCTCAGGCAGAGACTCAGAGAAGCTATTTCTTTCCCCCTTTCACATTGTGGATACATTGCACTGCTGCTTGATTTCCTCCTTATTGCCCCCTCCTCAATCCCCAGTGGCCCAGAGCTCATCTCCTCTAGCCTGTGGGTTCCTAGAAGTAGTTTAGCATACAACTGCAGAGGTATTTTAAGACAGAAAAAAATGAGGATTGGAAGGTACTCCTTTGTGGTAGCAATGCAAACAGGGGTGAACATGCAGTGGACACCTTCCCCATGCCTCTCGAGCAACCACACTTCACACCTTCCTGCTCATTCTTAGATGCTGCAAGTCTGCCCTGTTAGAAAAATCCAAAGAATTTTTTCAAGGGAACAGTAAAATCACTGCCCCTGTTTACTGGTGAGAGGTGCAAAGGGGGCTACCCTGAGCTCATGGGCACCAGGGCACCCAGGCCACTGACTTCAAACTAGAAGCCCATGAAAGAGAACCATAACACTCACGGCTGGTCACCCCACTGCAAACACAAGAACAAACCCTGAAGTGTAGCCCAAAACAAGGACTTTCCCCAGAGCTGAGGGAAGGTGTGAAATGAAAGGTTCATTTTAGAGAAACTCTTTCAAAGGGATGGTGTTTGTAACCCTTCCGAGTAGAGAACATGAATGTGCCTTTACTCTTTAGGTTTTGCTCTCCGCCTCCAAAGCGTGGGACTGAGGAACACTTCTCCCATAAACACCCTCTTATGCGTGGGTGCAGTTGCCTGCTGAAGCATGTCCATTGGGATGGGAGCCATGCCTGTGGCTTCCCTCCCCCACTTCCCTTGCCCCAGCTCCCATGGGTCTTCTCATCCACTGATGGGAACCACAGGCATGCACACACTGTAGACCTATTGCTTTATTTCTCAAAATTAAGCTCACTGTGGGGTGCACCTGCTCTGCCACACTGGCAAAGCTGTGTTTTTCCAAATCTACACCTTCTAGTGCTTTTTTAGAGGCCTTAATAAACATCTCTAATCATCATTTGTTAGTAACTTAATTACTGGTTGTCACCACTCAGCAAGTACTGCAAACAGTTGACGGTGACAACACCCTGTCATGAGCAGTATGCAAGAGGAACTCTTGAAAAAAGAAAAAGATCTCAAAGATAAAGGAGGAGTCATTCAAAGTGACACTTTTTGGGGTCCTTGCCTCCTAGGGGGTGTACATACAGAAAAATATGCAAAAGTCTTTTATCCAGCATGCATGCATTCATTCACTCATTTATTCATTCATTCATTCATTCTTAAAAGGCTTCTCAAAGACTGTGTAATTTTCAGGAGCTCTTGGATGCCAGCAGGACCAGCTGCCATGCCTTCCTCAGGGTCTGGGGTTCCCACCCTGGCAGTGGAGGCTGCGATTCCATGGTCCTCCATTCTAGTACAGCGTTGAGCAGTGGGAGGGCCTCCTAGAAGAGGAGGCTTTGCAGAGCTGAGTCCAGCTGAAGAACACACCTTTCACCTGATCCTCTAGAGAACACTTTTCTTTATGCAAGACCTGCTGAGTCAGCAAGAAAAGCCATTTATGGCTAAATGCAAGTAGGTCAGGGTAAGAGTGGAGAAAGGGTATAGCAGAAGGGGACAAGCTATGGGGTTTGGAGTAACTGTAGGAGAACTCAGTGTCCTCGAGCTGAAAAAGAAATCCTAGCCTACAGTCTGGGGCAGGACTCACATGGAAGATACAGCTTTTAAACCATACAGTGTTTATTAATAGAATGTCCTTCCCTAAACCTAGATTCCTTATAGCTTGGTGTCTGCTGATGGGCAGCTAACAGTCAGTGTTGCTTTGTCATTTTGTTCAGAGTTGTGGTTTTTTAGAAGCCATTTAGGAACCTCTCTTCCATTTTACTTGCCTGTGCATCTCCTCAGTATCTGGCTGCCTTGTGACTGGTAGTTCTCAGTGACTCACAGATAAAACCTATTGAAAAAAAAAACTGTGAGCAGTGACACACCAGATGTTCAGTGAAATTTTAAAAACATGCTATGACTTTTTAGGAATACATGCAATTAATATTAAACAGATGCCTGAAGTTTCCTGCACAGCTGTTTCTCTATTATGTGTCACGACTTTTAATGGCACTGAGGTGAGACATACAGACATGAGGAAAAGCAAGCCTATTCCAAATTCAAACTTTTAAAATTCTAGCAACAAAGGGTATGAGGAGGCTGGGGCAGGCGGGGGGGACAGCCAAGACACAGAACCTCTCACAAGGCACAAAATGGAACATATTTGCTCAGGAGTGCTGCAAAGCAAACAGTCAAGTATCTTGGTCAATGTAACATATACAATCTACTGCTGGGCAATTTATCACCTTTCTTGGGCACCCTCATCTTTGCTGGTTTCCTCCAAAAGATCTATTTTTGTAGCAGGGATCCACTCTGTGTTTTTACACAGCTGGGACTAGAACTCAATTACAAGGCTGCATTTTGTTCCAGAATCCCTCTTGCTGTGCATGAACTGTTTAGACAAACAGAGTAGTATTTTTCCAAGGAAGCTTGTCTACCAAGTTTCAATTTCCTTTTATTGGATACATGAACCCTTTATTACCCTCAGAAAGGCCTCCCTGAAATTCACCTTGTCAGGACGTCCACAGCTGGTGAGATGGCAGCATTACTGCAGCAGCCATCAGCATTGGCAGCCAGAAGCATCAGGAGCTGAAAACACCTTGTCTCAAAAATCAGGACTTTGGGCGCAAATTGATTTATTTTGAAGGATGGGATCCATCTCAATTAATGTACACACCTGCAGCTGATCTGGGCATCAAATTATAGTCACTGGGGTGTGAATTCATCTCATCCTAGAAAAAAAGCATGAGAAAAGGTAGATGAATTGCACCCAAAAGGCTCCGCCTTCTCTCCCTTGACTATAAAAGTATGTGATAGGGATTGGCTCTGATGTAGGTGCCACTGTGGGAGACGTCTAAAGTTAGATGAATCCTCTGGCTTTCTGACACTAAACGTTTGGCCAAAGCTAGTCATCTATACTCCTTCAACAGTTTTCAATTGGAAAAGAGATCCTTCTAGAAGATGTCACCCACTTCTACCTGAGAGGTGGGCTGAACTGCTTGCCAGTAGTGCCCATCTTCATTCTGCTGTCCATAGGAGAAGTGTAGGAGGTGTGCCTGATCATTAGCTGGTGAAAGTCAGCAGGAATGATGTCAGCTCTCCATCTTGTAAGGTTTCTTTTCTTCAGGCTCACACCTTCCTCATTCATGACCTCAGTAAGGCCTCAGCTCATCTTTTGGCTGGCATGGTGCAAATGTGTCGGTACCTTTGCATTTCCTCATGTATCTTTCCTGGCTCCAGGGTTAAGCAGCTGCAGTGACACAAGAAAGCCCCTGGATGGTAAGTTCCAGTTCCAAACTGGATACTCTCCGGTCCCTTACATATATGGGGCAGTTACCCCTCCCACCTGCTGCCATCCCTCCCATAGGGATCTCCTGTAGCCCCAAATCTCTCAAGCAACAGCTGCTGTCATTCTCTGTGTCATTTTGGAGGCTTGTTATAGTTCTGATATTTGCTTTCTCACTATCCATCATGCCTTCTGTGGAGAGTCACAGCCAGTTTATCAGTTACCAGGAGCATGCTTTCTGGGCTGAAAAGCAATTTCCTTTTCTCCTCTTATTGCAGGAGCCTAAAGAGAGTTTGATTTATGCCATCAGTTTTAGATTTAAAAATCTTCAGCTTCACCTAGGTACATTTCCTGGAGATCAGCAATGCTTAGTATAGTAAGCATTTAGTAATGCTTAACAGATGAGCAATTCTGTTATGCCACATGATCATCTCTTATACATTAGGTCTGGATTTTTCCTACCATGTTAGTTATAGCCACTGTCAAACGGTGTCATTCTTCTTTTCTTCTTTCTCCTACCAAGCTTATGATCCCAGGAGAGGTCACAGCAGTGAAGGTGTCAACCCTGCAGTTGCCTCTTCTGATCAGCTGCACTTCTGGCTTGCTATTGTGCAGCACTCCTACTTTGTTGCTGTAATAGCCCTTAAAAAACATAAGTGTTCACCAACATGCTCATGTAGGGGAACACAATGGCATTATTTGAGAAATGTCTGCCAGGGGAAGTGGCATTCACCACTGCATAGATGGCTTAAACTCAGCTGTTGCTGGATTTCTGCTGGGCTTGTCAGAAGTATGAGCCACTGTGGCTTACCCTGAGGGTCTACAAAAGCCCACGCTGTCCATGGTGGGGGAGGCACAGTGGTACTGGCCATGGGTATGCATCAGGGCCAGCTTGGGCATATAGCAAAGAGGCACCAAGAGGAATGAGCAGGAACACAGGCCTCTGTACTGGGCCCAGGACTCCCGCCTTGCTTTCTTCCAAGTTTGGAACAGGTAGCCCAGGGAGGTGGTAGATGCCCCAATCCATTCAAGGCCAGGTTGGACAGGTCTCTGAGCAAGCTGGTCTAGTTGTTTCCCTGCTCATTGCAACGGGCTGGACTAGATGGCCTTTAAAGGTCTCTTCAACCTAAACAATTCCATGATTCTTTGATTTTATAAAACTTAAGGGAACAACCTGCATTTCTAAGATGGGACAGTTGAGAAAGGTTTTGAAGCAGCTGATACTTCTGTTGACTTGATTTGGTTCCCAAGGAACGAGCTATTCTGGTTGCCAGTGTCTAGAAGCAAGGCTGTGCTTTGAGTCACAGGCCTGTGCCAGAGCGGGGCAAACCCCTCACAGCCTCAGACCAGGAAGCAGGTTTCTCAAGCCAATGGAGCCTTGACACCTTCCAGCTCCACCAGAACTGGACCAAATAGCTTGGGCATTTAAACCTGTCCCCAGCCAATGGCCTGAAAGCCATCAGGAGGACTTGGATGGGATGGCCAAGACTCATCGTCCAGCCCTGCATGGTGCACATCCTGACAGTGGTAGAGCACTCCTGTCCCCTCTGTGGTGGGGCAGTGGTGACCATGCACCCCTCGGCCACCGCTGGATGAGTGGCAGCCGTGGTCAGAAGCATTTGACGTCTGCTGTGCTTGGCCAGGTGCCTACTGGTGCTTCTCTTGGGTGATGGCTCTGCTTCAGTCACTCATGGCTTGTCACCTTGCCAGGATGCACGCCTTGTGGTATTAGCTTTTGGAAATCGCAGCTGGGTGCCCTGTGAGCAATGTCCCTTCTAGGAAAGCATGTTAAACCCGGAGCCATCCTGTCAGCTGGATTTCAGAATGAAATCTGATGTGTTGGTAGCGTCTGCCTAGGAAGATAAAAAAAGAGAAAGAAAAATCCTACTTTCTGTGGCACATGCTGGTGTCTAAGGACAGGGGACCAGCAGGCAGGGACCTGGGGCAGCACTGGGAGAGAGCCCTCTGGGAGCTCTGAAGCATATTCCCTCCTCTCTTGACCCCTTTATTCCTGTCCTCCACATGCTTATGCACACATGTCCCTCTCTGACCTGCTTGCTATTCCCTGGCTTTACCAGATGCACAACAGCTGACTCACCAGAGGCCCAAGCTGACATGGAAGCAGGGAAACCAACAACCCGTCACAGGGAGCCCAGTCTGCAGCTGAAACAGAGAAATCAGAGACCTCAAATTCACAGCCAACTGGTCAGCCAGACACAGGACTTCGTTTCCAGTGTGATTTTCTCCAGATCCTTGCTATTACTCTTGCCTGCTGAGATTGTGTGGCTCTTGCTTTAGACAACTAGTTTCAGGGGTTTAGTGGATTTCTTTTTTTCAGAGTTCTGTGGGACCCACATATTTGGTGGTGGATGAGAAAACCTAAGTGTATCACAAGGAGGTAAACCTTTTGTTGCCTCTTCAAGGCCCATGCTGACATGCTTTGTACCATGACTGAGAGGCACACCCATGCTCCTCAAAGCTCTCCGCTCTGCTCTGCAGAGGTTGTTGGGGCTCCCCCTGCTTGCCGTGCAATGGCTGCTTGCTTCAACAGCAACCCTGAGTGTGCACAATCTTGGGCTCACTATGCCTTCATCGAACTTTGCTCACCGAAAGTCTGCATCACTCTACAAGCTGCAGTCTGAAGTGGTTTTTCAAATGTCACAAAATCAGGATCAGGAATGGAGAGCAAGAATATGTAATTATTGGGGCCCATTTCACATGCAGACATCAGACTCAATGCCACAGAGAGTCCAGCGAGAGGTAAGTAAAATTCCTTCAGAAGGTTTGGTTTCCCAGGTCTCTTCATGGCTTGTTTATTAATCCTGAGATTTTTCTCAGAAGTCTTTATTATCCAGAACAGGGGTGTGTGCTGTTCACATGCTGCTTCTTGGAAATTACTGGGAGGCAACTTACTGGGAGGTAATTCTAGATGAGAATCTGAACAAAAGGTGTTGCTTAAGCATTTCGAAGAATAATTGAGCACTTGCTATGCAGTTTGTTTAATAACCTGAAAGACAGATCCTTATCAGAAGTCTCCACATGCTCTAGTTACTCAATTGCTTTCTTATTTAAATAAAGCCTATCAAGTATGTCCATAAAAATGAAAGTACTTCATAAAAGGCAGTTTCACCAAAGTGTGCCTGCTCTAGATAATTAAATTAAATGCTATATTTTCCTGCTAGCATGTCTTTATATCCTTTTTTTCCTACAGAGCTGCCGTGGGCCTGTTGGGCTTTCAAGGGCAATGACTGTGCCACGAGTCCCCAGCACTATTCCTGTTAAGGTGCCATGGAGGCAAAATGTGGTTGTTGGCTCATCCTGACTGGTCTCAACGAAGTGGAAACACTCCCAGCCGCTTCCTGGAGTTCACAGCTTCCCAGCTTCACCTTCCTGATGGAGAAAGTATCGCTAAAAAATCAAAATAAACATCGAAGGAGTGTGAGAGTCTCTGTGTGCCTGCTTCTTAGAGAATGGTGTTCAGTGTGCATGCAAAAAACCCCCGAAACACCCCACTCTAGTCTGCAAGGATAACTGAATGATTCTCTCCAGGATAATCCAAAATTAGTGGTGCAAAGAGAGACAAGTATAATAAAAAACAATAAAATAGCTAATATTGAAATCACAGTGAACAGTGACATGCAGAAGTCACAGGTAGTAGAATGCACATTTTCAAAGTCAGAAGGGAAAATATTTGAGGCCCACTCTTGAGCTGCATGCCACTGGGCAGGCTTACTTAAAGCTGCCAAATTACCAAGTGCAAGTATCCCAGCTGCAGGGAAAAATTCCCTCTACCAGCACAGAACCCAAACTAGAGAGGAAGTGCTGGACCAATTCTGAATTTAAGAAGAGAGAGATATTGTTAATCAAAAATTAAGCCTGCCTCTGGAAATACATCTTCAACTAGGAACACTGCTGATGTGAGCTGTACTTCAGCAGAGCTCCCAGCTAAGGTGTTGTCCCAGCCTGCCCCGAGCCTGTTCATGGAGGTGACTCTGCCATGCAGAAACAGGACCTTGGGCAGTTAAATGTTATGCCCAGGCACACATTCCTCAGGACAGCCCTCACAAGAGAGGGAAATAACTCGCCAGCCAGTGAAACAGCCTTTGAGCATACACTGCAAGGAGCTGTTAAGGAGGTCTCTGTGCATCCTCTCACCGTGAATGAGCTTGCTGTTGGTATGGTGAAAGTCTGGCTGTCATGCTGAGAACTCAGTGGCCTCTCTGCACAAATCACAGCAGCCATAGCAAAGCACAGTACCTACACTGCCCCAGGGTCTAATGGGTTTGTCCCTCTCATGGCCTGAGGCCAGTTCAAGTACTTGGCTCATTTGATCCTGCCTGCCCTTTCTTAAGTCTGATAGCAAGGGCTGGTTCTGTGTGAGTCAGATGTGAAAGTTGTAAAGAAAGAAGAAAGAAAACCCACAGACTTCTATTACATTATGCTTCTTTTGCGTCAACAGTGGCTTTGCAACCTCGATCTCAAGGTGGAAAACTCCACTAATGTATTAATGATCTACTGAGCCATCAAATCCCAGGTTTTATGGGATTATTCTCATTCCAAAACTCAAAATTATCTTGGTTTTGGAGACTTACCAATATCCTTTGCTGAATGGTTCCACTCTTCTGGGTTTTTTTCCTTTTTCGTGACACTTACTTTGAAGTGAATAGTGCAAAGTAGCACTTGTGGCAGTGAAAAGAGGACCCCATAGCCTAGAATGCTTACTACATCCACAAAAATCCCTTTGCTTTTAATTGCCCCAAATCCAAAAAGACTGTTTTTTCAAAAGAAGGCAGTAAAAGTACCGTGCTTCAGCAGGTTCCAATTAAAGAAGGCCTAATCCAGAGCACACTGAAGTTAATAAGGGACTTTTTGTCTCTTTGCTCTTGGGGCTTGGAGCAGACATCAGTGTCAGAAATGGTACCTGTAACACATACAGATGTGTAAATGCAGTCTCTTCCTGCAGAAGACACAGGAATATTCCTGTGCCAACATCAGCTCTACCCGCCAGTTTCAAAGGGAAATTACAATTAATCTTTTTTCACAACTAAAATACTAGGTTCAGAAGTGAAGTCTGCTAAAACACCTACTTATTTTTATCTGCTTACTTTTGTTTCTGGCAAATGTTCATTCTTTTCAGGTAATCAGTTAAAAAAGGCACTACATTCAGAGGGAAAAGAAAGCCAAATCGCTGGATTTATTTTTAGATCTTTAGATCTTAGGTGACAGTAAGACACCTTGAAAGTTAAAAATCTCTTCATTTAGTGGAATTTGGACAAAGTTTTTGAATATTCACTGTAAACAGACAAAGGTTTTATGAACTGTCCTTTTAGCTCTACTTCTACTATGTCTTGACATTGGTCTATATCTATGGAGAATATGGAGGCTTATAAACAGATTAGCTCTCAGAGACTGTTTTCATTTCCAATAAGGAACAAAATTGGCAGCAGGACCACATTTCGCATGAGATGAGCATGCCTTTTATTTTCTTTGAATATAATATGACATTGTTTATTTTTCCAGACTTTTGCAAAATGTTTTACTCCATAGATCAATGACTGCCATAAAATATTACTCCAGATGGAAATTTCCCCCTCTGTATCTGGGAGAAGTGGCTCACAGATGACTGCATTTTCATTTTACACTCCAGCCACTATTAAATGCTAGCAGTCTGACATTATTTTACCCTAAGAAGATCCTTCCTTTGTGATCATTCATACAGCTTATGCAGGTGACAAGTAGTGCTCTTAGGCCTTGCCTTTTGCCATGCTAAGGGTCTACCTGTACTTGCAGAGTACAAAACAGCTTTTGTAGAGCTTATTTACCACTTGGGAGAGTTAAATGGGATGCCAGGGTCTCCTCTGGAGACCAAGGAAGAAAATCAATGATGACGTCTTCCAAGGACTGGAAGTTATGCCATCTGTTTCAGTGGAAGGCCCAGCAGTGGCCACCTTTATGCCTTCCTACCTTGGAGCTCCTAAACTCTGCCACAAATAAGTAGGTACTAGTAATACCAGTTTCACTAGTGAGGATTTTTTGACCTTGGTTAAGAAACCTAAACGCATCACAGAGAAGTTTCTGCTGGCTCACCTTTGCCAAACTCACGCTCCAGCCCAAAGCCAGAAGTGGCCGTGCACCTCACTGCAAGAGGTGGAACTGGGGCTCCCCTGGAAGTCAGCCTGCCCCCTGCACCAGTCCTGGGAGAACAGTGGGCAGAGAGGACAGGAGCCCCTGTGCAAGTCCCCTGTCACCACCCAAACTTTGGCACAACGGAGTTTGAAGCAAAGGGAGAGATGGGGAAACTTCCTGAGTTGCCTCAGTCCTGAACAACACTCAAGTCACAGGCCTGCCTACAAGATTTAAATAAATAACATTTGCTCCTAAATTAGCAGAAAAGAATAAACATTTTAAGATCTTTTGAGTCTTCTAAGAGAGAATAAGAGGCCTTGCTATACATCTGAAAATTGTCTTAATTACATCCTTGTGCAAAATAAAGCATTACATACAGAAGAAAAATATTTTTAAGTGAATGGAAAAATCCACTGGGTTAAAGGACTACTACTGTCAGTTAAATGTATCCCTGCATACGTGTAGTGCAAAAACAAGCCCAATAAAAATGAAGAGTCTAATAGGAACATTTCCATGAATTCAAAAATAACAGCAATGGAAACAATCTCATAAAACAAGTAAACCTCTCCCTTCAATATTTGCAACTCAAGTATTACAGGATTCATTTAGGCTTTGGGAATGTGAAAGCAACTAAAACTTATGAATTATATGCTTTGCTCTACAATACAAGAGGCCAGGTTTTATAATCCTTGTCTAGCTGTGGCTCCTGTCATTTCAGTACCAGGTACAAGGGTTGTAGCATTTAGCCCACCTAAAAAAAGGTGGAGAAATTACCTGATATGATACTCACCCATCAGGTTTCCAGCGGCCCATAGTAGATACTCAGAAGGACATCTGTCTTGAAAAGAAGTCTTATTTGGCACAAAACTTCATATCTACTGAAAGTTGTTTTCTTAACCATTAAAAAGACTCTAAGTGTATTAGTTATGGGTAACCTGACACTGGCCAACAATATCATGGGCTGCATCAAAAGCAGTGTGGCCAGGAAGTCCAGGGAGGTGATTCTCTATCTCTTCTCCACTCCCATAAGACCCCACCTGGAGTGCTGCTGACAGCTCTGGAGTCCTCACACAGGAAGGACACAGCAGTGCTGGAGTGAGTCCAGAGAAGGGCCATCAAGAGGACCAGAGGGCTGGAGCATTCTCCTATGAGGACAGGCTGCGACGGTTGGGGCTGTTCAGCCTGGAGAAGAGAAGGCTATGGGGAGACCTTATAGCACCTTCCAGTACCTAAAAGGGGCCTAAAAGAAAGCTGGAGAGGGACTTTTTACAAGGGCATGTAGTGATAGAACAAGGAGGAGTGGCTTCAAACTGAAAGAGGGTAGGTTTAGATTAAATATTAGTGAGAAACTGTGAGGGTGATGAGGCACTGGAACAGACTGCCCAGACATGTTTGGATGCCTCATTCCTGGAAGTGTGCAAGGCCAGGTTGGATGGGGCTTTGAGCAAACTGGTGTACTGAAAGGTGCCCATGGCAGGGGTGTTGGATCTAGATGATCTTGGAGGTCCTTTTCAACCCAAACCATTCTCTGATTTCATGAAATGAAGAACATGAAATGCAAAGTTCACCCAGAGAAGAAGGTACCAGGGTCCTGTGAGTGTGCCCATTACATTGCTTTACCACGCAGACTGGTCTCCTCCTTGGAGCACTGTGCTCATTCTGGGTTAACTGGGGATCAACTGCCTTGAAGACCAATCAGTGTTCAGAGTTGGTCCATGTTGGTTCAGAACAAGATAAGATACTGGTATTTATGACACTGGGAGTCAACTTCTTCCTCTAAATCACATTTTCAGTAGTTTCTCCTGTCAACCATCTCTGGCTTTTTTCCCTCCAAACTGCTGCCAGGAGGACTGCTTTACCTCTCTTCTGTAATACGCAAACCATGCTCCTGTCAGTCTCACTGGCAGAATTGCTTCGGAGTCCTCATCCCACTCCCTGTGCTGGGCTGTGCTCATATGAATTTACCAAATGTCTGTACACCTGCTCTGGGATGGTTTCTACCTAAAAGAGAACATGTCGGCATTAAAGCATTGTGAAACAGAAAAAATAAATAAATCCCAAACCCTAAATTGATTTACCTTGTTTATCTGGAATTTGTTGATAGAGTTAAACTCTGGAAGTAGGATATGAACAGTTAAGATCTGAATATGATTAGTTAAGATCTGAGTTATAAGAGTATCATGATTTACTGAAGGTCAGAACTGCATACAGAAAATTAAAAACAAAATATTACCAGATTGCTTCAGAACCTGCAGGAGACAGATCCTGCCAGGATATGTTTTCTGTTTCCATGCTTCTAAAAACCAAGGCATATAGGATTTCTTTAAAATCTCTTTGTCTTTTCTAATTTCCCATGTCTTTCAAAATTTGGGTATAAAAATAACAAATTTTAAAAAGCAAAAAGTAGTAAAGTTCATTCTTGCCCCAGTAAAGACTTCAGACAAGGATGTTAAGCTGTTAAATTAAACAGAGCAAATTTTGTGGGATGGGAAGTTCTTTGGCAATGACTCTGTAGATGAAACAGTCTAAAGTAACTTGTTCATAAATAGACCTAGAAACTCAGCACTGAAGCTCTGTTCTTCATTTACTGTACAGCAAACTGCTCAGGGAGAATTGAAATGTATTCTGCCTTTTATCATTAGGCCTCAGAGAGCAGCTGGTCACTTCCATTGCCTTTGGGTATCCTGCAGACTGATCTCCACTTGCCTGGTCAGCAAAAACCTCAGTATTTTTTTTCCAGCAGGAATAAAATCTCCATGACAGAAGGAAAGGAGGAGAAGAGCACAAGCTTTACTGTTCTTCGGCATAAAATCTTATCTTCATTGGTGGTATAATTACACTGGCAAAGAACTGAGGACAGCAGTGTCAAAGCTGCCCCCACTAGGTGCAGAAAAGCTGGTAGAAAGCAAATGAGCCTGGTGGATGGCTGGAGGGAAGCTGGAGGGAGAGCAGTGGGAAGGTCATCTTGATCAGAAAGGGTGTGCAAAATTCACTACCCTGTTGGGCGTGCAGTGGTCAGAGCAATGTGCCTATGGATGCTTGATCTCACCGTGAAACAAGATTGCCTGGATACAGAGCACAGTTCAAAGACTCAGCAGGCAGCAGACCATCTCCCAGTTTATTAGCAGGGACAAACATGGACAGCTTAGGAGTTGTCACCTTTTTAAGGCTGCTTCTTGCTCAGTTCACCTGGTTTTGCCTACTTCTGGTCACTTTTCTTCTGTGTGTCTTCCCTGAGAACCCCCAACCTCTGACACAGCATACTCACACAGGGCCTGTCTGCAGAAACCTATACCCATTAAATAATAATGGCACATACGTTCCTGCTACTTCCACTTAGGGTCTTTTTCAAAGGCAGACCAAGGTGGCAGCCATCTATCCTAGCAAGAAACTGTAAGTGCTGAAACTTTTATAAACGTGAAATTAGCCACCTGCAATAACTGTCGTAAAATTGTTAAATTAGTAACGGTGATTAGTCTCATTTCTTGCTGGGATATCAGGGAACTAGCATGAAACAGCAGTAAAAAGGATCCTACATAGTCCAGAAAGTTAGTTAAACCAAGTCTTCCTCCTTTAGCGAAATCTAAAACCTTGCTGAAATCACTGCAGGCTCGCCTGCTTTCAAGAACTTTGTCACCCTATATCCCCACTGGAGTAGCACAAAAGAGAACAGGAAAGAGTGATCCATTTTTTAATGCCTGCTAAAAATCAATCTGGCATGAAAAGAATTACAAGTCACAAGATTCCACAGAAAACTGGAATGTTTTAAGCTTAATAAAATCACAGTTCCCAATCCCATTTTTTTCCAGTTTGAGGCGTCCGGTCTTCAACATACATTTCCACCCTCTGTACTTAATTTAACAAAGTAGATGGAAGCCCTGAATAAATAGCATGGCTTCATTCAAACATGTACTGTATCACAGAAGGATCCACTTCCTCTGCCATCAGACTGTCGTGCAGACTTTGGATCGTTGCTTTTTTCCCCAAACGCTGTTTCCACAGGACAAATGCAGCTACTATTTGTGACTGCAGGTTGTGAGGGTGATTGACTTTACATCGATAGATGTCAGTATGGGACAAACCCAAGCACAGAGCTACATGCTCCCACTCAGGTCCCAGCCTCCTCGCAAGCTTGTTCAACTGCTGATCTGTAGGTGACATCTTCAAAATGCATGGTGCAATTTCAGTTAAATCTGTAAAAGAGAAAAACAAAAAGGAGAAAGAAAAAGCATGTGTGTGTCACTAGACAATGCTGCAAATATTGATGGGAGACATTGACAAAGGAGGAAATAAACATGAGCAAAGCTGAGGTGAAAGAAATAATGATTTAAAGAAACAGAATACATATTTACCTAGAAAAATTAATTACATAATCAATCAGGAGATTAATCAGAGGAAAACTAATGCTCAGTGGACCATACTAGGGAGCCTTGTGGTTTTGGATGTCAGTAATCCAGACATCAGAACTGTATACCAAAGCAAAGACTCTCAAAAGTAATTTCAGATTTCAGGGTAAAGAACAAGAAAGGTTTTCAGTGAACCCGTTTCCAGCAGCCATCATCCTCTGAAAATCAATGCGTTTGCACTACTATGACATAGTGACAAATTTGGGACCAATAATACCTTATTACTCCTATTCTGTGACTCCATTTATACACTTCAGAAATAACTTTGATTCTTTACTTACTAGGTATTACTCTTTTTTTTTTCCTGAGGGTTCTTCACAAGAAATACTTCTGTCTCCTAAGATGCTACTTACCCTTTGTGCCCTGTCACATACGGCCAACTTTTCTTGAGGAGGCCAGCCTTGAGGGCTTTTCCTCTCTTTGAATTAATCCATAAGTATGGTTCAGGTGAACCCAAATGAACAGAGCATCAGCACTGTTCACCGATACAAATTATACTTCCTTATCCCCCAGCCCAGTTTTGTAACACTCCTGAAAACAGGCATGTACGTGCCACAGCTCCATTCATCTGAGCTCCTTGAAGATGTTTTCAGGAGAGTGCAAGGAGGTCCTATTTTTTCTCAGACATTTTTGCTTGATGTTAAGTCCATTAGCATTGTCCAAGTACCTAACAGAATGCACTCTTCATCCAAAAAGATGTTTAACATTGAACTGGTACCTGAGGAGGACAGGATCAATACAACTACCAAAACAGCTTTCACATGAAGCATTAAGGTAGCTGCAATTATCAGCAGTAAAAATCTTGTAGGGGCTGAACCAAGCATTTCTTACATACACAACTGATCTCTTTATGTGTTCCCTAGGATAATCTGATAATTAAAAAAAACCCCCCGAAGTATTCATACAAACAGTGTTAGTGGCCAAGTGAGAATACAGTGCTATTCAGAAACATGCTGCATGGGATGAAGCTTACCCAACTACAGATAATACCCCCTGAACTAAATATGCTAGGATTAATTATTGCTAAGAAGAGAAACAGGCTCTTCTAAAATACAAACCGTCTCACTGGAAAGAAGATGTCTAAAATAATCAGATTAATTACTCCTCTAAACACGCACATTTCTCTCCATTGATTGTAAAAGGAGCAGTGGGCATAAGCTCAGATGTTGATGTTGATGCTGTAAGCAGCCAGTGCCAGTGAAACGATTCTGTCTGTAAGTTCAAACCACATACCAGCCTTTAAAAAGATGCATTTAGAAAAGCAGCATAAAATACCTACAAAGCATATTTGTTCTTTGATAGCCTTTGTGATCAAAAGCTGAAATGAAGAGTCAATGCAGTCTGCAATTGGTGCTCTACTTCTGTTACTGAAGATCCAGTGACAAAGCACAGGCAAAAATATCCTCTTGAAAAATGCTGATTATAGCCTGTTGGTCTGAAGCAGCAGACTCCCTGCAGAAATGCTGCTTTGCAAAATCTAATTTATAGCTCCAATATCATGCTCACAGTCTCCACTACAGCAGAACAGCAACACCAGAAAGCACCATTCCTCCATTTTATCAAACGTAATTGTTTTTGCATAGAACACCCAAGGCCTGCAAACATTTGTACAATTTCAGCCAAATAATACATAAGAACTATACAAAGCTGCTTTGAGTAAAGAGAAAATTGCCTTCTGAAGACTATTTATGTCCCTTTGATCTTTCTGTCTCCAGACTGCAAAAAAGAATCTAGGGCAAGTGCTGGTTTGTGGATAGGGCAGAGGATGCACAACTTCTGAAGAAGGCTGAGCAATACCAGTGGGGCTGCCCTATGTTGTCACATCACATGTGATACCAGTTTCCCAGGTAAGTCAGGACAAGGCAGTGTCTTTCATGAATGCAAATAGTTGAGAATAAAATAAATATAGCTACACTGTGCTGTCACCAACAATACTTTTTGGTATTAAACCCTTTCCTTGGCTTATGGTTAGCTGCTAAGTGTGTGCCCACAGCAGGGATACCTGCCAGCCTGGGCGTTTTGCTCTCATGCTGGAGTTTTTATATGTCATGCCCACTAGCAGAATGATTTTATGATACTGAAATGTGATCAAGCAGGAAGGCCTAACAATAATACATGTCAGCTTGTCCATCCAGCCTTTGATATTAGGTAGGCTTTTTTACTACAACAAGTATCTTGCCTTCAGTCTGTTATCAGCCCTTTAATAAGGATCAGAATAAAACCCATCCAGGAGACTTTTTCATCTTACGCTACCATCTGATTCTAATATGGATGTGAAAAACTCTGGGACAGAAGCCAGATGTTAAATTTAATACAAAGGACTGTTATTTCAGTCCCATTTTATTTTCTGTGATACCTCATTTTCAGCTCTGATACAAAGTCACTGAGCAAAATCTGAGATAAATATTATATGACAGGCAATATTATTTAGAGGTATAGAGAAATATTTAGTGAGATCTTTCAGTTATGACAAATGCAAAATCACAAAAAGATTTGGATATGTTCTAGGATTAATGCCTCTCTAATTTATTAAACATAATGGCATTTCAGGTGAAATAGAAATGAGTTCTCTGTGCTCATGGCCAAACTGTTTGAATATATTGCAAAAACATTAAAGATACCTTTTTTTTTAGCTATGTTTACTACAAACTCTCATTTATAATCTCCACTTGTCAGGAACTGCCTGAGGAGGTAATGAGATTAGAGAAAAAGTTTCAGTTATGCAGATCCTGCAGTTGCATTTGAAAGGTACTTTTAGGATACTAAGACCTCAGTTTGGAAAAAAAAGGAGAAGCTTTTCTTGCTCTAGGTGGGTTCAATGAGTAGGTGTACGTGCTTATGTTAAGCATACGTTTCCACTTAGCAAAATGAGGACTACACTGTGGGAAGAAGTGGGGCTTGGGGCACCACCAGAGGGTGCTGAGGGTTTCTCTGGAGAAGGCAATTTGTGCTGCTGTCACCTCCAGAGAAAACACAAGTGAAACACTGTGTCCAGCTGTGGACATGGTCTAAGCTGCAAGGTGCCAGGGCCACACGCTGCAGAGATTTAGAGGCTGAAGTGTCACTGCTCATGCTGAAGCCACTATGGCCCTGAGGAATGAGGAGCCAACAGCTTTGCGCTGGGGAGACAGCCAGCCTGGTGCAGAGCTTCTCTCCTGAGATCACCAGCCAGCTGGCTGGCATGGTTCTTGGGACCAGGAAAATCCCCTTCCATAGGGCTGGAGATGGGAAGGACACTCTCCACTCTGGTTGCGAAGCTGAAACTGACCCAGAGAAAGACCTGTGGCTCCTTCTATTCAAAGCTCTAGCACAAGGGAATGTGCTTCTCCCCATCTCCAGCTCTCACTGGTGAAGGAAGCTCATCCACACTAAGCCTTTATCCTAGTTGTTCCAGCTAAAAGCCAGGAGATGTTGACAGCTTCTGGCCTGTGTGTACATCTGTACTTTCAGACCACTGCACAAACCAGGAGTTACAGTGGTGCTGGTGAGTGTGGACAGGAAACAGAACTGGATATAAATAGACAGCATCACAGATACAGACCAGACAAAACTGAGTCACCCAGATAACAAAAATACAAAAAACACATGGGGCAAAGACAGACAGTCATCACTTTTGCATTTCTTTTTCATCGGAACCTCTCTAGCTTTAAGTAGGAGACTCCAAGAAGGGCTGAAGCATTTCTGGGTGACCTGCAAAGTACCCAGCTGATTCCTCAGAACTGCTGGGGCCCAAAGTGCCTTAAAGTTTTGTCTTAAGGACCCTTCTCTGTGTAAGTGTGACTTCTTTGTGCATGACCAAAAGCATTTGTTGGAGTTTCAGAGAGCATTCTTCCCTGTGAAGTCAATACATTTTAACACAAACCCAACTTTTTGGCTTTTGCTCCCTGCTGTGTAAAGGAGACTTCGATGGAAATTTCACCTGAATACAAAGTGCTGAAAAAGTCTCAGTCAGTTGCTGCCTAGTCCTACAAGAACAATGCCATGGGCAGTTCAGGAGACAGCTGAGAAGTCAGGGATATCTAACAGCCCATCTTTTATCTAATAACTAATAAATCTGTCTGTTGGGAAAGGTGTCTCTGGAGACTGGTCTCTGCTTCCAGCACTGCCTCTGTATTTTATCCGTTTAAAGGACCATGTACATGCTTGTTGGGTAAGACGGTAGAAGCCCTGGAAGAGAAAATGGGGATCCAGGTACCTCTGAGCTGCACACTCTAATGCTGAGCTGCACAGACATATTTCTCCTGGTAAATCATTACAGCAAATATTATAAAGATTTCCCTGGGAAGGATCAAGAATGCTTCCTAGCCTCCAGAACAGCACCTGCTTGAGAGAATACTCTCCTGGGAATCAAGCAGTATGCCAAAAACAAGCATGCAAGAGCCCTTGGCAGAAACAATGCTAGGAAAAGGCTCTAATTTTTATATAATCACATCAGAAACATGTAGGTGAGTCTGGTCTTTGGACCCTGCATAACTGGAACGGGACTGTAAAGAGGAGTAACTGCTCGGACATGCATCTGGCCTCAGCATCTCCTCCTGCTGGGTGCATGGAGTCCTTCCGCAATCTGGACTCAAGTCAGTAACTGTTGTTCACTTAACCCTCTTAGCAGATCCTAGTCATGATTTCTGAAGAGTTCAAAGCAAACATTTCAGAGTCCTCTTTAATCATTTTTTCTGGCATCTGGATAACAGTTCTTCCCTGAGAAGTGCTAAAGTTAGATTAAGAGGTTCTACAAGCAGCAAACTAGAGAAGACTCCCTTCCCCCCAGGATGTGAATCCTACAGCTGACTTCAGGTCTTCTCCAGCTGTTTACCTGTTCCTAAGACATTCATTAAACTGCTCCTTTTCTCAGTAGCAAATAGGCAGGCTCCTCGGAAGTTGGACAAGAGGTTCAGAAGCTACTAAGGGTAAGTCCATACAAACAACACCCCACCGCAGAGGAGTGCATGGCCCTGGTTACTACAGGAAACTAAACTAAAAGGGACCCTGAAACTCCTCAGAACCATTGTGGCTAACATGCCATCAGTGGCAAGTGGGGTACTTCAGCTAAAGGAAAACATACATAATAATGAATCTAGTGCAAGTTTCTGCTTCCCTCCAGTCCCCTCAGAGCGCAGAGCTCTCATTCAGCTAGCCTCAGCCACAGACCCAGCACTGGGTACAGAATGGACATGGTTGGCAAGGCTGTGTGCTGTGTGTTTTGGCAGCTGTGCTATGTTCCAGAAATTATTTACCGACTAAATGTCACAATAGTAAACAACTTGCACATAAACAGGTATATTTGCTTTAGAGTAAAATCCCCTTTGGATTGGGCGTGAGCACAATGGTGAGAGTGTGTCATGAAGAAAAACAACACTTGGCAGATCAGGTTGGGACAGGCTTTCATGAGCAGCAAGGTGGGGTTGCAGAACCTGAACTGAAGGACAGTGCGTAATGCTCCCACTAACGGAGAGACTGGAGATTTATAGGAGCTGCAACCCCCCTGAGCTACCAGAGATGCTGGATGAAAGGGACAGCAGAGAAGAAGCATTTTGAGGGATCACAGTAAGTGCTACAGATCACTGAAGTCAAAAACAAGATTATGGTGGAGATCCTGGTGAGAAGGACGGAAAAAACAGAAGTTGTTGGGTAACTGAAGGGGGTGGCTTGGCTTGATTTGTAAGAAAAGAAAATGGGAGGTTACAGTAGGTCTCCATTTGTACAGCTGCTCTGCTGCTTTCTTGTTCAGCTGTTCTCTCCCAACACTGTCCTAACAGGTGAAACTGCAGGCAAATGACTGTCCTCTTCCTACATCACAATCCAATTCATAAGCCAACCTGCAGCCATGAATAACTGGAGTGCCAGACAGAAAATTATCACGCTGGATATACAACACTTGGCAGGTCTTCATGGAGTGTGCAGCACTTAGGCCCTCCTGTGCAAGTTAAAAATTATCCTGAAGCATTATAAGGTTATTTTCATTGCAGTGAACTTTAGGATCCAATTTGGGATCTGTTTAAACACAAGAAACAAGTTCAAATTGCTAATCACTGAAAAAGAGTAAAACAGACTACCCAGAAACCAACCCCTACTATATAATTTGGATGTTATTTTTTAATCTTGTTGTCATTGTTTCTAATTAAACACCAGACTGATTCAAGGGCTGAGAAGGGAACATTAGTATTTTGCAACAGCTCCAAATAATCATGCTCCAGAGAACACGGAAAAATATTTCTCTTCTAGGTATCAGCACATATATCTCTTCTATGCATCTGCAAACAGCATGGATCACTCAGCCCATCCAAAGTCTACTCAAACCCATCAGGTCTACCTTCTGGTTTCAGTGGGTTTCAAAGAGTGTTTGCCCAAGGAGCACGAAAAATTGAACAGTACTGTTTGCAGACAGATACCTGACCTCATTAGAGATACCTTTCCATAGTTAATACACCCAGCTTAAATTCACTTACAGAAGAAGAGTAAAATAACTTGGAGAAGTTGTATAGCCTTCTCCTTTTAGCATGTGCATAGCTGTTTCACTGTCTCTCCTGCCAAAGGTGAGCAGTGAGTTACATGAGTAGCTGCGAGGTGGGAGGCTGTGATAGCTGTTCCACTTGTTCACGCTGGTTGCCTCCTCTGAAGTCTCCTACTGCTGACTACCAAAGAGATGCCCACCTCTTTCATCCCATTTCAGGCCACTGAAGGACACCATGTGATGATGACTACGAAGCAAGAGCTGATCTCTGTTCTCTGCTTGGGAAATCCAGATTCTTCCTCCCACAGGGTTGAGTCAGCATGGGGAAATCCCAGTGATGGAAAACCTGCGCCTTTGTAGAACAATAGGTCCAATACCTTCTAAAGAATATATACCATCTTCCTAAAGCAATCAATTCAAATCTTGCTCAGTTAAATACCCAGAGTAAACTACAGAATGGAATCTGTACAGTAAGCACATTGAAAGAGCAACACCCAAAATCAAGCTTTAGAAAGCAGTATATTTTTTTCGGCTGACCATGTTACAGTAAAACAAATCTGACAGAGAATTCTGTGTTTGTTTGAATAGTTATGCTTCACAGTTTCTATAACTTGGTAACTTCTGATCTGATGAATGCAAACATTATATACAGAATTTGCATGAATAAAACCAACTTCTGTCAATTAGTGTTCATAAAACACTTACTTGTAAGCATACTTCTATCATGGTAATTTACATTCCAAGTATCTTAATTAAATTAGGAAAGGCACTAATCAAAACGAAAGCAACTGTGAGATACATTTTTAAGACTGGCTGCATTCTTCCCCATTGTGCCGGTTTTTATGACTTGCACTAAAAGGTACAAAGTTCTCTGTCTTATTTTCAACAAATTGGAATCTACTATACATATGACAGCCAATATGCAGAATAAATTGTGACCATGATCGTTTGATAATCAAATCTATGGCAACTTTAAACAATCTCCCTGAAGTGAAGCACAATCCACCCAAGGTACCAAATTCAGCTTCTTCCTGCCAAAAGCTTGCTGGGACTCTGCATTAGTGGTGTAATTAAAAAGTACATGTATCTTCATTTGTTGGCAGCTCTTCTCCTCTGTGAGCTCTAAAACATCACACTTTGTGACATTAAGTACATTTTGGGTATTAGGGTAAGAAAAAAAGCAGAAAATTTTGTAAATCTACAGGCAATGCAAGAACACAAACGTTTCTATTTTGGCTCAATACCAGCAGCTAATTCATATATTCTTTATCACTTGCTAATGACTGCCTAGTAGCTGCAGATGTGGAAGCAGACTGCTAAAACTGGAAACACAATCATTCAGATTTCATAACAAAAGTTTTCAGTTGTATTCCCACTATTCAGTTTCAGTAGCTATGCAGTTTTCTTGAACATTTTTTAATCTCTCCTACAGGTTTTGTACCTCTACAGATCTGTGCTATACCGATAGTCTTCGGTATTAATCTATGTTAAACAGATTGACAGAGAAGTCTGTAAATGAATTAATTCTCTCTTCAATTTCCACTCTTTTCAAGCCATAGGGAGCAATCCCCGTATTTAAGGAACTGAAAGGGTTTTCACATCTTTGTTCACATTTTACTGGAAAGAGCAGGGAGGAAGTTTCAGCAGTTAATAGTGTGGATGTTATTTTGTCTGCCATATGAAAAAATTAATTACAACCCCACACAGTATTTCTCTGCTGCTGCATACCATGAGATCAAATAATTAATTTCATAAATAAATGATGGCTGCAGATGCATGCAAGGAAAAGAACACCCATATAAAGTAAGCACAATGTACTATAATGTCTACTCTCTTTTCAGGCAGGATGACCCTACATTACAGGCAGGATTGGACTTAATTATACTGTGGTTTTATATCTTTTTTATTTTCAGCAGCATTTTCTGTTGCTCTAGACACTAAAGTAGAATTTGCTTGATGTTTCCTATTAATTTCTATATTGCTATACCTGAGTGAGCAATATGCATGAACGCTGAAGCCACAGCTAATGATGCCATCCTTGCAGTATACCTTTGGTATAAACGCATGAACAGGTTCAGCATGCAGCAATACACTAGGGAAAAAAAGAAATACTCAGTTGTTAGGTTCTGCGGAACATTCAAGCTTTTAGGAATTACCAGACAGCACAAAGACACCTGCTAGTCTGAAAGAGTAGAGATGAGAGCCTGTTTCACAAGCCAGCCATCACACCAACAGTCAACTCTATAAATAATGCCAAAAAAATAAAATTCTGAAGTATGTCACTGCATTTCTATATACTTTTGAATGCTCTGCAGTTCCTAGTGAATTGAATGGTGTTTGATAATACAGCACTTTCAACCATTAATTATAGATCTGAAGCCCACAGAGACATAATTTCTCTTAGTCAAGTTTCTTCTCCACTTTGTCACAAATCATAATAAATGATCAGAGGGTGGTTGTATGAAGTTTTGATAATCATAAAACACATTTATATTTGTCGTAGACCTCTCATGGTATCATAGGAGGCAAATGTTTACCCATGTGGGTTGGGCAGCTCTGACAGAGTAGTTTCACTTTTCTAAGTGAAAAACAAAGACAACTGGAGCAATTAATGATTGTTTTGTCAGCAAGGTGACAAACTCATCAGGCAACTTTTGTCAGGGGATTAGAAGCTAACTTCTTTTGACAGACATTACTTGAATGCTTATTTCAAAAATCCTGAGCTGTCTTTCAAAGAGCTGAGGCAAGTGTTAATCCTGCTGCTCCTTTGCATGCAAGAATCAACGCAGACTCCTTAGGCTTTTTTAAAAGTATATTAAAAAGTAAACTTTTTTAAATAGCAACTTTCCTATCAAGAAATCTTTCTAAAGGCTGCAGCATTTCAGCAATGGAATCATGTGCTTGAACTTTAGCTATCAATACTCCTTTCATGCAACAACAAAAACAATGACACTGCCAGTATGAAGGATTGTTTTCTTCTAGAACAAAACTAATCATACATGTTTCCCTTGCAGGAATTAAACCAAATATGACAATAAGCCATCTATTTAGCCTTGGTAGAACTATTCATTCCTCTTCAAGATTTTTTTTTTCTTCAAGTTGGCTCTTCTTTTTGCTTTGGCTCAAATCATTACAAATATCAGAATCAAAGATCTGCACAACAGATGGAGCTCAGTTGTGAAGAATGCCTTTGGCTGGTGAGGATCTTTGCCTGGCAGGTGTCAAACCAAAATTAATACTGCACATATTACAGTGAAGTGAGACTGCGTTCCTTCCTTACCACAAACATATATTAATAGAACAAGCCACGCACAGCAAGCTAAAACAGTACTATCATTCTGTTGAATCCTCCACTGCTTGGCATTTTATTTAATCACTTACATCCATGCGAAACGAGTAAATAAAATGCAACAGGTTAGTTTAGTGTCTCTTTACAGATATTTTGTATAGGTGTAAAAGACTTCCCAAAATGCCGTGAGCAACATGGGCTAAGACACTTCCTGGTTTATTTTTTTCTTCCACTTTTTGCATCAGTGCTTTAAATGCTCGTGAACTTTAGTAGACTTTCTGACATTTCAAAATCCTCAGGAAAAAACAGGTAGTGGTACTAAAACACACTGCTCAGCTACATCAGTTGCTATGCTTGGCTTCCCAAATGCAATTCAACAGCCTGAGTCAGAAGACAGAGCTTTCCACAGGTGTCAGGAAGGAGGGCTTCAGGTGGCATCACCTGCCTCTCTCCATTTTCAAATGAGTGGGAGGCTTAGCATCACAACCAACCCTCTCAAGTGCCAAATCACTTGAAGATTCGCAAGAAACCAATTTGGAATCTCATTGCTGGTTTCACAGATCCATGCTGTCCAACAGAATTTTAGCTATCCAATAGGACAGTAATTTTAAAGGGTCACAGCCGCAAGACTTTTAATTATCTGTAAAGCAAATGTGATAACGTACGTGTGTGTGTGTGTGTGTACACATACACATAATTTTTCAAAATCTTAATTAAAATATATGAAAGTCTCAGATATATGCAAGACAAATTCAGTCCCTTTTTTCTATTTCATTTCCACAAATTCAGGTTAGGGATCTGTGACGTGACCCTGGTAGGAAAAGGGTGAAAATGGAAACGTGGATGAAGTAATTTCCGAATCCGAGGTTCTAACTCAGCACTTTACAGCAGCACGGGTTGGATGAGCACTTCTTTCCCCCTGCCCTGAGTCAGCACTGACATAACAGCCCGCATCAGGTGCCTGGCGGCGTGGCTCGTGGCTGCCCTGTGACATGGCCGGTGCCGGGTGACACGACACGCTGACCCGCTGCAGTCATTAGAGATCCCGGGACAGAACGGAAAGTAAGGAGATGACTCACAGCTGCAACCATACACTTGAAGGCTGAGGACCCAATTACTCTTCTACTCACTCAGGAACAGCATTTTGCCAAAGCAACTGAAGTAAGTTCAAAATCAAACAAGCTATTAGCAAACATTTGTATTACTTAGGCTATTTGTAGAAGATTTATGCTAGTATTAGTGGGATTCATATGCAAAACCTAGACATCTGAAAAAAAAAATTTTGCTTAAACAATTTATTTTCATGTCTCATGCATAGAGAACATTTTCTCTCATAGTTTTGTAGTCTACTAGCTGCCAGACTTTGATCCAGAATTGAAATTTCAGTCATTTTGGGTTTTGTACCTAATGAATCAGAAATAAAAATGTTTTAACACCAGAATGAAAAGGCTGGAAGACTGACAGACCATACAAGATTTGCTTTACTTGGTTTGGGATTTTTACACAGCTATGTCTAATCTAAGTAAGACTGAAACAATACCAAAAGGCAAAAGAAAAAACTACACAAATCTCTGCTGTCTCAGAGATGCAGGAGTACAGGCGTTGTTTGTGTTCCTGAAGGAACCAAACCTGAAATCCTGCTACGAACAAGAGAGAAGGGCTGTTATTTCCTTGACAACAGTTCCTGACATCACAGCAACCTCCTAGGGTAACAGTAGAAAACCAATCTTAAAAAAGGATTTTTCCTTTGCTTAAGCAAACATCTTTTTAGTTCTACAAACTCAGAAACAAAGAAATCAAGAGGTGTTTTTCATAATGCTGAAAATTGTAGCTCCAGAATGGTAAACATCAACATCTTTTCCTTCCTTCCTTCCTGCCTTCCTTCCTCAGATGTAGCCATTTGGCACTGTTTGACTTAATTAAAGAAATCAAATACACCTTGAAATGAATTTTCTAACTGATTTTGGGGTTAGATAGGGGGAAGTACTTTGACCTTCACATTCAACACGTTACCTAATTTTGTGTGTGTGCTCCTCAGAGAAGAGGTGAATGACCTGGCGATGTGAGGTTAACACATTCTGCAGAAGTGGCCTCAGATTTCCCTTTGCAGAAATGTGTCACACCACATCAGCGTATGAAAACCCAACCATGCTGAGTACAAACCACACGGTGCCTATCTACTTAACTGGGCCTTCCACTTGCACTTTAGTGGGTGGAAATACCCTAATGGCAGAGGGTTCGTGTGCAAATTTACAAGCACCAAGTGCAGAAGAGAGATGAAAATTTGTCTGCAATTCTTTGGTGTTCTCTGATCTTGGGAGATTCAAGCTTTCTAAGTCTGTTATGGAGCCTAGGGGTTGTATGATAAAGCCACAAGACTGACCTATTTAAGTATCTTTAATCAGTTTTGTTGACTGAAAATGGGGGCTTCTTACCTACTCAGAAGAGGATGACAAGAGCATGAAGGTACTGCTACATCTCAGGCTTTTCAAGACATGCTATTTACTAGGCATTACTTAATGATATTTATACTGTATTTGAAACATTTGAGAACTTCAGTCACCCCATGAAAAATCCTTGCTTGAGGCATCTTGGCATTTATAGATGTATAAAGCTTTTGACTCCCAATTGCCAAGTAAATGGGAATAGCCAAGCTGAAAACTGTAAAGAGACTTACTGTTTTCATAAAGCTCTGTGCAGGCAGATTGTGAGACTTGGGACAAGAATCCTTGGATCACCTCAAGAAGCCACTTTTTAAACAATCCAGGTCTAAAGCATTTGACAAACAGACTCAACAGACCCCTTCTGTAAAGCAAGCAAGGAAAGTAGAAGCCATTTTTAATATGGTTCTTTGTGTCATGCAAGTATTTCCACATGAAAGTAGGGAAACTCAGTCAACCAAAGATGGCTGTGTCTGTAAGTAAGGCAGGAGCACAGCTTTTACAGGGAGCAAAAGTCTGTTTGGAACAGCTGAACAAAAGCTTGATGAAGGAATTTCAAACAACATAGAAAATTGTCTCAGATACACAACTGAAAAAAATTGTAGCTCTATAAACCCACAGAATGCTATTTTAAAGACAGTTTCATTAAGAAACACAGCTTGAGAATATCTATCAAATAAGATCAGAGCTATATGCAGGGACAGCAGGAGGCAGCTGAAGCAATCTGCAGCACAGCTCTAGTGCTCATCAGTCTCTGACCCTGAGAAAAAAGATAATTACTGCATGAATGTGCACATTAGACCAATCCAGAAAACCCAGGAAAATACATATCTCTGCTCGAAAGAGAAGGTGAGAACTCCTCAGGTTTTATACAGTGGTCTACAGCTCTGTATGTCCCAATCCAATATACTTTCTTAGACTGAAAACACAGCTGTGGCTTTAGTTTTGAAGTTCACATTTTTCTATGGGAATAATTAAATATAACATTTGTCCTGTTCAACAGAAAAACAAACCCATCTCTATTTTCTTACTCCTCCAAAGCCTTAATTCAATTGTGCAACATTCACTTTAGAAACATTTTTGAAGATGTTTTAGATATGACCTCATTTTTATACACCATCCCAGGCTTTCCAGGAACTCTAAACCAACAGCCTCCTAGCCTTCTTTGTATCTGAACTACTTTATTTTATGGCTTCCACACTATGCTGTCTGGAGGCTCCCTGTGTGACTGGGAGGGGAGATGTTGTGCTAAATAAAAACATTTAGGGAGGGGAGTTTGCAGTCTCAGGCATGGGTTGTGAAAAAGGCTTGGTATGTATTAGGCTATGTACACAGAGTTCGCCATGATTATGTTCAAATAACTCCAAAGAGCTGGGCCTACACAGGTGAAAAAAGAAGAGCACCAGAGGAGCCAACAGCCCAGCAGCTCATCTATCCTGGATTTCCTACTCATGACCACAGCTTTGAAAGATGCTCATCTTCAGATGCTGATGGAGCCCTGCTTCACCTCTGCAGATTTAATCAGAGAACCTAATTGACCAGGTCCCAGAAAGGTAAATCATAGATTGTCCCAAATAATCTTGAGTAAGGAACTGAGCATACTGGAATATGGAAATCCACTAAGGTACAGATATAAAAAGGGAGCAGACAACCAAAGGGGGCAGTTGCTATTTGAGCTAGAAAGGCTGAAATGTTATGGAAACAAATAGGCACATATCTGCACCTCAGATCTATTCTCCCAGTTGCTTCACATGGAATTTTAAGGCATTGGGTTTAATATAGAAAAACATACCTTTGATTCAAATTCTGATGTCTGCATTTACACGAAGTGATAGTTTTTCCAGGACAGTTCACAATGTAGATTCCTTTTGGTCTATTACTCTTAGCCCTGACTTAGTCTATTCCCACCTTCTGCCACCTTGTCGATCTCTCTTCTCTTCCCTGCCTCATGTTGCAATTGCTGGAGAACTCTGGAGCTGGGACAAGGTGCTACCACCATGTCTACCCACCACAGAAAGGCAGCTGGTCTGTTGCCCAACCCATGCTGGGCAGGCATGCAGCACTCCCACTGGATATGTGGACTTGCCTGTCAAAGGTATGTTGCAAATTTTTCCATGACAAAAATCCCCTCCTACTCTTAAAAAATGCATTTGTTTTTTTCTTTTTCTCTTCCTTCTCCAACTTTTTCTCTCCTTCCCCCACTTCTTGAGCAGGAAGGAGAGTGACAGGGAGAATAATTATTTCCTCAGCTTCTGTTGGGAAAAACCCACAAAAATTTTCCACCAAGAGTGAGGTTTTTTCTGGTTTGTTTTGTTTGGTTTTTTTTTTTCCCAGTGAGGTTCAGAAGCCATATTTTAAATTTAAAATTTCCTAAATAAGGGTCCAGTTAATACTGTCATTTGGTGTGGAAGGTAGCAGAGACCCGGTACTTCTGTTTCACTTAGCACAGATCCCAGCTGTAAGTGTGGAAAGAGGTCAGTTTGAATTTTTCTCTTGAGCTGTATCTTTTCAAACCTCTTTTCAGGGTTTCAGTTGTATAAATCAAACCCCACAGCCCAGCATGGATGCACAGCTTGTCATGCTTTCCTTCTGCCAGTTGGCTCTGCACTTCCCAGTGTTAATTCCCACTGCCTCCACATGTTCGAGAAGGAGGGAGGAAAGCACTGGTGAGCAAGGAGAGGACCGGAGCAGCCAAAAGCTGCAGTGGCCTTCCCATGCACGGAGAGAGCATCACGGACGGGTGCAGCTGGTAAAGGAGAAGAAAAAGGCACTGAGGCCACTGATTTTCCAATGGCATCGATGGGCAGGGGTCTGAGCAAGTCTGGGACCTTTCAGTCACTGATGAGAACAGAGTGTGTGTATGCACCACACACTGTCTTGGTGTCAATTCAGGAGTCAACCTTGTTTAACATGTGCTTTGTCTGAGCAGATGGCAAAGCATGATGGCTGCTGGGTAAAGATTTTGCTGCCAAATCAGCCCCCAGCTGTTTTCAAAAATAGACTGCTACTTTCTTTACCAAAGCAAAAATAGCTATCTCCCTAATTCCCTCCTTCAAAGTATTATTTTTGGTATTACAGGAGCATATACCTAGCCAGACTATATAATTAACATTACACAATTTTTAATTACCTACTACAACCATTTTCCTGCTCTAACTGGTGGCGGTGGTGTTGAATGGTTGTTGTTTTGCTGGGGTTTTTTTGAGACTACTATGAAAATTTGAATTCCCAGGTAGAAACTCACTAGGTGCAGAGCCTGCACTACCAGGTATAGAAGGTGACCCATCGCTTTAGCTGTACCATGTCTCACATGGAAAAAAAAGCTTGTGACACAGAAAGAAGCCCAAACCTCATCTGCAATAGCAAGTACATAAGGCAGGACTGTTTCAGAAAAGACAGTGCCATAAATACATACTGATTTAGATTATTCCTTCATCAGCTGGGTTTTTTTCATTTATTTTTGTCCAGGAATGTCCTATAAGGCTAGGATGTTAACTGACTGGGACCCTTCCAGCAGAGTCCCCAAGTGTGTGCTGCGACCACAGGGCACCACAGCTTCCTCCGGGTATCCCTCCTTCTGACAGCGCAGCAGGGCTCACTAGCACAGCAAGATGGAACTCCATGCCACCCTGACCCAGCAGCAGGGTGTTGGCCTCCTGAAACTCAACAACTACCTACAAAACATGGAACTAGTGCAAGTCCCGTGACCTCGCTGGCACAAGTAAGTTCCAGACAAACCAACACAAATACAGCTCTTGGAAACATGACGAGTTCTGGGGATAAACAACCGTCATCCTCTTTCCTCCATACCTCTGAGTTTGCTTGCTGTTGGAAATAGTGGAAGAAACACCCAACTGCGTGTACACACACGCACTTCTCAGCAGACCAACAGCAAATGTTGATCCAGCAACTGTAGCTGGAACACAGCAACCCTACACCAGCAATAAAGCACCACTGGGTCAGATGTTATGGTGTCAGCCCAAATTAAGCATCACGAAGCATGCATCAGCCAAGCCAGCAGTCCTCCTTAGCTTCAGTGAGCCTTTGAGCTGTACTGTGTGGAATTGCTGCTTTCCACATGGAATATATCATTCAGAGCAGGGGCTGTCACAGCAACTGCAATAGCACCACTGATTTTTGGTGTGATAAGCTGTATTTAGAGCAGGAAAGTACTGCTCTGTGAGCTGAAAAGCAAACCAAACAATGAGTGATAAAGTCATGAGCTTCAGGCCAAAGGTTTTAATATCTGGTGTCAGTCCCATTTCCCAAAGCAAAGGGTAGTTTAAGTACACTGTAGACATTGTCTGTCTGAAGCAATACTAACACATAATCTCTTTATTTATACAGCACATGAAGTGTCCTGCACCCCCACCCACACAATGGTCTGATTCTAGATCCACCCTGCTGTTGTTCGTGGGAGGAAATCTAGGTGTGTTGCAGCACCGATGGGTCCTGATATTCTGCAACATCAGACAACGTGATTCCTTCCTCACAAGGCTCCAAGGTCCTCCCAGACCAATTTTAAAAAAGGGGAGGGCAGGGAGAAGAGAGAATGGTAGACAGATCTACCTAACGATCTGTCTACCATTCTCTACACAGATGTCTAGATCTGTGGTGGAACTAAAAACTCAGGATTTCTGGAGTCTTTGTCATATGCTGTAATTGCAAAATCATGCCTCCTATCTTCCACATAAACAGCAAACCTTTTTTCTCAGGGTATGAGATGATCAGGAAATTCCCTAAGCTCACCTTACTTGGGTTTCTTCGCTCACTTCAAAACATGATTTCAAAAAAAGATCAGGCCACTAAATGTTGTCTGGACTTTTGTTTCCAAATACTTCTTTCAGCATGGAAAGGATCAACCATGGAATAACCAAGCAAGCCACCCTATTATGCAACAGACAAGGAAACTATTTGTGCTGGTACACTGTGTTTTTAAGTCCTCTGAAGGCTGCTTTCCCCCAGGGAATTCCAGTAATCTGACTGATTGAAGTGTGTTTTGACAAGTTATAACAGTCCAGAAAACCCATCTATGAAATTACATCCTGGTAGCATCTTCCAAAGTAAACCAAAATCTTGGTACCACAGCTCATTTTGGAAAGTACTGTGCCATAGCTTTCATTTATTATGAGAACATAGCTTGAGTTTTAGGTATAGATAACAGGTGGTGTTACACCTAATGATGTACAGCAAGATGTAATCTTCCCCTGTACCAGGTTTTTGTACCAGCAGGGGCCCCATGGATCATGTCCTGAAACTGACTAGAATAAAATCATACAGTTTTAATATATTCTTATTTCATCTACTTTCTTTCACTTTAGGTGAACAAAGTCATCAGCTCACCCTGAAGGTCATTTGTCCATCTCCAACAGAAAAAGTAAATCAGCTGCCAGTGTAGCTGTCAGCCTCTTGGAAAGACAGGAACACTAGCGGAGTGTTCCAGGCAATGTTATGCTGAGAAAGTGTTTTTACTACTCCCACCAGCAGTGCCTGCAGGCCTCAGTCATGTGCCACACACCAGGCACAGCACATGGCTCCTATCATGTAGGTTTTCTCTGCTTATACCACTACCCCACAAGCCTACCAGTCTCATACTGCCTTTTGCTTGCCACTGCCACGAAGAGAAAATACTTGACTGGGAATGAAGCTCTTATATATAAAGAATTTAGGATTCAGAGGGCAGAAGTTTTAAAATGCTAGCAGCTAAAACATTTTGGAAAGTGAGACACAGTAAGTATGGATGGACCAACCCCATTCTGTCTCTGGGCTCAGCTGCAGCCTGGATGAGTTAGAACATCCTGGAGATACCTTCTAGGAAGACAAAGGAGACAGAGGCAGTGAAAAGCAAGGAAGTCCCAGACTAACATATTTCATTTTTCCATATTTTTCTTCCTGAATATCCCAAAACAGAAAGCAGACAGATTTTTTGCAGAAGTTACTAGGATTTATTAAAGACAGGATATTGATATGAAACATTCATGACCCTCAACTTAGCAGTATTTCTCTTGGATGGGGTAACGAAGTAAATTTATTACACATCAGTGCCAAGAAGCTCATAATAAAAATACAGATTACAGTTCTCAGATTCATCAACTCAAACCAGATATTGTTGAAAAAACAGTCCAGCAGGAAGAATGTCTCATAAGATACTTGCAGTACCAAAGCAACATATGAAATACATATTTTATCCAACAATAGGATACAAAGCAAATTATTTGATTTAAAGACCCTGACACAAAGGCAGCCTGTGAAGACATGAGAGGGAGACCCCTTGTCATGTTATCCCAGGTGTGGAGTGTGCAGAGGAAGATGATAGATATGTTAGAAATGGGGAAAGCAAGCAGAGATTTTATTGCATCTTGAGTTGATGATTTTATGAGATATGAAATAAATTAATAAAGCATGGATAAAGCAAGACAGAGAAATACTGCAGCTTCTTGGGAAGCCAGGCTTCAGCAAAGGTTCAGGCAGATCACAGTCCCAGCAAACCTTCACACCAGTTCTACCCTGATCATTTGGTCCCCTCTCCTCTTCTGTTTCTGACCTTCATTTCTTTCTTTACTGGAACATATCTAGTGAAGAATCAGTAATCAAGGACCAATTTATTAAATTCCTGATAGTGAGATCTGAATATTTCATTCTGCTTCTGCTGCACTCCCTACAAAAGTAAAGATCTCTCTTCAAAATGGTCCCAGAGCTTGCCTATGTGGCATCTGCATCGTCTGCATGGCTCCAGGAACACCTAACACATCAGCCTGCTGTGGAAGGAGGAACTCATATGTCCTTAGGTACGACTGAAGGCATTGTCACTGCTGAAAGTTTCCATAAATCAGACTATAACAGACCAACCCTTTAACAACTCATCTCTCCTCATTTCCAGACATACTACCAAGGGGAAAAATTTATTCTGCCAAGGATTTCCAGCATTTTCAATTCCTCACTTCTTCCATCTCATCCTCAGGAAAAACAAAGCACAGCCAAAAAAAAAACAACCCTCCCTCAAATTCCCAAAACAAAGAAAAATTAAACAAACAAAATAAGTAAGCACCACAGTGTTTCTAACTGCCTTCCAAAATACAACAAACAAAAAAGCATTTAAAATTGCTTTAGTTTGGGAAAGTTACTAACCATGAGATCTCTAGTGTGTGTCTGTGTTTAATAGAGAATGTAATGGAAAAAAAAAAAATAGAACTTTAGTGACCATCCAAGAAAGATTTCATGAAAAACAGAGTGGAAGGGAGTTTGTTTGGATTTAATGTTTCCCCAGAAGCATCTCAAGTCCAAACATTACACCACAGGTCAAATGGAGGGGAGCCAGAAAGTGAAACACTTTAAAAATAACCCCTAAAAAGGAAAGTGAAAGTGGCAATTCTAGTTAGAATCATAGAATGGTTTGGGTTGGAAGGCACCTTAAAGACTACATAGTTCCAACCTCCCTGCCATGGACAGGGACACCTTTCAGTACACCAGGTTGCTCAAAGCCCCATCCAATCTGGCCTTGAACACATCCAGGAATGGGGAATCCACAACTTCCCTGGGCAACCTGTTCTAGTGCCTCATCACTCTCACTGTAAAGAATTTCTCCCTAATATTTAATCGAAACCTACCCTCTTTCAGTTTGAAGTCACTCCGTCTTGTTCTGTCACAACATGTCCTTGTAAAAAGTCTCCCTCCAAATTCCACCTTTTGTGACCATGAAGTGCAAATTCTGTGATAAAAACCAAATTTGGGCTCTGGTACCATCACTGAGCATCAGTAAATACTGCAACCTACACATGGGAAGTCCAACAAAAAAATATAGGTTCAGCTTGTAAAATTTTTCCTGACTGGTACTACTGCTTTTAAGTAAGCTTACATTAAAGTACTTCCGTTTGGAACTGACAGTTTGAAGTACTACAAAATGTCTTCAGCCCTCTATTGCAGCCCTTTCAAGATGCCTCCTTGATGACAGAGAAGCTCAACAAAGCTCTCACGTGAGACCACCTGTCACCAACATCAGAAAAACTGTATGGGGCAAGTGCCTTGGTAATATTTATAGCAATAAAGTTCATCTTGACAGTCTGTTTCATCTATATGAATACTCACTTTACTTAAGATGTTCCTTCCAAGTGAAGGAAAGTAACCTGTTCAGTGTCTGATGATGCTCAGACACTGCATCCTGATGTTCATGTAGGTTCATTTCTCCTTTATAGAATTTCCCTGGATCTCAGGTTGAAGATACTGAGGGAAGAGAAAAGGATGGTGTTGAGCACTATGGCAATGGAAAGCAGTCATATGTTGTCCCAGTAGATTCTCACAGGCAACCCCTGCAATTCCCTCAATGCCTCTCAAATTGGCAAGGTCACAAAATGCCTGTAAGACAATTTTTCTCTCTTCTCCAGCTGCTCTTTGAGACAGAGATGTGTGCCATTTAAGGGGGAACCAGGGGATTAAGCATTAAATTGCCTGACAGAGCACTTGAGGCCCATGCAAGCGAAATATCTTAATCAAAGAGAAGACAATTCCAAACTTCTTGTCAAGCATGACTGAGAAAGAAGTGATCTTACTGGAGGAAGAAATGACCAGCAGCTTGAAGCACTGAAGCAAGAAATACAAGCTGTAGAGGAAAATTCTGACACAGCCTTAGAGGATGCTGAGAAGAGCTTTGAAAAGCTAATCTCTCCTGAGGCTCAAGAAGCTGAAGGGAAACCCCCTGAGAAGTCAGAAGAGCTGGTACCTATCTACTCTGATGTGTCATTTTGCAGGAAATGCTGTAGCCTGACAAGGTAGCAAAGAAAAAAAAACGAGCAAAGACTAGTTCTGTATTTTGGAATTGACCCAGAGGGGGAAACCTGCTCCAATACTGCAAGCTGAGCACTTCAGGCTTCACAAGTAAGCAAGCTCTGCATTTCTGGAGAGAAACAGGCAAATGCAAACAACACTCCAGGGAAAAGATGCTGATGAAAGGTATTGTGCTGTGTGCTAAAAAAGAAAAAAAGAAGAGTGCCTCAAACAGCCAAAGGTTCCACGGAGGTCTGAACAAATGAAAAGTGGTAAGTACAACTTGGGAGACTTCAAAGACCAGATTTTCATGGGACCTTCAGATGCTTTTCTGAAGGCTGAGGCTCCCTCTTTGCTGTGCACAGGGTGAGTGAGACTTCTGAGAGTATGGTGCACAGCAGCTGGCAGACTGAACAAGAAACAAAGCAATGAGAAGTGCTGAGCCATACGCTCCTCAATAACATGAGAGCCTAATGCAGGGCCACATGGAGGTGTCTCCACTCACAGCTTGCAGCCTAGAATTCTCTTCCAGAGCTGCATAAATACTTCATTTCAGAAGCAAGCAATGTCACAGCCCTTGCAATGAGATATGAGAACTAGTGCTGCCACTGACATGTTTCACACAACATCCCTACACTGGCAATTCATTTACAAGGAGGTTTGAAACCACAGCTCTCAGTTCCCAGAAGACAGCATTAACCTCTCTGTCCCTCCCAGAGAAGTAGTTCCTCTGGCTGCTCTCAGGCACCAAAAGCATGCAGGGCTTTCTAGCCTCCTGCCTCACTGTTCACAGCCAGTGGTTGATCGAGAGTCTGCAAATGACTAGTGAAACTCTCAATGTGAGCTGCTAAAGGAGATTAGTCTTGAGCAGGCTGCAGCAGAACTTTCTGTCCTAGCGGGGCCAGTGGAAGCAAGGGAAGAAATGGGAAAACTGAGTCAACTGAGGAAACCATCCTGGCCAGGAATGTCTTTGGTTTCTTAACTGCCTGATTTAAAAAGAAAAAGAAAACAAACAAACAAACAACAAACAAAAGGAAGATGAAGAAGAAAAAAAAGGCTGTGGTAGAAAAGGCACAGTCAATCAATTAGTTAGTCATTTCCAATTCAAATATTTCTGTAAGTGCTTGGCAGTGTTTTCTATGTAACAGACATCTACTGCTGGTGAAAGATTTCTTAGATGGCAGAGAATTCCCCTTGATGACAAACTCTCCTCAGACAAGCTCCAGTCTGGGCAATTTCCCCTTGGAAGCCTTCACAACTTGTTTGTTCAAGCATTCTGAGTCTTCTTAAAAGAAAAGCCAGTTGGCTATCAGTCACATTTCCAAACCTGACTCACTGAGAGAGGCAGTGCTGAACTGTAGGAAAATTCCTAAATTTAAGATACCAGGAGCATACTGCATACTTGACCTGAATACTTTACCTTTACAGAAAACATTTACACAAGTCCTTGGTGTGTCTCAAAAGGATGTACACACAAGCTGTGTTTAAGAATAATTTTATCTGTTACTAAAATTCAGTCTAATCTGGATTATAACTTGGCAACTGAAAGCCAGCTATTTTTACACAGAAAAGTATACAGGTGTAACTAAAGAGAAATACTGCTGTCTTGTATGTTCTGATAACCTAAACGCCCACTGAAGTTCTAAAATCGAAATAATTTTATATTGTCCATTGCTTTGAATTTAGACATCTTTTCTCTCAGAAAATATTGTGGAATTTTAGTCAGCCCCATGAGCTGAAGGGGCTGAATCTTAGCTCTACTAAACTTCCCAATCTCAGCAGAGATTTACAAGATAGGGAATACATGACTTGGCTCTGCAAGCAGGCAACAGTATGTTCCACTTATTAAAACCATTAAAGCATATATGAACATCTCAGCAGTTATGCCACCTTCTGCTCTGCTTTTGAATGGTTATGTCCTTTGAGATCACCTACTATAGTTTGCATGTTAACCAAATCAGCCTTGCAGGTTTGTTGGAAATCTAGAAGGCTTTGAAATAGAAGCTGTTCTCCCCAGTTCACATCTCCACTTCTAAGACAGCTGCCTTACAAGTCATGCTATGCACATATGAACACAACACACCTTAGTCCTAACTGAAGAGCAGAATACAGCCAAACTCTAATTATTAATCCAAGTGCAGAGCATACTCTCACAAAGGGACATACAGGCCAGCCAAGACACAAGTAGGATTATGAACAGTAATGACAAAAAGGAAAATGTTAATTATGGTATGTGTCTCCATTATGAAACAATGTCTAAAAATATCTACTCATTTATTCCCAAACTTCAAGAAGTGGTTACTATGCCAGTAACGTAGGATCTGCAATCACAGCATTTGGTGGCTTTGTCTTATTTTTCTTTGTTGCTTATGCTGGCAAATCACATACAAGGACAGCTAATAAATATTCCTCATACTGGTGAATGCTCTAATGCTTTCTGAAAAAAATATCAAAATGATGTAGATTCTCTTTCTTTGTGTGTGTGTGTTGAGGGTTTTTTAGCTTTGAAATGGGAAGTGAAGTGCTCATCAGCTGCAAAGTGTTCCTTTAATACCACCCATGCAACAATTACCTCTGCAATAACCATCATTATATTAAATTACATGCTACCCTTCCTCAGCTCAGGGTGAAGACTAGCTGTAGAATAAAACAAGGAAAAAATCCCAAGCCCCTGAAAAGCCATTGTACAGTACTGTGCCCACACCACAAAGGTAAATACACTTCCTGCAGGGAAACTAAGTGTCAGTTAAGAACTGCCTGTCTTTGCTGGAAGTCTTAAATGAAACCTAAGTGAAGGCCCCTCACCTATTCTAATATTCATTTCACTGTAATGATGCAGTGCTATTGCTGAAAATGCATACATATTACTGTGTAATTCAAGAGTACACAGTTACGATGTGTCAAATAGTGAAGACAATTCTGCTTTCAGCATTTTCTTAATTTTTAATAATTTTCTTAGCAACCCAAACACTTTCATGAGGTCTCTTTCAGTACAGAGCAGGGATTTATATATTCCACTACTTTCTCTGAATAATCAGAAATAGTTTGTTTTTTCCTATTTAATTTTAAAGATATATTTGTACCTGCTGGCTTTTAACAAACTATTTACCATTCGGAGGTTTTAAAATGAAATTTATTTTGAAAAGTGGTTAATCAAAGCCACATTCAAATTTTGCATCCTTTATATTTTAGTGACTTCCAGATAGAATTAATTCAATTTACAAAGTATAGGCATGGGGTATTTTTTCTTCTGGTGCTTTTTCTTTTCTTTCTTTTCTTTGGTCTTTTCTTACCTCTTAGCTTGATTGACTGCCCAGAAGCTGAAAAATCAGCTGCACCCTTATTCAGTTATTAGCACTGGTAGTTACAACTATGCAGGACAAGACATGCATTCAAAGAGAACAGGGCAGTGTAAGTAACATCAGGCTCACTGTAGGTAACAACTCAGAAAAGAGCAACACTGAATAGAAAACAGTTCCTACCTATGCATGCATTTCAGCATTCTGAAGAAAAACAGAAACAAAAAAACCCCAAGGAGTTTCAGGATTTTGTGGGTAAGGCATGCTCCTTGTTAATGGATAACTCTGTAGCAAGGCCATGAGCAACCACTGCATCATGAGCAGAAGCAGAGAGGCTGCACAACAGAGGTGGACACGGATGGAACTGAAGGGGAAAATGAAGAGTCCTGCTCCAGGATCTGTAGTCCCAGACCACAGCTTGAATACTGAATGACAAATCCCCTCCATGTCCTTGGACAGAGAAGGTTGGATGGAGGGCAGATACCTCTCTGTCCGTAGCAGCATTTTGTCCCACACTGGGCTATGTGTTGCCGGAATATCGGGATCATCCGTCCGGTTATAACCCTGTGTAGTACTGGCTAAGCTGGACCAGTAATAATGACCATGTGGATAACCAATGTTTCCTGTAAAGAATGTGGAACTGCTTTTGCTGGTTGACATATAATTAGGCTGTGAAGCAAGCACCAGCTGCTGAAGTTTCAATGGACAGAGGGTATTGCCAACTCTATCCCAACCAATTTGCATCTCTGAAAGCAGTCATGTCTTTCTCTTCAGCTTTAAGAAATCTTGGAGACTGGGGGAACTGGTTGAGAAAAGAGAGGACCATAAGCAACATGACAATGATCAGTGTCCCTGAACTCATCGTCCTGGAATTAAAATGCTGCTAGTGTTGGCACCTTTGGCGAATGAGATGCATCACAGGGAATCCCACTGATGTTTATCCTCTCTTATCAGTTTCTCATGAATTTCCCTTCTACTCTGCAAGTTTACAAGTTTATATCTAATTCCTGAAAGTGAAGAGCTAACAGAAATACTCCATACTGACAGCAGAAGTTTGGGAGTTTGAAAGCTCCTATGTTTCCAGAGAAACAACAAACAGGCATCTATTTGATTTTCATGTCAAGCAGGACAGAGACAATGTCCATCAAGGTCTCTACTGTGCATTTTTTTAAAAAGTGAGAATCCAGTACCATATTTATGGTTCGGAGTTCCAAAGCATTCATATGATGTGATGTTTTCAAAATGCCATGTCGGAAACTGCATGGTCTACTAAGCTTCCCACATTATTCTGGAAACATCAATGACCAAATCCTCGAATGGGGTGCCAGTGAGCTAAGAAGGAAAACTTCCTGTGGGAGTTTAACTCATCTGTCAACTGCAAGAACATGAAACCAACATAAAACCTTTTCTGTAAATCTGCTGCTAAAAAAAGGAGCAGGTGCACTGAAGTCAGAGCTCTAAGGAACAGGGATAACATCTAGCAAACAGCAGCACATTCATGAATATCAAGGTATCTTACAGAGCTTCAGATATATCTAGATAATCCCTAACTCGATTTTATTTCAGGCCATACAGCACTAATGGCCACAATGCTTAACAAAAACACTTTTTAATCATCATGTTTACCATAGCGCCTAGATAATTTGTCATCATTGGTTGCATCAGAGATGACATTATTGCATTTTTTTAGGACACAGCACAAACCCCAAGAAGATAACATATTCTAGGCTACTTCCAGTTTCTTTTCTTTCACTTGGGCAGAACTTCCAATTCGTACAGTACAAGACAGTAGGAATTTAATCATATTACATTGCAAACCATGTGGAGGAATCATACACAAAAGTTGATTTGTAGTAGAAGTTGACTAGTACTTTCATTTATTTATCCAAAAATAAGGAGATGAAAGGAGAAAGGTAGATAATCTTTCTTCACAACAAATCTAGAAAGGACAAATTTGAAGTCTAATAAAAATAAACAGTTGGAAACATAATTAGGTTCATCTCACTACCACAGAAAAAAAAAGGGGAGCGGTAGCAGGACCATATTTGCTTTATTCTTTCATATCCTCACTGGAAAGACTCACAGGAAGCAGACACACAGAACAGGAATGACATGGACAAACAATACCATTAAAAAAACTTATCTCAAGTTGACAGACACCTGCTGCAGGATGGGACAGTAACACATGATTAAAGGAAAAACTATTTGGCCTCTGCCTCCCAAAGGAGTACACATTATGAACTGAACCTGCCCATTAAGCTTTCTATTTCCTGGCATATCCAAATGCACCCTGGGTGAAATCTTGGTGTAACTGAAGGATCCTATGATTTCTGAATAATTTAGGGTAGAAGGGACCTCAGAAAACCTCCAGTTCAACCTTCTGCTCAGAGTAGAATTGGCTGTGAGATCAGATCAGGTGACTCTTGAAAACCTCCAGGAACAAAGTCTGCGTGGCCTCTCTGGGCAACCACTGCTTAACCATCCTGGTGGAGAAAACATTTCTCCTGAAGTCCACATTTCAGCATATGTCTGTTAACTCTTACTCTATGACTCTGCATCACTGCGAACAGCCTGGTTCCATCTCCTTAATTACTCTGACATAAGCAGTGAGGGGCAGCTGTCTGGTCCCTCCAAAGCCATCTTTTCTCCAGGATGAGCCAGTCCTGGTCCCTCAGCCTCTCCTCACATGGCAGGTGCACCATCATGACAGTTCTTTGCTGAACTCATTCTAGTTTTTTTGATGTCTTTCCTGTGCTCAAGAGACCAAAACAAGCCACAGTATCTAAATATGCCCTCATGAGTGTTGAGGAAGATAATCCCTTCTCTTGATCTACTAACTTATCTTAAAAGAGCCCAGGGTGCTGTCAGCCATCTTTGCTGCCAGAACACTCTTGGCTCATATTTGCCTTCGAATTATAACATATCTGTGTTCCCTTTCGGCACAGGTTCTTATCTCAACCTGTAATTTTCACCTTTTTGTTCCTCCACTTCTCAACTCTATCCTGGGATTGGGAAGGGATCGGGGAAATGGGAGGTGGGGGAGAGAGCAAGCGGCATCTGGTTTGGAAGAGTCTTGGTTGGCAGGGGGCACTAGACTGGGAAGTGCCATTCCTAAACCACAACAGGCCCTAATGGATTTCCTGTTGGCCCAGTCTACCCAGGTCTCTCCAAATGGCAACCTTGTGCACTAGCATACAGACTGGTTCCCCCAGTTGATGAATGTGCATCTGGTCTCCTCCTTCAGCTCACTGATGTTAAACAGGGCATGCCCCAACATAGACCCTGTGCTTGTCAGAAGCCTCCAGGCTGAATATGACCCATTAACCACTAAAACAATCCAATCCTTCACAGCACCATGGAACAGGAGATTGCATTGCCTATACAAAAATAAGTGGGTTTACAACAGCAATATCTCAAACTGCTTTATGGGCTACAGTAAGTTTCAAAAGGTCATTAAAAAAAGTATTTTCTTATCTTATTTGAAACTGAGTTTGTGAACACTAAGAGTTACCATCTGTGCAGATAATATATAATCTTCTTTAAATGATTATTTGTCCTCATACTTCCCTTTAGGTAATATTTTCTTTTTTTATATTTAGAACATATCACCATGTCAGCAACACTCACTTCAAAGGAACAGAAAGTCACATAAAAACCACCCTTGAGCACAGGTGCTTACCATACATAGCTTGACAGGTTGCTTATAAAGAAAACACAGTAAGGAAAAAATTAGGTTTCTTCCTCACTCTACAATTTGCCAAAATCATAGACACAGGGAGTTCTAGAGGTTAAGTAAAACTGGGTTCCAAACAGATTAGACATATTGACAGGATAAACAGTCTCTAGTGACTACAAAACAGTGATCCAAATGCAGTCTTTGGACACACTGAGGACTTGTATATATCCATCTGTACCTCTTATCAGCCTCTTTCAGAGAAGCAATGCTGCACAAGAAAAACACACAACTTACAGCTATGTGTCAGTCAAAAACTAAATCTCACAACAAATACCAATATCCCAGCAATGCATTAGTTCCTATCATCTTCCCAGCTCTATGCAGAAGAATCAGAGCTTTTCCTATGCCCTGAACAAATGCTTCTAGGAATTATAAGTGACTGATTTCTGAAATGCATTATTAATCCCATTTTTATTTTTACGATAGTTATTTGAATAAACAACTTCTCTCATAGTCAGAGTTTCTATAGGTAGGTCAGATAAGAGCAAGTAATCTGCCTGAGATTCCTAGAGAAGACTATTAGAGTTCAGTGGGACCTGAACCTCGATGCACAGACATGCTTTTTGAAGTCTCAGACTTGGTTCACAAATCTGTTATTTCTGATTCATGGGACTATGGACACACTTCAGTATGTTGTCAAACACTGTCACTGGCCCAGTGATTTCAGTGAGAGGATCATAAGCAGTGACAGAACTATGACCTAGCTACAGGAGCCTAAGCGTATTTTCTGCTGTCATAAGAAGATAATTTCACTAAATTATTTGGGTTTCTTAATTGCTCCACACATTATTAATTCACAGCTGACTCACCTTCAAGCCTTACCCACACCCAGGATCACAAGAAATAAACAATACGTACCTGTTGTGCCTTTTATCTGGGGATCAGAGAATACCCTATCCACGCTGCCCTGCCTCTATTAACTAGCCAAATGTTTTCTGCACTTTATAAATGGACATGTGGAGCTACTTTTGTTTCTTGCCCATCCTTTTCTTGCACCTGTTTTTCCAGAAAAGTATGACTGACTTCAACAGAAGTGATGAGGTTCATAGAAGAACTACTGTACAGAATACATGAGCCATAATGTGGGCGGGCAGGTTAAACAGTACCTTCTAACTTCCTATTTCTCCTGTCAACCTCAGCCTTAAAACTGCATTGATTAGATGCTCTTCTACATTTTCTGCCTTGGTCTTATCACTGGACCATTTTCTGTCTCTCAAGAGGAAGTATGGGGTTCCTCAGCTCCATTCCTGTACAGCTACATTATGCCAGTGACAGCAGCTTTGCTAGGGCAGTTCCTATGAGTTTCTTCCCATATTTTCCAGTCTTCAAAATTTCACTGTGGGTGGATCACTTTGTCTTTCTAAATCATTGTATCCAGGTCTTCCCTGTTCAACATTTTCTGCATATCTAATCCCAGACTACAAACAGACATTATACAAGTATGACACTAGCTGAACTTTGAGCACCAGTACTGGCATGTTTTAGCAGTGGTACAGCTAGGCTTCTGCATACTCTCCACTGTCCTCAGACAGAGGGACCTGGAGACAGGTTACCAGCACCAAAGGGTTTCTCTGGCCAAACCTCAGGAGCAGATTCAAAGTGGTCTACAGGCTGGTCAACTGTGTGTCTTATTTGAAGTATCTATTAGCCCACCTTCCCAGGCAGAGGCTGCTTTTCACCCCATCTCACAATGGATGAGTGCTACAGCAACAGAGGGTGGCAGGCTGGATAAGGGGCCACATGTGATCTAGAGCTGGATGCTGAACCCCCTGCTCTCTCTAACATTTTGCATTATCAGATGCCCTTTTATGTCATATTGTTGCCCTTGCACTAGGTTCAGCTGTGTTGGAATACAGGACAGATTTATGTCTGGCTACACTGCGTCTACCAGGAAATCTTTCAGTCTTTACTAAATAGAAATAATTAATCTGTCAACCAGCAGTTTCCCCTAAAGGTGAGTGACCTCTCTTATTAAAAATATGAACCCTATATCTAATTTGAAATTTTCTGGCCTCAGATTCTAGCCACTGACTCCTGTTATGCCTTCTGTTCCTGTAAAAGTGACCTTTTAGTAACCCTGTATTTTAGCATCACATATTTTCTCCCCATGAAAGAACTTACACGTTACAAATTACCTCTAGTTCCATTTTAAGAAGAGAACTCAAATGTTAAGTTTAGAATTGTCCGTAACTAATTGGAGGTAATGTGAAAAATATCTTGTTGTCCCTCATTTCTACATTCTTTTAATTAGAGCCAAATGTTAGAAATATCCTTAGAAAGACAGAAATAGGCAAGACATCCCTGCTTGGCCTGGTTACACAGCATGATTCAACAGTGGCCACAGATTTGTAACACACTAAAACTTTTTTAAAAAGGGGGAAAAAAAGAGTACTACTTAGGCAGGCAGTGAGCCAAAGTTACTCCCTGTAAATCTAGCATAGTATAGAACACTTACAAATTATTAACTAGCATGGAAGATAAATAATTTAATTTTAACAACAGGAAACAAAAATACCCCAACTGGCAGAGCAAAACTATACAAAATCATAAACTACAGATTTTACTCTAATTTAACTTACAGTAAGAAAAAATTTAATCACATTTTGTAGCGGGTTGGTTCGCATCTTTTACTTTTTGTGAGATAAGAATTAGGAGGAATGCAAAGCAGGCTTCAAACTTAAAGAATATGAAGAAGTTTATTAACATAAGTAAGAGAAAAGGATTAATAAGAGTCAAAATACACCGTCAGAACACTTCTCTTCCCCCCGTCCTCCCCCCTCTTTCCAGTTACAACATAAAGGCACAAACTTGAGATTATTTCAGTCAGTTTATCAACTCTGTAATAGTCTTTTATCAGT
>VZRQ01003237.1:38349-82484 GCA_013397975.1 Machaerirhynchus nigripectus | reverse complement strand
GCCTTGGCTTGCAGCTACAACTTATCTCTCTGGTGGTCACAGGATCTCTGCTGGGCAGTGGCCAGGAGCTGGTTTTGGCCTTAGGTGTAAAAAGTCCATCTCTGGCTGCCCCAGAGAAGAAAGAGGGGGGCATCACGGCCCTCACGGAGCTGCGGGTCTGGCCCCCAGTCCCTGCCGGGGCTGAGTAGCCAGGCCCGGCCCGGCCAGGCCCGGCCAGGCCATGCGGCCAGAGCCCTCTTACCAGCCCGAAAGCCGGAAGGAAGAGAGATTTCCTGGGCTCCCACCTGGTTTAAACATGTGAATTTTGAGAAGCGCTATTGGTCTAAACAACTGTCCATCAACTCAGGTTCAAACCATCACACATTTGCAGAGCCATAATATTCCAGTGTTATCAGGAAGGAAGCTTTCTTCCCTTTAATGCCTAAGGATTTCCTAAGTTATTATTGCTAACCTGCTTCATTCAAAGTTCAAGAATCATTTTTGCACTGATTTCATGTTTGGTTTTTTTTGTTTTTGTTTTTTTTTTTTGCAACTATAAAAACAGCTTGGAAAGTTTTACTAATTGTTTGTTAAATTAAAATACATTTTTTCATCTTAAAAGTAGTCAGATCCAGGCTTAAAATTGCATCTGAGTTTCACAGTCTATTGAGATTTGAGCAGCTAACTAGAAAATTCACTGGCTGAGACAGTAATGCAACAGTGTTCTTTTACCCTCAGTGGTTTCCCAAAAACCTGGTAACTCAACCTGACAGCCTTCTAAAATGAGATGTCTTCTTGGTGGCGAGGGGAGAGCAGTGGATGTTGTTTATCTCAACTTCAGTAATGCCTCTGACACTCTCTCCCACAACAACCTAGCAGACCAGAATGTGGTTTGGTGCAGATAAGCAGACAGGGAGGTAGACTGACAACAAAATGGCCTGTTGAGCTCTAATGACTGTGGTTAGCAGCACAAAGTCTAGCAAGACACAAATGGAGTACCCAAGCAGAAGATACTGGGGCCAAGACAATTTAGCCTCTTTATCAGTGATCTGGATGCTGGGGTGGTGGGTACCCTCAGCACGCCCACAGATGATACAAAACTGGGAGCAGTTTCTGATGCACTAGAGCATCTTGCTGCCATTCAGAAGTACCAGGACAGGCTGAAGAAGTTGGCCAACAGAAACCTCATGCAACTCAACAAAGGGAAATGTCACATCCTGGGCAGAAATAATCCCAAACAACACTACAAACTGAGAAGCAGCTCGCTAAGGAAGGACCTGGGTATCTTGATGAACAAGCTATGCGCCAACAATGCACCCCTGCAGCAGAGCAGGGCAACAGCGCCCAGCGTTGCATTAGGCAGAGCATCACCAGCAGGTCAAGGGAGGTGATCCCTCCTCTCGGCCCTGGTGAGACACTGCTGGAGGCCTGGGTCCAGTGCTGAGGTCCCCAGAAAAAGAGACACAGACATGGTGGACCGAGTCTGCCGAAGGACCAGGAAGATTGAGAGGGCTTGGAGCACCTGACAAATGAAGAGAGGCTGGGAGAGCTGGGAGTGTTCAGCCTGGAGAAGCTCAAGGGCATCCTATTCATCCTACCCATTCCTGGTGGGGGGAAGCAAAAAAGATGGAGCCAGGCTCTCTTCAGTGCTGTCCAGTGACAGGATGACAAGCCACAGGCAGAAATTCAAATACAGGAAACTCAATGTAAACACAAGAAGGCTTCTCACTGAGAGAGTGATTGAACAGCAGACCAGGCTGCTCAGAGAGGTTGGGGAGTCTCCGCCCTTGGAGATGCTCAGAATCTGATGGCTCACGGTACTGAGCAGAATGTTCTGTCTGACTCTGATCTCAGCAGGAGGCATTGGATTAGATTATGTCCAAAGGTCACTGCCAGCCTCAATCATTCTGTGATATTGTGAATATGCATGTGAAAACAGAAATTCTTTTCATTAGAGGTATAATTTTGCCTCCCTGAGCAGTCACTTGCCTCTCACGGCAAACTGTGTTTTGAAACTTTCATGATCTGTAGAATTTTGTTCTCTTGGCCATTTTGATAAACATTTCTTTTTCCATAACTCACCAATGCTGTTAAAAGAAATGAAATCCTTCCAGTCTGAAAGACTGTGTTTTCAGGGTGAAAAAGCAGGAAGAGGAAAATAATACAGGATGGACTTCTTATGCTAGGAGAAAATACAACAGGCTATATTTAGAGAAGACAGAAAAGGGACTCTCGGAAATGGCTTTGTCAACACCTGTGATAAGTGGAACTATTCATATGCTTGAAGTTAGGCTTGTGATTAAGAACTCCATTGAACAAAGCTCAGAGTATCATACAAGGAAGCCCCTTGAATTCTGCTCAGCAGATGGACAAAGTTTAAGAGCAATAAAATCAGCCAAACAAACCAGACTAACATAAATGCAGCCATATCCCTGGTTGCCTTTTCACTGGTCGTCCCTACTAATAAAGCTATACCCACTTGCCCTTACAGTTACATCTTACTTACAGAGTTTCTATGCCATAGATACCAATTCACAATCAGTTTGGTCTACGCTCATAAAGCTCTTCGGAAATTATTTTCATTTCAAATTCCTAAACATGGACATTAGAAAAAGACACTAAGGTTCCTAGACATGTCCAGATAGAGCCAAAAAGCTTTGCTACTAGGAAACTGAGGTCACTCTAAAACACTCATATATGTGCTTTACAAAGCACATCATCTGAGATATCCACTGACGTGCACCACAGTCATATGACAGATGGAACAGGCTGGACATGTATGACACGCACAACACACCATAATGGAAGTACAAGTCATTTTACTCATTATAGGAACGTCTTAGCAGAAACAGGGTGCCAGTATACCACAAACGTAAGATACTCTGACCTCCATTGTGCTTCAAGGTCAAGAGGACTGCGGGAAGAAGGACAGGAGACGTCTAACCAATTTCACCATTGCTCACTAATAAATTAGCTTGGCAACTTGTCCTCGTTTTAATTTAGATATTTTGGAGGCAAAATAAAATTATATTTTGGGGACAGAAAATTTTAGAATAAGCAGTGTTGCAAGGGATTCCCACTCTGGCTGCAGTTTGGTTTGAAGAGTTGGATGTTTTGGGTTTGTTGGGTTGTTTTGGGTGTGCAAGTTGCTCTTCTCATAACTCTTGAGAGAAGTACCTGAGAGCTGTGTGTTCTTATGTTGCACAGAAAGTATCACTTCTTACAAGGCTGGTGAACAAATACAACCTAATGACTCTCAGAGAGTTATTTTTTATTATTATCTTCAACACTTGGAGAACTCTTTTCTATTATTATATTGAATAAAAGAAATATGGGAAGAAACAGTTTCTCCCTTGCTTGTTTTCTCTCCTTCACACACAAAAAATAAGATTATTACCCAAGATTATTTTAACATTGAACCAAAAATTAAAAAATGTAGCTCAGGTTCCTTACCAAATACCAGTACATTTTCTAAAGAAAGGACTGATCAGCCTTGCTCATCTTCCATAGGCAACAAAGGGCCCCAAGAGGCCTCCAGTTTCCCTTATGTTTTGGTAAAAGCAAACTGCAGTTCAGATAAAAAGAGAGATTCAATTTTTTGGCCTTGAGACACAGATTCTATTGAAATGAGCAAATGAATCTCAGGAACGGGGAGATGCTCTGTACAATCAAGCTGCCTGCTCTAGTCTCTCTAACCTCATAAACTGCATCTAAGTTTCAAGGATTTTTTTACTAATACTGGATTTAGGAAGCTCTGATTTACTACAGGAAAACATGTATTTCAAGTCACTTTAAAATCCTAACACATTGTACAATAAAAATAAAACCCAAAGCAGCAAATACAGCTGGCAGTCCCTGGTTTCTGTGAGCTCCTCTGCTATTTGTATCAGTCCACCACGCAGAGCTCACTCCAAATGGATGTTCTGGCAGAGGTCCCAGACACACGTGCCACCAAGTCACAAGCAGCTCACCGTCACACCACTCTTACTAATGAGAGCTACAGCAGCAGTTCTTCAGCATCTTTTCCTCTATGCAATCCTGGGATACATTCCTTATGTCCTCTCCTGCCTTTCCCAGCCAGATGGAGAACTGCTGACTCCAGGAGAAATAAGGAAGGGAGAGATGGGGAACTGCAGGCTGCCCCATGAGGAAGAGGTTGTTCTTGCAAGGAAAACTTTGGGGAGGGTAGCTAGCAGTGAGTGGGCAGGGGTAGCAGGAGCAGGCCCCCAGATCTGACCACAGTTAGAGGAGGGTAGGCTGGCAGCCCCCACAGCTCAAGACTGATACTGACTGGCCACTGTTCCCACACTGCTCCTTGCTGTGTTTGCCCTCCTCCTTCATCTTCCCCACACAGCTGAAGACACCCTGACTCCCCCAGCCCTGTTCTAGCCACTTCTTCCCAGGTGCTCCCTTTGCTCTGCTCTCTGAAGCTTTGCTCTGCTCTCTGAAGCACACCAGGCGCAACCTACCCCAACCCCACCCCAGTATATTCCACATTCCCCAACAGACAGAGGTGTGTCCTGGCTTGGCAAGCCACTGTGCTGCATCGCTGGGAAAGAAGAACAGCAAAACATTATATGGTGTGAAAAGCTGCTTGGATGAGAGGGTAGGCAGCTGGTATGTGAGAGGAGGAAGATTCAGAGGGAAAAGCTGCAGAGCAAAGTTGAGTCCAGGTGAGACACTGAGTGGTAGGCACAGTAACAGCAGGAGAGAGAGAAAAGTAGACAAAGGTCTTCCTTCAAAAGAGCTGGAAAGGATTATGTAGGACTGTGACCACATTTTTTCCTCAACCATCCAGGCCTGCCTTCCAGCTAAGCAAAAAATAGGAGAGCTCATTTTTTATTGTGCACAAGGAAGCTCTGGGAAGCTTCTTTTGAGAAGAGTGGCTATTCCTCGTTCAGGGGACAAGAAACAGAATTTTCTTTCGCAGACTGCTTCAAGCACTGAGATAATCCAGATGCTAGTTTCCTCCTGAAGCCTGGGAACAGCCCTAAGCATATACAAAATACTGATGAGCAGAACAGTTAGCTCATTCCAGAAAGCAATGGAAAGGAACAGCAAAAAGATCCACCAGACTGTGACAGCATACGTGTACATTGGAAAGTGAAAAGTATGCTTTTGGGAGTGGCCAGAAAGGATGATAAGTGAGGACAGGGGCCTTAGCCACAGGCAGGTCTAATAGAAGGGATTGAAGGTTTGAAAACCAGAGTGGAAGCATGAGCAGATTCAGGTTTCTACAAGGGAAATCACAAAGAACGTCATGACTGGGAGGAACGAAGTGACTGGCAGATGAACTTGTTGACACATTCTGGGGTGCTGGTGGCTATTCAGAGGACAGGTAGCATGAAAAATCACCAGGCATCTGTGGGTTACGAGATTTTAGATGGTTAATCTTATCCACCTCTGTGGTCAGCATAGCTGAATAGGAGAAAAAGTTGTGGTGTGTTCCAAGAAAAAGGAAGCTTCAGAGGGAGAAGATTACAAGCATGAGACAGTCTAGTACGTGCCAGCAAAAGCAGTGTCTGCACAGGGACATCATAAGGGTGGCAATTTGCTGCCTTTTCCCAATGCATGTGTGAGTCCAGCAGGGCTGTGGCAACAGCAGCCAGCACCAAGTCTTGCATAAGGAACTTCTGGAGTGGTACAGCTTCAAGGATTCAGCATGCCCCTCCTTTCAAGAAAGATGTTGTGCAGATTGCGTGACATTTAAAGCACATTTCATCACCAGGGCATATATTCTTCTTTCATAATTTCAATTATCTACCAATAAATCATTCAAATGAAAAACTGCTTTCCAAGACAGCACAGGCATTTACCACACCTGCCTGACTTCAGCAGCACAAGCAGAGAATTTTTCTAGAGGCATCTTGGGTTTTGGTGGGGTTTTTTTCTTGCTATTCTTACACATTTCGGCCAGCCAAAGACTTCTGCCAAACAGAATCATGGTACATGAGAAAACTCTTAAGGTTTAAATAATTAATCTCAAATATTAGAAGTTTAGTACTCAAAGGGAACCTGAAGAGAAAAGCAAAATCACAACTGATATCTCCATTATAAGTATATCTGCAGTAAAATTCCAACTCAGCTGTTCCTCAGCAGGGAGAAAATTTCAGGTTTGGAAGAAAAAATGCTTTGTGAACACAGGGCTTCACTCAAGTTACCTGTTACAATGAACTGAGAAAATGGATGTTACTCCTGTCACCTACTACAGGGTGGACTCAAGTCAGTCTCTACACACAACTACAAGTGCCACCATGACAAGCAAAGGCCTGCATATCATCAGCAATGTCGTTTTCTCAGCATTGAGACTATAATTTAATTTACTGTGGTTGACATAAAGTAAACACCAGCTATTGAAAAGGAGTCCGTTTGTATCATTAGAATCCACTAAAGAAATACCACTGGAGAAAAGGAACAGCTTTTACCCAGGAAAATCCAAGTGAGAAAAGAAGAAAAGCAAGGCAGCAGAAAGATCAATTTTCTGGCCCATCAGTCTAAAAGAACAAGCATTAAATCTTCAAATGGGTTGTAGATCCTGTGTCTGGTTTTGAAGGCATTCTGCAGAAATGCAGGCATTATGTACTGCTTACTTACAATTTGCTTGGCTAAAAGCACACAGCTTAGTATATCCTATGATATTGGCCCTTGAATGGGAGATGTGTGAAATGTGTCCCAGTATACATGCCAGGAAAAGGAGTAGGAAGGTATTGCTTTGGGAAGCAGCAAGTTTTATCTTTCTGAAGGCCGTTTTAGGGAGACAAGATACAGGCTCAAAGCAGTGGCCCATGCACGCTGGAGAAGCTGCCAAGAGCCAGGTCAGATGCAAAATAGAAACCATCAGCCTTCTGCAGACCTATGGAAGAGCTGATTTCACTACCAGCTGTTGTCTGCTTTGGACCTGCTCTCCCCTTAGAGACTGTTGGAAAAGACCCTCTTTGCACACATCAGAAATTCTTACTCATAAAATAAACCTGGACTATAATAAATGAAGTACTTGTTGCTATGCACTGGCTGACTGCTGGGAGCACACTTGCGCTCTTGATTGACCACTCAATTAAGCTGAGCTCAGAGTCTTCCACCAAAGACATTATTCACTTCTCTTGGATGGCAGAAAAGTATTGTAATCCCAAGAAGGATTAGTGGAGCTGTATCATTTTACACCATGTGGGAACCAGACTATTTACCTTAAACTGCATTTAATTTCATAGGCTGCTTATTTCAGCTTTTCCTAGGAGTGATTATTGTGATCCTGAAAAGAGAAGGAGAGCTACACTGGTATTAAGACGCAACAAGATAGGTTTGGCAGCTGAGAGACACATTCTGAGATAACTGAGCAAGTGAAATCCAGTTCCTAAAAACAAGCTTGAATTCTGCTGGTGTGATATTTTCTTGTGTTTCACATTTACCATTCTAGTGTTTCTTTCCCTCTTCTTTTTTTATTTATTTTTTTCATTTAAAATAATTTGTAAAATAGTAGGCAATAATAATAAATATCAACATGCAGCCTCCAGTGACTGACAGAGGGACTGACTTCCTCATTAAGAACAGGATAGGGAAATGCAAGCTGGAGGAAAATACTGCCATGGTTTCCTCTGAATACTGAGCACCACTGGACTTAGGCCCTGAGAAAAAAAGAATGAGGGTGAAATGAAAAATGCATGAAAAATGCAGAAAAGGACTAAAGATAGAATATTTCTAAGGAAGCATCTGGGAAAATCAAAGTATAAAATGAGAGAAAGGTTGGCTTGTTAATTGCAAAAAGTAATTAGGAAAATGATAAGAAAGAAGGCACTCCCTACTTTCATAGAAGCCAGTGAGAATAAAAAGCAAATATGTTTAACTGAAGAACAGCAAATAGCTACAAGCTATTACATAACTTCTGTATCTTTAAAAAATCAATTTTTTTATCTACTTATCCCTTTTGTTTTGTTAGTAAAATCACTCTCTTTTAGAGGGAAGTGTTTGTTTCTTTAATGTAGCAAGAACACAACTCCAATTACTGTTTGTGGGATTTTTGCTCCACGAAGTGCAATTAAACCATATTAAACAGTTTACAAGACAACACATAGAGTAAGAAATTAGAAATCTCTATTTCACTGCTTTCCACGCTTAAAAATAAACTCAATGAATTGATGGCTTTATGTTTTCAAATTCTAAGTAGAACATTTCTTAGTTCCAGAATTCCTGGAAAACAGTAAGAGTAACTTAGAAAAAAACTAGGAACAGCAAAAGCTCAACAAATAGCAACTGTAACTTAATAAAAATTTACTTAATTTCATAGTCAGCTACAGGAAACACCTGCAATTGTAACGGAAATTTTGGTCTTGTATTCAACTATAAGACTGAACTGGTTCATCAATGTTCTATTCTTTAATATGTTTTTAATGTGAGTTTTGCTGGGGAGGGAGGATCATCCACTAATTATTCAAAAGCTTTCAACTTTCCTGTTCTAGAGTAAAAAAAAATTCCTCACTCTTGAGAAAGAATAAAAATTTAAAGCTCTGACTGTGACTCCATCAACCAACAGGCTACAATAATTTCCCAATTACTGCAAAATATTTGCATGAGTGTTAAGAAATAATTCTGAATATTTCCTTCACCTTCAGGCTCAAATGCCCAATGAGAATTTATCGTATTAGAACTAGTCATACTAAAGAAATATGCTGCCCTCATCTATTACTTAGGCTTTTTGAAAGCTTCAGACAGTAAAAGACAATTTATAGAAGTATCTTCATTTTTCAGGAAAATATTCTTAGAAATTGCAGCTTGTTAATACATGCAGTCAAGTACTAAAATGCTTTCCTGTGGTGCTGCTATGCTGGGGGTTTTTGGTATGCATTGTAGTCAAATGTTCCTTTAATACAATAACAAGCAATATTGAATTTATCAACTTTTACTACGCTGTGTGCAACTCCCCAGTGTTAAATCTTTCTATTAAGCAATTCAGCAACTGGCAGCGAAGAAGAGTGGCCTGGCTGAACAGAGTTTTGGCTGACTCAGGAAGAAAAAGGAAAGTTTATGACCTTTGGAAGAAGGGGTAAGCAACTAAGGAGGATTACAAGGATGCCGTGAGGTTATGCAGGGAGAAAATTAGAAGTACCAAAGCCCACCTAGAACTTAATCTGGACACTGCTGTAAAAGACAATAAAAATAAGTTCTATAAATACATTAGCAACAAAAGGAGGGCTAAGGAGAATCTCCATCCTTTACTGGACACAGGGCAAAATGTAGGGGCAAAGGATGAGGAAAAGGCTGAGGTACTTAATGCCTTCTTTGCCTCAGTCCTTAATAGTAAAGCCAGTTGTTCTCCAGCAATGCAGCCTCTTGAACAGGAAGACAGGGACAGGGAGCAGAATGAAGCCTCCATAACCCAGAAAAAAATGGTCAGTGGCCTGCTATGCCACTTAGACACACACAGTTCTATAGGGCTGGATAGGATCTACCCAAGGGTACTGAGGGAGCTGGGGGAAGTGCTCACTGAATCACTTTTCCATCATCTATCAGCAGACCTGCACAACTGGGGATGTCTAACTGGACGTTAGCAAATGTGACTCTCACCTACAAGAAGGGTCAGAGGGAGGATCTGAGAAACTACAGGCCTATCAGTCTGTGACAGACTGTTAGTGACAGAGAAGGTCGTGCAGCAGATCATCCCAAGAAGTGCTCAAAAAACATGTAGATGTGGTGCTTAGGGACACGGTTTAGTGGTGAACATGGTGGTACTGGGTTAACAGTTGGACTTGGTGATCTTAAGGGTCTTTTCCAACCTAAATGATTCCATGACTGTATGAAAAATCTCCTAAATAAAGGTGATCGTGCAGGCCAAGAATGAGCAGTGGAGGGAAAGGGAACATATGGAAAATGGTAAAGGGGAAAACAGAGAGCATGAGCAAGCAGGATGCTCCACTGACAGTCGAAAGGATGGAAGACAAAGGAGTCAGATTTCTATCCAAGGAAGGAGATACACATGATGGGAGGCTGTCCTTAACAGCTGAAAACCTGTCAACTAACTGGATCTGCAAATAAGAATGATGTATCAAATGCATATGGAATATGGAGTTTAAAATTTATTTTGAACAATACTGCACTTAAAAGATATGGCAGTGGGCAAAGGAATGTCAGTGAGTAAAAAAAATGAGAAAGAAAACAGATTCAATATTATTGAGTGCAGTAATTGAGAGGAAACATAGGATTATGCCTAATCCGGTACGGGAAATGGATGTGGTTAGTGAGAAACAAGTGAAATGATTGTGTACTAATACTGAGGTCATAGACCAGAGAAGAAAACATGGAATTTCAATTGCTGATGCTAAATGTGAAGCAATATATTGCAGGAATAACAGAAAATGCAATCAGCATCAGCATGACTATGCCAGGGAAAGGTAAAAACAGAAGTAAAAATGGTAGACAAGAACTAAACATGAATAATGGCAATGGGGTAAGAAGGGAGAACATCAATAATACAAAGTCCTTTTAGGAGAAAGGACTCCACTGTGCAGTAGATTCTCAGTTCCTCTGAAGGAGATCTCTTCCTCTTTTCCCCCAAAGAAATTTTTACCTGGCACTCAAAAGATACAATTCATAATAGAAAACAAGATTTTGAATTAGAAATAGCAAAACAAATGGATCTAGTAGCAGCAGTGGCTCAGTTATTTCTGGATGTGAGATCCTATGTTCTTTACTAAAAACAGTTAAACAAGGATGATTGTGGGTATTCTCAGGGTTGATTTTGGGAGTAGTAAAGTTTTCTGTAAAACAATTGGATTAAGAAAATAATGAGTTGTGAGACCATTATTTGGTTTTCTGTTTGGTACTAAACAGAGAGATAGTAAAAATGCTTGTAATAAAAGTTCAGGACTTCAAAGAGGCAAGTTTGATAAACTAAAAGAAAATCGTTTATTAAATATTTACCTGGCCTAAGGAGGTATCAGATAGGAAGAACTATCTGAGGTCTTGAGGCACTGCTACAGAACTGCAACTGGAAAAGCAAGACCACGAACAGAAGGACTGAAAACCAAATTTATGCTATAAACTGGAAACTCATAAGCTGGAAATATCAAGGAGAAACTCATAAAATCACATAGATAAAATCATATATATTTTATATACCATTATATCACCCTGATATAATCATAAACTACAAAGCCACTGCTAAAGTGTGTCAGATGTGCTTCTGCTAAACAAAAGTCACTGCAGTGCTCTTGCTGTACAAGCCAAGAGCTCACCTCAAGCACTGAGCAAGGGTTTTCATTACCCATATTAAAGGAAACTGGTCTCAAACTGGTGCAGAGTAAGCTTACAAGGTCAAAAGAACAGATAAGCTTTGCCTAGACAAGAAGAGAAACCTTGGTGAACCTCAGAAGAGGTAGACTTCTAAGAGATCTACAAGGTTTGTTTTCATAAATATTTTGCAGAGGCAGTAAAAGAGCTATTTAAGCAAAATGACAGTGCTAACTTAAGAACAAGTGGATATAAACAGGCCACAGTGAAATTTAGGCTGAAATTAGAAGAAAGCTTCTAGCCTGACTGCACAGAGGTTTTGGAACATAATTTTAATGACAGCAGTGAAGACAAAGAACTTAACGGGATTTTGATCACTTTGCAAATGGCATAGCAGGAGGAGGTTGCCTGGAACAGTAAGAGAACAAATGCTGGGATCAGGAAATCTTTCCCATTCCTAATTTAAAAAAAAAAATGTTCACCAAAACTTGGCAGAAGCTATTCAATGCTGTGTTTTAATGGCTGTCTTTGTTATTTCATTAAATGTACTTAAAAGGACTGTTAAAAGAAAAACCTTTCTGTTGAAAGACAGCATGGCGTTTTTATGAAGTACAAACAATAAGTATCCTGGAATCCTAGTCAGCATACTGAAATCCCATTAAAAGAAGTTGCAGCAAATTCATTAGGAATAGTGATAACTATAAAAATGAGGCATTATTGCAACAGCATAAAGTTCATGTATTCTGGAGTTATGTATTTTGGTAAAATTGATGATAGGAAAAACCATCTGTGGTTAGGACAGTGGACTGGGACTTCACAGTTCAGCTCCTGAACCTGACATAAACTTTAGGGAAGGCATTCATTCTGCTGCTTAATTTGCTAGATGTAAAAGTAAAATAACCATCTTCTTTTCCCTTGCCCAATATATATCAGGGTCTCCACACCTGGAGATGGTGATTGTTGAGAACACCAGGGCTGGTTCTCGTATTACGTTTCTCATGTTACTGCGACCAGCAAATCGATCACGCAGGATGACTTTGGCTCTGCTGGCTTATTCCCACTGTGCTGGCTTCTAGCAACAGACTGAGCTGTGCTTTTACAAGTAAAATCGCACAACGACTTGGAATTCAACCACGACAGAAGTCAACCTTTCTATATCAACTTGAAAGATCAAAGCTCGGGCTTCTAAATGCTTTATACATAAATGAAAGAAAATGCAACTATAACCACTCTTCACACGGTTAGTCACAAAACTCTCATATTAACAAATGCCAGTCTTTAAGTTCAAAGGTCAAACTCAGTCACACTCTTAAGACTTAAGTAATAGTAAAATGTACATTTAACTTCAACTTTAGTATCTTTTCATATAATATACTCTATATTTTAAGATGTCTCTCTGAACACTTGTTTTATACAACTTCAGTAGCTCCCAAGAATGTAACAAAAGAAAATGGGATTAACCCCAAGGATTTCAGTGTAAACAGAAAGCCTTGCTGCATGTCTGGGGATGTTTTTGTGAAAAACAAGGATTACCACATTTGCATAAAGGTTGACTTGTTTTAGTCCATATTTTGCAATGGGATGCCTTTCATAATTCTCTTGCTTATTATTATTTTTACAACCTATAAGGCAACATAGAAACCCATTCTACCTCCTATGAATTGAACAACTACAAACTTTTATCTTCATTTAAATAACCCCAGTAGCTGTGAATTAATAAGCCCTACTTAACATGATGCAGGACGAATTCTATCTATCTGGTATGCAGAGAGCAGAGTTTTATTATCTTCCTTCTGCCAAAAAAATCCAGCAAAGAGATGAAGCAGCTCTTTCGATAGATCTGGAATACTGCCCATGTTAACCAGCATTCACATCATGACACACATTATTTCAGGTTACTGCTGAATGACTACATGAACGGTGCAGATTCCCATGCAGAAAAGAAACAAACAATGCTGAAAGTTAGGCCGGCCAGAAAGCAGCCACTCACAGTAACACTGCTGGGGACTATTTTATACAAGGGAGGGAGACAGATAGACATTGCCTTTTTGCATATGAAGCTGGTTTGTCATGCATTGCACACAGGCCAAAGGAAATGCTTCGGGTCTTTGTGCAAGGCTTTATGTAAATAACACCAAACTGACACCCTCAGGTAGTCATGTACCATTATTTTTTATAAGAAGCATTCCTGACTCTACAGATGCAATCCTGAAAGCAAAAAAGGCTCACTTAGGTCTCCTGAGCCTAGGAAGAAACCTGGTGAATGAAGAGAGGAAGACTTAAAGAAAAAGGGTCTTCCTCCATGCAGCTCTTTGTACAACTGGAATTTGCCTTTGTACTTGAAGGCTGATATTTTTATTACATGGCCACCACAGGCCGCACCCTTGGTGAGAGTATACTGATCTCTGTCCCTTAAGTCAACCATGTTTGGGGAACAGAAGTACATCAAATGCAACTCAGTGGGAAAGCAGATCAAAAGTTAAATCTATCCCTATCTCCAGGCACCAGATTCCAACAAGCATGTTCTCAAATTAAGGGAGAGAAAAAATCATGAAAGGCCATTCAACACCAAGATACAAACTGCAGCTCATGAAGCTTCCACGTTTCAGCCTCCAGGAAAAGCATGGCAGATACCTACTGCTCTTGCAGCTTTCCCTCAGCCTTTGGGCTATGACCCTAATTGGAAATGAGTTGCCAACAGAGATAGACCTTGGTCTGCCTTCATATGACGATCCTTGGACCTGCTGAAATAAGTCCATAGAAGGGCCATGAAAATGCTCACAGGGCTGGAATCATATGAAGACAGGCTGAGAGAGTTCAGTCTGCAGGAGAGAAGGCTGGGAGAAGACCTTATAGCACCTTGCAGTACATAAAGGGGGCTACAAGAGAGCTGGAGAGGGACTTTTGACAAGGGCACGTAGTGATAGAACAAGGGGGAATGGCTTTACACTGAAAGAAGGCAGATTTAGACTTAAGAAGATGTTTACGTGTTAACACTCTTCCTAGCATTTATTTGTTAGGAAGAAATCCTTCACTCAGAGAGTAGTGAGGCACTGGAACCAGTTGCCCAGAGAAGTTGTGGGTGCCCCATCCCTGGAAGTGTTCACGGCCAGATTGTATGGGGCTCTGAGAACCTGGTCTAGTGAAAGGTGTCCCATGAGTTCCCATGGCAGAGGGGTTGGAATGAGATGATCTTTAAGGTCCCTTCCAACCTGATGGTTATTCTATGATTCTACGATTTTTGTGTTTTCTCAAAGTCTGTTCACACACACACATAAAAAAAAAAAAATAGACACACAATATGCTTTTTCAAAGAGTCAACACATGGTTAGTAGAAATCAGTGATACTTCGTAAAACACTGCCAACCCCGAGGGGTTTACACAAGAAAATGACAAAACAAAAATCTGGAAATAGCAGAGGCAGAAGAGGAAGTTTATTTTACAAATTTTTGACTAGCAAATTTGTTTTTCAAAGTTTGTTTCCATAATTGGTAGGGGTGACATTTTTACATTATCAAGAATTCTTTGCAGGATTCAAGTTCTTTTGCCATAGGAAAACTTAAGCTCTAAAACTGCTACGAATTGGATCAATACAGTATTCAGCATGTTATACCCTCTAAGACTGGAATTTCCTTGGGGTTTTTTTCTCTTCTGGTATTCCTCAATATTAGCTCACATAATGAACATTGCAAGTGTAAACTGAACCTGCTGATGAAATGGATGCAGAGCTCTCCCTCCTACATCAAAACCCAGGAAAGGTTTAGGAAGAAAATCAGGGCAGTGTTTTATCTACTGCAGCACTGAGACTTCTCTCCTTCTGCTTATATGGGAGTAACTTGAAGATTCTCAAAATATGTCACTGATCTTGGGAAATCTTTGGAGTGCCACAACATCCCACTCTGGTGCTAATCCCATGAACTACCAATTAATTTCACAGCCATAAGCCTAAAACATGAATGTGGCTCTAGGGGAGCTGCACCTGCCCTGGCTTGCAGCAGGATTCTTGATGGCACACCTACAATTGCTTGCTAAACTTTCTTTCCTAAGCTGTATAGCACCAGCAGTGGGACTGGGACCAAGAACCTATGATAAAGGGCAATGTTCTTCCCTTCGGCCAAATGTCTGCTCCCACCACAGGAATCTGAGATCCTTTTGGCCTACCCAGGGCCTGGGAGAGGATACAGCTCAGCCTTGAATATTCTCCCTGCCTTTACATAGTAATGAAAAAATCAACGACCATAGAAAAATACTAGTCTATCAGGGTGTTCTGTACCACGAGAACAAATTTCCTGAGAATCTTATCCCATGCCAGGCAAACTATGGGCAAAGACAGAAGAGTCTGCTGGTTATAAAGCATGCTATTAATCTTCGCTTTTCTCTTCCTCTTGCAAGCAAAACAGTCTCAACTCTAGGAATTTTACATAATTCATTTTACTGCCAATTAACACAAAATTAGATGTTGGTGGGGGATGGGGGGGGAGGAGGAGATTAACTTCTCTGCCTTCCTAGCCTCCATTTCCCTTGTTTTCCTCACATGTCACCCTCAGTCTGCTGGAGGACCGGCAGCACAGGCAGCTGCTCCTCGCTGCTGTGCCTCCCTTATTCCTTCTCCCCACATCTGGTTCTTCCTGCCCCTCTGAGGACCAGGAGTGGTCCCACAGACGTGTCCCCAGTGATGGTCCCTTTGCAGATGTCTCCTCCTGCTTGCTTGTGGCAGCTGCTCTTCCCCGAGCATGTGTGTGCCTGGCAGTGGGGGTTGCTTACTGACACCCTCCACGGGGCACCCCACATCCTCACCCAAACCCCCTAACTTACACCCCAAACCCTCACTGACAACAAAACCCCAGAAGCCAGGGCTGTTGTAATTTCAGAAATCACACTGTGAGCCCTTCTTTTGAACCAGCAAAATAAGGAAAAAAAACGGCGAGAGGCCAAAACACGCATTGCCCAGGCATCTCCGAAAGCTGCAGCAGCTGGGCTGCTAACGCACACAGCTGACATCAGCCAGGCTGGGTTTTTGCAAGCAACTCGTTCTGTTTCTTCCAGACAAAATCAGTTTTAGCTGCAAAATCCAGTTATCCAGGTGGGTACCTCTGGTTTGGGGAAAGAGAGGGGGTGTTTCAAACATGGGGGAAATGCACTGACAGGGTGTGGGAAGGGGCGAATGTTGCATCTGCTGGGATTGCAGCTGGCAGAGTCACACCAGCAGGACTGCGAATTTTGTGCCAGTAAAACTTTCAGGGTAATGCTCCAAAAGTAATAGCTGTAAATATTTATCTTTTATGCTTAAAAAGCCTGACTGCAGAGAACTGCTGGATGCTGGTGCATGCACTGGAGGGATAGGCGAAGGGGAAAAATGTGAAGGCCCAGAAGTTGTCTGCTAAGGTCCTTCTAAGGTAAATTTTCTGTAGCCTGTTAGCAAGAAATCATCCGTTTTAGAGAGAAGCACGCATTGGAGTGTTTTGTTTTCTCAGAGAAGTGTGGAATTTGAAGCCAGGTCCTTTGGCTTATCTGTTGTAAACGATGACTGTTTCTCAGCACCACACCACTCAGTATTTCCTAGAGAAGGGATTCTGAGAAAAAAGAAAGAGCCCCAGTTCCCTAGAAGCATTAAATTAACACAAGGGATCTGTAAACGAAACAGCAGAGGTTTGAAAGCCTTACCCTTTACTGTTTCCTGCTTTCTTGGAAAAATCTCAGTATTAAAACAGATTGGATTACATTACAGGACTAGTTGCTGCTGAAGAATTTTATTTTGGGTTATAAAACACAATGTTTGCTGTTTTTCTAATTCAATTTGCTTTTACCTTCCTTATGTCACACTGTTAGTAAGGCTCCTGTGAGAAAATGCAGGTTGTTACTGCCTGCAAACTACCCCAATTATCATCTGCTCTCACTTTGTAAAGTAATGTAGGTAGAAACTGTGTAGTAAGTATAATGCTGATCTAAAGAAGTATGTTACAATTTTTAATCCATTTACAACTTTTGCTTTGGGCATATAAAAAAAGTGACATTAAGAACTTGTTTCCCCAAAAAATCCCAACCTTAAAAGGTTAACACATCTCTAAATTAAAACAAACAGTAATCCTAACACTACCAACCAGTTTACATCTCTGAATTATAAAATGTAAACAAGTGATCTTGCAAACTTTATTTTCAAGGGTTTGTGCCTTTGTAGTGAAGTTTTCAGCTAGAATAACAACATCAGCAGCCTCATGTGGACTCGGAATAATTTCACCACAAACGGCTGACTGTAACTGCAGCCCTATGCCTGCAGTCCTGACACAAGGAAGACTTGCATTTAATACAGTGGGAATTTTTGCCAGGTGATAGCCACAGGATCAGGCTTCCTGGGTAGGATAAAAATCTAAAGCGAATTTTTATTTCACATTTAAAAGTTTTAAGTAGGTGAAGTGAAAATTCTTGGCACTCCCTAATGACATCAAAGATTGAGGGAGGAAAAAACCAGGAGATTCTTGGTAGCAATATATTTAGCACCTTTCTTGGAATGTAATTGTTACTGGAAACTTTGGGGGTGTATCCATATGCGTTAACCACTCTTATACAGTAAAGTCTGGTTTCTGAACTCATAAAAGTATTACACAGTATTCTAACTATCTCAAGAGGCCTGATAATAAAATCATAGCATTTCACAATAATTCTAAAGATAAAGAGAATAATCAATTTAAGCTGGAAAAAATATTCTACTGCATATGTTACTGCAATTACAGTTTCTCTGCATACTGCAGTGATGCTTGTCAGATGGCAAGTATGATCAGAGTTAAAAATATAAAAGTGGCAGGCCTAGGCAAGTAATTGACTCTGCCAAATTTATAGATGTGCGTAAAAATTTGATTTAATTACATCTTTTTCTAAGTATTCATGGGCTGTATGAAAAATGGGGGAAAAAGGGAAGTTGCAGTGAAAACAAGTGATGCAGGTTAGGATCGGATTGTTTTCCCAGTCCTCTCTTAATAATACTCATCTGTTTGGTTTTGTCTTCCTGATGCCACCTGTATGCTAAAACAGTGAACTTTTAATGAAGAACATTAAATGATACCAGAATGCACATAAGCAATATTCCTTCTCGAGGTGGCACAGCACAGCACAGCACTATGAGATTTGAAAAAGAGGGAGTTGTGTGACTGAAAATCTACAGCCACTTCCCAGTCTGTGTTCTTGTTCTGGATTGTTTATAAGCAGTTTTGTTTAAAGATAAGAGAACAACAGGACAGTCCACCAAAATCCTATACATTAGTCTTGGCAAATACTTTATTACCACCACCCTTTTTTTAAAAAGACATACATCAATCTAAAATCAAACTGCAGAGCCATTTTTGAGCTAGACATGAAGAAAATATAAATGGCATTGACTAACTAATGAAAATTACACAAAAGCCCTACAGATTTTTTAATTATTTATTCTGGTCCTTCTTACATACTAATGTAGTTTCTAATATCAAGAGCAGAAAATACAGACAACCAAACATACAGTTACTACAATATTAAACAAATACTTCAAGTGTAAAATTTTCTGCTTTTCCAACTAAAATACTGAGATTTTTTTCAAAAAGTTAAATACAAAATTTATGGCTCAGACTTGCCTGCAATTTGCAGGTGACTTAAAATGACCTGAAAAATAAATTAAGGTACTATTCACCAAAATGAATTCCTAGCTGAATATTTAGATCAAACAGCAACAAGGACAATAGCTCATATTATCTTTTGAATGTAATTTTAAAACTCAGGCACAGAATTATAGTAATTTTGACAGCACAAGGAATAATTATGGTTCATACAGAAAATCTTTCTGTCTCCCAACTGCACATGTATATATTAAGTTATAATAAAGTAAATAAGTACTTGCTGAAGGAGAAAAAAATTTTAATTTTTGTTGTTCAATACACAGTATGCCTGTTCAGCTCTTAATACTTTCAAACTTATTTTCTTTTACCCCATCTCCTTCAGAATACATTTACCACTGACCATCAAATATTTCTAAGTGCTGCCACTGTCTGCCTTGGGAAATTAGGGGTGCTCCTCATTATAACAACTAAGTCGCAACTCCATTAAAAAAAGCCATTAATGGACTAAAAATACTCTAGGCTGTCACAACCAATAAATATCCATGTCTCAATGTTTTTAAAGGAAGTTAATGTTAAATCTAGGTACTCTGTTTGAGTCGCAAGTCAAATAGAAAGGAAACTGTCTGAATTCTTCCCTCTCTTCTAGAATGCAATCCCTATGAACTTCTGGGAACTTTGGATTTCAGGAAAATCAGACCAATATTACACAAGCATATTGAACTTCATGGAAACAAAATATTTTAAACTCTTTGTAATGTTCTACACCCACATCTTCTTTATATAGATATATATATAGGGGTAGGTGTGCATACACACCTATTTTAAATATCTGCATACAACTGACTTCTTAAAAAATCTTAAATATTGATCAGATATTGTGTAAAAAATGTAAGTGCCAAGCTACCCACAACCAAAAACAATAAAACTATTCTCAGAAGGATTTTTCTTAGGCTTCCGTAATATTTGCAGAAATAGTTCCATATTTTTAATATTTATAGCTAAAAAAATTAATCCACCAACTGATTTATGTGAAAAAACATAGACATAGTAAATATTTGGTAAAAGTCTTCAAAATAAATATGATTAGTGAATATGGTACAGTATTAGCTATTTTATATAAACATTCAAATTTTTAGACCATTATGCTTTTCTTTTTATAAAGAGGCTGTGCTAACAAATAGGTTTTAAGAACTTACCAAATATACAAAATATATTTATTTTGAAAATAATATGCTTGGAGGAATAGACTCCTGAATTAAATGTGGATGAAATTACAAAATATTTGCTTTGAGGAAAGGGAGTGACAGAATTAGAAAAGCAAATTCATTCTGTCTGAAATATTTAAGCAATTTTGTGGCTTCCTACTCTAAATCCTATTCACGGTATAGAATATGAAAACAAGTCAATAAAACTTGACAATAAAGCCAGAGATAGTGCTGTAACTGATAGCCTTGGGTGCAAAGGAATAAATGGCTTAAATGCAGAACGTGGACAGATTCTCAGTTGATGGCCCACTTGTTTAGCAGCTTTCAGTGGGACTGTGACAATTTAAACCAGCTGAAGGCCTACCCCACCATTTTCTTGTTCAAACAATTCAATATGATCCCTGCTTCAGGGAGAAAAGGAGGGCAAGATTTCTAATAAAAGGAATACCACCACCTGATTTTGTGTTTTCTTTATTTTTAAAATAGGCAGAGCTCTAAAAGTCAATAATAATATCCCATTGTAGATGTGGGACTGAAATCAATAAAACACAGTAAATGCAGTTATGGGAAACAGCTTTGAATGGTTTTAATTATATTTTCCTAGAAAGGCTTATAGAATGTTATTGATATTTGACCTGGAAAGTTCTGTTTTCTATTACAAAGTACATAGTATCAATACAGCACCATATATGTCTGCATTCAAAGTCCTTAACCCTTTGCAGGCCCCAAATGAAAGGAGAGGCAGGTGGAATTTCTTTTTTTTGTTTTAATCTGAGGAAAGCAGATGTCATCAAACCTGTCACCTGCCATAAAGCATTAAACCTCCGTTGAAGTAAAGAAGTAATGAGGTCTGAAACACCATCACATTGTAGCATGATGAAGAAAGAGAGCAGACTATTCCTTTTGTCTGTGATGGTAGTTGCATGTTAACTGCTTAAATATCTTTTATTTTACAAATGCCTCATTCTTTCTCCTAAAGCCGGCTCATGTGCCTGGCCCCGCTGAAGCCTCTGCCTTCTGTCACTTTTGTATGTGCACATACCAGCTGATTGAATCCTTTATTAAATTAGATACTGAATTTAAAAAGAAAAAAAAAAAAGGAAAAGAAAGAGCCATACAGTATGAGCAAAGGAATCCAGTTTCTCAGAACTATAAATTTCAAATCCATCTGGTCTGGGAGGGGGACAATAAAAATATGTGGAAAGTGATTAAGAAGTACTCCACGATACCCACTCTAGCTAGCTACCACAGGTCCTGTGGGTCCATCCACCCTGTGCATTCACAGCTAAGCAGCTCCAGGAGATGCATAAATGAGTATCATTGCCTCCGGTGAATGTAAGAGAAAGCAGACCAGCAGTCACTTGCCCAAGGCGATGCTTTAAATCAGCATTAGAACTGGGAATAAAATTCCCAAATCATTCTGCTTTCCTGGTTCAGGCACCATTCAGTGGATTGCAGCACAAGAAAAACCAAACAAGCACACAGAAAAAATTGACAGTTTTGTGTAAAGGGAAAATTATTTCAGGACAGGAGCATTGTGATGCTAATGACAGCCAAGTAACATGCATTCAGGCTCAATCAGAGCACCCACCTGAAATGGGACTGCTGATAATCCCCAAAGAAAAGTGGGTAATTTAAAAGCCCTGGGCACTGTGAGAACACCAGTTCAAGAAAAATGCAGGCACACTGGCCAACAGTAACCACTTCATTACTTACAGTATATATATACTCTCTATATACATGTGTGTGTATATATATATATATCTACACATTCACACAGACACAGAATACAGCTTTCCACGATGACTCACTAAGGTTAGAAGTGAAAAGGAGCTGCACAGTACTTGAAAGGATGACAGAAATGAATGGAGACAGCAAGGCTCAGATGCATACCCCAGTCAGACATCGGCAGGATACAGAAAATCAAAGCTATAAATATAGGTTAGAAATACACAGGAGTCACTGGTGAAATAGGCCAAGGGAGTTGTTTCAACACCTTGGCATGCTACTCAGAATGATCTCTAAAATCCATTAAAAAGGGAATATATACATTAAAGAAAACAACCTCCCACCCAGTTAATGCTCTGCTGGGTTATGTCCTTCACCAACACATCTTCACACTGATACCAAGGGGGCACCAACACACAAAGCAATTTTTCTTCCTGTTTTCTTTTTTGTTTTAAATACCAAAACAAGGCTTCTTAAGAACCACAATTAAATGCAACTGTTAAGCCTAAGAAGGCAGGGAAGGAATTTTTCATGAGTGAAGTTTTATTCATAACTCAGTAATACACGGATTCTTTCATATTTCTCAAGACACTTTAAACTAACCAGCTCGCTATTTGGATGGATGGCACATCTGGGAGTGGCTTGAAAACGCCATTTACTGAAAATGTAAGCAAAAGGCTCTTAGGGTAGTTTTTCGATGCTTGAGCAGGAAGTCTTTGGAGAGACCATATACAGTGACTATAAGGGCAGGGACTAAAATCATCACTCTTAAAGGAGAAGGGTACTTAATGCCCTCAGACTGTGACAGAATCAGTCTTTGGAAGTGCGAGATGTAAAGCATTTCGGTAAGTGTCCTGGATCAGGCCAAAACATAAACCAAAATGTAGATGAGACCACACGGGGGGTTCAGACACAACAGCATGTCAGGAGATGGCTTATGACCTGCAAGACAGGATGTAAAAAGGCACAGTTAAGCCTGGGTGAGGGAGCAAACAAGTAGAAATGCACAGAGCTACCAAAGTGTCCTTTAAAAAATACAAATCCTGCTCAGTTACCACAAATGGAGATCTGCATGTCAAGGAAGGGGCAAATGGAACAAGCCAAATGGGGCAGCAAGACTGCAGTCTGAAGAGGGAACTAACAGGCTCCACAATGTGGTGTCCACATCCCACCCTCACCTTCGCTGCTGACCCAGCACCAATGGCTCTTTTTCCACAGGAACAACATTTTTGGTTGTTCTGCCTAAATGCGCAGCTCCTGGCGTCATTTTGCCATACACGCTGCCCTTGGTTTTCATGAAGAAAAAGCCCTACATTCCAAGGAAGAGCAAAGGCAGAGAAGACTTGAAAATGTTAACCCTCGAGAGTTAGAAACTAAAACCACGCATCGCCCCCTGTGCCACGCCTGCAGCTGTGGTTGGCACGCTCCTGATACCCCTCCAAGACATGCCAAGCAGAAAGGCAACTGGTCTTATGCACGGCCTCAGGAGAGAGCAGATTTTTGGGATCCTGGTTTGGCATCCAGACAAAGTTTAGTCATGGTCCAGATCAAAACCAGAGTTCTCCATTTAAATCTCTCTTCTGCAGGCACAACTGTCATGTAAACAATAATTTAAACCCCATTTTCTTTGGTAATATTTTTTAGGAGGAGAACAATAAGATGGCATGTGTGACTGCAAACCATCTCAGCCACCCGTGGGAACAGAGCAAACAATTAACTTTTTTTACACCATTTTTTGCTGTTGACTTAAAAGAGGAAATTCCTTTTTCAAACAATTTTTATGGGTAGTCAGTGTATCCTGGACAAAGATTGAGATCGGCGTAAACTACAGATTAGCTTGGGAAGTTCAAGTGCCATAAATCAGTTGGATCAGAAATTCTGAAAAATAACATAAAGCAGCAATGATGCTTGTTGACAGAGCAAACCAAAACCCTTTAAAAGAGCAACTATTCCTGAAAAGTCGATTATGCACTGCCATGTTTAGTAGCCAATTCAAGACACAACATGGCAACACACCAGATGTTACCAGCTGCAAATCTTATCTCAGTCCCAGGGGAAGGGGAAAAGACAAAAACTTTAGATTATGTGCAATATCATACAGACAAACCAAAACAAGCTGACTAAAGAAAGTGGAGGTTTACACAGCTAGTGAAACCATGAGCTCAGCTGAATGACAATGTGTATTTTACACTAGTTTCCTCTTCTCTTCCAAATGCAATACAAGGTGTTGATCACAATCTTCTGAAAGCCTAAAAAACCTGTGCTGTAGTTAACAAAGATTCCATGGTAAGTGATGAATACCTGGGTTCACCCTGGTGTTAAAACTCCTCTCCAGCAGCAAGAGGTGCTGAATTGAATAGCACATCCTCTGAAACATCATGCTTCAGGGCCCCTGGGTCCTAACGACCTTCAGTATTGTAGCAGTCAGCTGTATTTCCATTCATGAGTTTTAAACACTAACTACTGTAAAAGCTTCAAAGCCTAACAGTAAAGTGCTTATGCAAGATCAAAGCTTTCAAGTTTTTTATTTATGTACTTAATAAAAAAATGTATCATTGCTAGCCTTTTAAGATGCCTGAGAGGTGTGTTCCTCTTAACAAGAGCTCTTTCTCTAGTCCCAGTGCCTGGTGGGAATGTGAGATATTTCTAATCTGAGATGGTACCTAACACTAACTGGTCTGAAGTTCAGATTTCCCCTGCATATTCCTTAGGGCAGGCCACAGAGTAGACCTGAAAACTAGCACCTTCATCTTAAGATGAATATAATAAAAGCCAGCAGGTGCTGCAGTGACTTCTACTCCATAGGCAAGGTTCTTTACAACAATTTAAATAAATTATTCGCAAATTAAAAGATTTTTCATGTCACCATCCAAAGGTCCTTCTATTTTCCTTTACAGATTAAAATTTAACTTTTCCACCACAGTAAGAACAAAAGCAGAAAACATATTGTGGAAAAACAAAGGAGTGACAAAAAGACAGCCTTGCCTAATTCACAGAAATGTGGTTTTTTACCAAAAAAACTTTGATAAAAAGCTATCTTCTACCTTTGGTTCATATTTCTCATGGTCCAAAAGAAAATAAGGACTACTAAGAACCATGATGAGAAAACATAGAATGGACAGGACTTTGAGCATCAAGAACACTTTTCCTTAATCTTCCTTTGAAATGGTTCATTTTTGTTTAGGAAAAAAAACCCAACAATAAAAACAACCCAAAACTTAAATCTTCAGCCTGCTGAAGAGTTATGACTGGCTTTATCTTCAAATAAACATGATCCTTTAAAGTTCCATTTCAAGACTTTGTAATGAAACTACATGAATTATTGAGCTTTGAAGATTAATTGAAACTGTATAAAACAGCTGCAGACAAGAGGCAAACTTCAGCTTTTCCTCTGGAGTTAGTAATGAAGAAAACTACCCTGAAATTAAATTCTGGTGCATTTTACAGTGTGAATGTAACACACACGCAGTTTCTGTGCTGGGGCAAAACTCCAGCTGCTACGTACTGCTTGTTCAAGTGCAAGACACTTTTCTGAGAAGACTATACTCACCAGGGTGCTGCCTAAAGCAAAACACACCCAACTTGTACAGAGGGAAAAAAGTAAGTGATGTAAAACAATTCTAAAGATAAGCCATTTGCCTTTCTTCAGTACTAAATATCATTCACTTAATGCAGATTTCCCCATTAGAAAACACCAAGAACAGCAATAGATTGAGCTGTTTTTCTTCCCATGGTCAAAGGTTCACCAGCCAGCCTCAATAACAAGGTAATTGTCACCAGCCTCGCCACAAGGTAAGAGAATCATGGTCTGCCAGAATTCTGTTCAATTCTCTTGAACAACCTAATTTTAGTTACTAAAATATATTCCTTTTCCATAGGAAATAAACTACTTAGGTATATACATACATTCTGAATTCAAGCTACCAAAGTAGGGTGACCCACTCAAAGCTGAGAACACCTCTCATCACTTCTTCATAACCTGTAGGCAAAAACAAGTATAGGATTGGTTGTAGTTCTGTCAAATTGCTACATGCTCTCTGGCATTTATGTGCAGATGCCAATATTTATTTTATAAATCTGAAATGCTTGGGGAAAACTTTGTATTAGCACATTTCCCATATCTTAATCCTAAATCATACCTAGTTTTGAGTGATTGTCCTCTACCTCTACATCTAAGGTAATTAATTTTGGTGTTCCAGACATGGCATATGCACTTTGTTCACATATGTGTTGTATTATCCCTTTGCATGAAAATAGTTATGACTGTGGTGTTAAAAGACAGAATTTTTATTAGCTACCTTCAGTCAAATGAAAAAATTGAACTGAGTAGTAAAACCTATGTCTAAAAAGGCAGTCACTGAAAACACTGGGATTAAAAGCTCACTCTCAGCTTATTCTTTCCCAGTCCAGACTGGATTTCCTACCTGGGACAGGCACCAGAGGACTAGATGTGGGGAAACCAAGAAAATTACTGCATATGACTTTCAAGGTAAAAGAGAGGCTTGAGGATCAAGGTGTTCAAAAAAAGAGGGTCAAAGGGGAGTTTCAAACAAGGCATCTCTGATGCCATTTTTTTCTCTCTGGAGACACGACAGTAAAATGGAGTGGAAAGAGTTCCTGGCACACTGTTAGGATTCCCCCAGTCAAGCTTCCTTCTCATGGCACTGTGGGTATTCAGCTTGACAGAGCCTGGCAAAGGTTAACAATAGGCTCCTTGACACCATGGGTATATTAAGCAAGACAGACCCAGCATGGCTGTCCTTTCACTGTCTCTCATCCTGTGGTTCTAATAGAGAAATGCTGAACAAAACCTCAGGCATCTCTCTTTTAACAGCTAAGACCTGATGGGTTAAGGAAGTTTTCTGAGCAACTGCAAGTCTGCTAAAGGGGAAGAAATATTACTAATAACATAATAAATCCCACAGGTGAGAAAAAAAAATCATCAAAGCCTTATACATCCCTACAGCTCCAAGGCAAGGCAAAAAACAGTGGTAAGTTTGTAATGCAGCTTATACAAGGATAGGACAGGACAAGACAGGACAGGATAGGATTAGGATTCCATCTTGAGAAAGCCCTTTTTTTAAAACCAAGATGAGGAAATCTATAGAGCATAGTATGAGGAGTAAGCCCATCAGCTGTGGTCAGGAATCAGTAGATATCTGCTACACAGCTGCAATGATGTGTGGACAAAGCAGTAACTGTAACTGTACATTAGAATTTGTATCTGATATATAGCATCCTGGAAAAAATAAAATATCATCTCTGCAAGCATGAATGTTACCTCTGCAAAAGAAAGATGAACACTTTTTTAGAAGGTTACTTCAGGGTCATTTTGGTATTGACAATTTTTCACACAAGGAAGAAATTATATCCAAAAACTGAAACACAATATCCCATTTCAATGTAATTTCCTAATAAGCATGTAAATTACTCACAGCAGTTCCCCATGGTGAGGCAAAGCAGACAGCTCTCATACTTTATATATTCTATGTGCCAATGACTTTTTCTTTTTAAACTTGTGATACCATTGGACTCAGAAGCTGTTAAGAAAGCACATGAAGTGATAATGTACTCTCTCAAAGCATCCTTATGAAGGCATAACACGCAATCCTAGAGAAAGATCCAACCCACTACAATAACTTTGCTTTTAGATCTTTAAAGATGCAATAGAATAACACTCATTTTATTCACAAAACTTACATTAAGCTTTTCTCTGGTATGTATGACCAATATGCTTTGCATTCCAGAATTAAATCAACTATATGTTATAATGTTGACTGATATGTAAAATGGTTATGAACATGAAAATAGTAAACTGAGAGGCAAAATTTTATCCAGAATGGGGAAAAGGCTCAAAAGTTGTGGCACAGGCATGCCCGGAACCAGATAAGGAGAAAGGGGGCTCTTAAGAATTGGGTGTTCATGTAAGGGGTAGAGGATTTTATATCCTGCTCCCATATTAGTTTACTCAATAAAGCACAGGACCTAACCTACTCAGAGAGTAGCTCTTTATTTTTAACATGGTAAGAGAAATGCTTTTCTTGATGCACAAAATTAAATTAGGAGTCTGAGTAACTAAATAGTGATAGCTCTATGGGAAGAAAAAGGGTTGTGGCAACAGCTTGTAGAGTCAACAGGAACTGAGCAATAATAAAAGCAAAAAGCTACACTTACAGCATAGAACAGAAGAAAAGGATTTTGTTTATCAGTGTATACACTAGAGGTGTACAAATGTTAGCTGGTGCCAAATCAGAAGGGTAATTAATGCCTGGAAGTACAGAATCTCTTACCACCTCCCTCTCCCTACCAAGAATAGGCATGCTTTGGGACTCTATGCCTGCTTCGAAGCTCCAGGATTAATTAATTAATTAATTAAAGTTATTAGATCCTCAAGTCCAGGACTTCTGGTATTTTCCAGCCATGTGTGGAAAGAGTTCATAATTAACCCACAGGCAGTAATACAAGACAGTCATGAAGTCTGAAGAGCTCTAGGCTTGTCTGGATACATATATCCCAGACAGCATTGCTGACAGGATGACAAATTTCCCAGAATGACCCTACAAGTTAAGGACAACACATAAAAAATAGTGTTTGTCTGTACATAAATGGGAGGATTTGCAATTTTAAGTAGACAGCATATTATTTAGTACAAGAAGCACTAGGAATTATTATTGCACAAGTAATTCATAACCCTACCAGGAGGAATCAGTTGGCATGAAAGCAGTATCAAGACATGGACATTCCATATATTTCTTTAACTTAGAGTTCTGAAGCTTTACAGACAAAAGTTACCCAATACCTGATCATATTTGACAAAAGAATGCTGATGTTGCAAAACCAAGATGTAGTGTACTTAGTCTTGGGGGACGCTGTTAGGAGGGCTAGACACTGACAAATACACACATTCTAAGACCAATGTAAAAGGCTTATACACAAAAGCAAAAAGCTAGTTCTGCCTTTCTTAATTACCATTTACAGGTAATTACAGACGACTTACAGAGAATGTCATGGGATTACTATTGCTATAATTATCAAGATTGTTTTTCTTAAAGTCCCTAAGTGATTTCAGCACTTGCCAAATAACTTTTGAATAGGAAGAAGCATTCTTCTTCAAAATATATTTGTGCATACAGAACAAGAGGATGAAACCCCAGCACAATGCCTGTTTAATCAGACAACAAAAATACTCTGATACAGGAGGAATTTTACCAAGTGCATGAGCTACTGAGCAGTGAAAGTGAAAGCTGTTAAATCATAAATTCAAGACAGTAAATCACAGTTTCCTTCATATCTGGCTTTGTGGGGAAAAAAAACCCAAAACCAACGAAACAGGGAGAAATCCTCTAAACCAGAGCCTGGTATGCCAAGAATTTTGTAAAAGGGTGCACATACCAATGGCAAAAGGAACACTGCAGTGGACATTTAATCACACTACGAATGCCTCTGATCAGTATTAGCCAGGAAAACACCTTGTCATGCAGCAGGCTAGAACATGACACTCAAGTAAACAGCAGAGTTTACAGTCCAATTCTTCATTATATTAGTCTGAATAGAAAGGCACCACGCTTTTTCTCTAAATGACTTGTTTATTCTTTACACTACTGTAGGTGGAAAATAGCAAAACCAAACAAAACAAAAAGCTAACAGAACCCAAACAAGACACATACAACCATGTAATATCCCCCTGGACTCCCTGGGCTTCCTTCAGCGGAAACACAGTTGGTTTCACTCCTACAGACTCTGTTTATATATATATTATAGCCCAGTCCTGTGGATAATTAAAGTAAACTTGGAGCAAGTAATCCGACTGAGGCCAATGAGCATGTTAACAAGTATACAGTCACACAAACAAATGTTTGCAGGTTGAATTTGACAATAAAAATATATTAACTCAGACCTCTTAAACTAGGTATTCCAATTAAATTTTAGCAATGCACATGCTTCCACTAATTGGAATATGGACAGCATGCAAGATGACTATTGCCTTCTGGAGACTGAGGAGCATCTTTCAGGACTTTGTCTTGTGCAAGGTATCAGATCAATGGAGTGCCATGCCAGGAGAAGGACACATTTATCTTACCTAAACAGAAGCACGGTAACAGCCTTTTAATAAACAACAGACATTGGTGCTAAACAGGTATTACTCATTTCTTCTATATTTCACCCCTTGGTCATATTGGAAGCTGAACAACCCCTAACATAAATAACAACTTTAAAGAGACAAGTGAACTCTATGTATCTATCCTCTGCATAGGAAAAGGAGCATTGCACTTAAGCTGAACAACTTAAAGATCCATTTAACATTGCTTTGTATGAGAACTAGGATAAATGAAACATAAACAATGATAAATGAAAACAAGACTCTCAGTTACAGGGTCAGTTCTACTCCATTTGGGTGCAAGGCAGAAACATAGGCTTATCGTCAATACCCTTATCCCAGAACAGGTCCCAGTTATTTTGCTGAAATCCACGCACAGTTTCTGGGGAAACTAAGGGGCATTAAGAAGGGGATTCACAAAGGCCAGCACACCAACTCAGAGGCTGCCTCAATTAGCCCAGGTGAAACAAGGAGAGGAACTCAAGACCCATCTCCTTCTAGGACTTAGAAAAAGTTCTTTCAACTACTGGAAAGGACTTTATTGTACTCCAAATTCAATATATGAGCTCTCTCTTGAAGCTAGGCCTCCACCAATTATTTACAAACATAGCTGAGGGGGCACTGCTTATATAAACCATAGATGAGCTTATTAGGGAAGTGTCTAAGACATTAAGTCAAAGAAGGTATCCTACCTGTCACACTCTAGGGTCATACCAACATCACACTATTCCATGTGAAGAGCTGCACCTCGCTGCCAGCAGCTGGCAGGGACACAGCCCTGTCTGACAGGTGTGTGCCGCAAACGCCCACAGGATTCGGCACTGTGGGTGAAATTGCCGGATAAAGGCCTGGCCTTGTGTCCCAACAGCAGTGATGGGCGAGGTGCTGCACTGCTTGGCACGGCTCAGAGGCAGCCTGGGACCTGCCCAGAACAGCCTTTGAAGTGTCCGGGAAGCTCCGACGGCAAGAGCTGCATTGCCTGGGCACCTGGCTGAAGGCACTACCAGCAGCTTGCTGGGGAAAGATTTAAGGCTCCCCATTTAGGATCCAGGTGCCTGCAAGAGGAATGCCCCAAGAATCCTGAGTTCATTTCTACTGCAAACAGCTGGCTAGCATTTCTAGCTATAACCTGAATTTGTTTTTAAAACAAGAACTTTGCAGATATACTCATCAGAGCCACCATCAGTACATGAACCAAGGGGATGAGAAGAGTGTTTTGCAACCCTAACTGCAGCAATTGCTGTTCAAGAATATGAAGATTAAACTAATCTTATGTGGGATGTAGCAGAACTGGATCGCAGAGAAATAAATGACTTTTTAATTAAATGGAAGAGGAGTATGAATAAAGAAAATGCCACTTTCAAAAGATGAGCAAACAAAGCCATTGCCTACAGTGAATAAAATCATATTCAAATAAATACTTTCTGCACATAGAAATACTAGAAAGTACTGGCTTCCCTTTCCATTGCAGCTTTTCTTTCTCATCGGTTACTTTGTTGAAGATTCTTATGCCCCTGATAAAGGCAGCACCACCTGCCTGTGGAGAGAGCCTACCTGCCACCAGAGCCAGACAGAGATCTCCGGGCCTGGCAAGGGGCTTAGTCAGCCCTTTACCTCTGGAAGTCCTTTTACTCAATCTTAGCACATATTTTATTAGAAAGATCCAAAAACTGAAACAGGCGGTTTGTTAAAAAACTCAACATATTGTTAACTACAAATGAAAGCTAAGACTTTTCAAAGCATCTGCACAGGACTAAAATCACCTTCTTTAAAGCCAAGGGGAACTTACCCTTGACCTTGACAGGAGAAGGGTTGAGTGAGCTTGGGTTAACTATGAGTACTTTTGAAAATCTCAGGCAAGATGATGAAACAGTAAGATTAAGAAGGCTGACAGAAGAAGTGGTGCACTAATATTGATTTATTTACCTTGATCCAATGCATTAATGCTTATTTCCTGCACACACAAACCCTATAGCATAAATCAAGTTGGCTCCTTCTCTAAATGTAAATTGGAAGAAACACCAAAGCTTCCTTCAGCTTGCAGCAGTGGAGATCGTCAAAACACATGTACAACTCCTTGCCAATACATCAATATATGAGGTTTCTCATTTGCAAGAATTAATTACTCAGTTTCAAGTTTTCTCAGTTACTCTGGAGCATGTGTTAGTGTGTATCTGAGGGGCACAAGGGACATTAATTAACATCAACAAATTTATTCACAGAAAAAGCAAGAGCAGGAAGAAAAAATCTGACAGTATACTCGAACAACAGTCTAATGGGAAAAAGAAGCAACAAGATTGGTTTTCTGTTTACACAGAAAATTGCCAAGTAGATAAAAATTGGATTTAAAAGTCTTGTATACAAAACAATAAATCTTCAACAAGATGAACTGTATCACTTGGAGGTAACAAGTGATACTTGGGTGCTCTAGCTCTCCTTCATATAAACAAATACATGATTGTGAACAGATCTGGAACGAAAACTTAGTTGCATATGGCAGTGCAGGGAGGGCTTCAAGATACACTAACCATGCGTAGTTAACTGTATCCTTCAGGAACCTCCTGACCTTTGCCATGCAAGTGACATTTCCTGGTGAGAATTAAGTCACACTGCTGCTGATATTCTCAGTTGACAGGCAAAAGGAGTGTGGAGTCTAAACTAGTAATAGCTTTCCAGATGTGGAAGTTATTTTTCTTTGAAGGTCAAGTCATGCTGCCATGTCAGTGCAGGGAAGACAGCACAGCACCCATTCTTTCACCAGAGAGAACATTTTAGTCATCAGTGGCAAGGCCTTTGTCCTGCTCTGGTCAACAGGAGTCTGGCCTCTGACTTCACTGGAGTCAGACTTTTACTGAGAGACACTACTTAGCATTTTTACTGATTTTTTTACTGATTTTGGGAGGCTATGCAGTCTCCACAACCCAGATAAGTTAAGGTGAATGTGCTGTCTGCTTGGTTGGTTCAACTATGAGTTAAATAGCATGCATAGACTTAATTTATGGAAGATGATAGATTTTCCCCATGCAATAAAACCACAAAAATTAAACATTTTCAGATGATGCTACAAGGCAATTGTGAAGGTGCTAAAAGAAGAGCTAGTCAGCTCTGAAGGAGAATATTAATGAAGAAAAAAATTCATAAGTCTACAGAATCTTAAGTAAGAAGTTTTCTCAGTTACTCTGGAACACATATTAGCATGTATCTATGGGCCACAAGAGCCATTAATTAGTAGGGACAGAACACCTATACTGATGACATAATGCAAAACTAACAACTGCATCTTTTTTTGTTATGCTTACAAGTGGCTTTATCAAGCTGCAGGATCAAGTCCTTACAAGAAAGTTTCCAGTCTGCTCCAGAAAACAATTATCACTGTCTGTACAAAGCTTTTTCAATGGTCCCAAACAAGACCAACTGTGGGAAGTTGGCAACAACTAACAAAAGATCTCAGCATCATAGAAAATTGCATCTATGCATGTTTTTGGAAATATAAAACACAGGCACAATTTTATCATATTGTGATGCAAGTTGAGGAGAAAATTTGACAGAGAATAAAGGCATTTTGTCTAATGGAAAACTACAGGTAATGAATTCTGTAAGCCATTTGGAATGGACATATTCCAAGATGAGAAACAGTACTATAAACTCTGGGAAAAAGAGATACTTAAATAATCGGAGAAAAAAAAAGCATTTATTTGCATGCAGCAGCATCCCTGAAATGATGCTCATCTGCATCTATATGGATGTATGAATACATCCTTTCTGGGAAGAAAGGATTCCAAGATGGCACGCTCCATTAATGGACAAAACCACCTCATTCCCCAGCCAGAGAAGGCTACATCTGTATTAGCAAGCAGTACAGAGCAATAGGAGAGGAGTTATAGACTGATTCAGATCATGCTGAGGATCTGGTGTTCAGACTACACACAGCTGGAAGGTTTCACTTCTAACTGGTTCTAATCTGGTCCTATGGACTCTGTGAAGACCCAGAGACCATTTTCCAGTTTAGATTCACCTGAAAGAAATCTAATGCAAACACTCCCATTCACTTAAAAAACACATTCCTAATCAACTTGAAGTCACACACACACATCCAAGGTACCTTGTGTCAGCATCAGTTGTATTTGGAATAAAATCGCACATACTGAGTTCAGAGAGTTTAATGCCAAACTTACAGAATCACAGAAAACATTAGGTTGGGAGGGACTTCTGGCAGTCATCTAGTCCAACCTCCTGCTCAAAGTAAGGCCAGTTTAAAAGTCTGATCAGGTTGCTCAAGGTCTTGTACTATTGAGTGTTAAGTGTCTCTGAGGACGGAGATTCCAAACCCTTTTTGGACAACCCTACTTAGTCTGCAAACTCTTGTGGCCAGTGCTTAAACTGTCACGTGATTTTTTAAAATTATATTCAATCACACTTTCCCTCATCACAGCTTGTGGCTGCCACTTCTTTTCCTTTTGCAACACACCCATAGGAAATGTCTGACTCCATCTTTTCTGAGTTTACTTGGCCTTCTATTCTCCAAGAACAAATTCAATTGTTTCAGCCTTTCCCTGTAGTTTACATTAAACAAACCACTTTAGTGGTGCTCCACAAGACTCCAGTTTGTCAATCTTTCCCTTGACTGGTGGCATAAAGCTAGGCAGAGTATTTTCAACAGAGCCTTCTAGTATCAAGTATAGGGAAATAATCACTTCCCTCAGCCTGCTTGCTGGCTTTGCTCTTGCTGAAGCAGTCTTGTGTGTGGTTAGTCTTCATCATCATACTTGTTGTCTATCAAGACAACCACTGTCTTTTCTCCAGATTTGCAACTGGCCAGTCAGTGCCCATCTTGTGTGATTTTGTGGGAATTTTGTATCCCAAGTGCAGGACTTTACACTTCTTTCTCCTGAAGGTCATAAGGTTCTTGCTGGCCCATTCATCCAGCTTGCTGGGGTCCCTCTGAGAGGCAGTCCCACTCTCCTGTGTCAAATTATCCCCAGGGTTTGTAGTCATCCTGTTTTCCAGCTTCAGAAAGTCATGAAACACTAACTCACAAGTGAGCAAACAAAGTTAATTCACCTACAAACTTCCCGAAGACACAGTCCCTCCCATCACCCAGATCTCTGACAAAGAACTGGCCCCACTGTCAGCCCTGAGGAACATAATTCCTAGTCAGCCACCAGTTAGATGCACATCGAAGCTGCAAACAAGATCCTCTTAGACTGGTGGTCTGACCTTTCTTTCAACCACTGTGAAGGTCACTCATTCAGTCCATACCTTCCTAGCTAGCCACAAGAATGCTATGAGACTGTGCGGAAAGCCTTGCTGAAGTCAATTAAATGAAATCTGCTGCTGTCATTCACAGAGGCAGCTGTTTTTTCATAGAAGGCAAGAATCAAGTTGGTTACGCTTGATTTACCTGTGGTATACCCAAGCTAGCTATTCCCAGTTACTTTACTGCATTTTGTGCATTTGGCTTACCACAAAGTACCAAACATGACAGAAAACAGCCTCTCAAAGACATAATCTGGCTCCCTCAGCTCTCTCAGATACATCCCATCCAGCTTCATAGATTTGTGGAGAACACTGCTTGGGCTCAGTCCCTTCATATGGGATCACCGAGCCCCATAGTCATCCTTAATCTGTTGAAGTATTATTACAACCATATGAGAGAGTAGCAAAGTCTGATGATTGGCCAGGTCTTTGCAACCTGTGTGATCCAGTCCTTGGGGAAGCAGCAAACTTTGGAAGGCATCGGGTCTGGTCAGCACGTGGATGTCCCCACTTCTTACACGAGGGAGTCTTCAATACCAGTTACCCATTGCTTCCTCTTAGTGGCACTGGTTAAGAGTAGTTGATCGGGCACAGCTGATCTAAACACTCCTCTTGCCAGAACTCACTCCTCCTTTCCTGTTTCCAGGTCTATACGTTTTATTAAATCTATATGATTATTATTAGCCTCACATGTTTGTCTCACTGAGGACAACACCAAGAATGGGTTTATCTTTCCATTAACTTACCTGAAAGAAACTGTTTGAGGCTGAAAACACTTTATTTCCTAACACTGATGACAAAGATTTAGGCTTATCAAAGTGAAAACCTAAGATGTGAGCAGCATAAAGCCAGGTACTTATTCACGTGGTAAAAAGAGAAAGCAAGCAGATACTGATACTCCTTAAATTGGAAAAAAAAAAAAAAGAAAGAAAATCTATACACACATTAAACTAAAAATACATACACAGAATGCTCCATAGATTCAGAGAAGTCAATTACTTGTCCATGTCGTGATGCACACTGTTAATACTGAGTGTGTGCACATACCTTTAACGCCAGACTTCACAGATCTCGCTGCGGTCAGGAACACAGTCAAAGCCATAAATGTAACACCTGATTTTCAGGGGAGATGGGAATGTGGAAAAGAGTTTGGGAAATTCTCCTATGAGGATGCCTTTGAATCACTCCAGATAACCAGAGAACATTTCCTGTAGCCTCTGGGCATTAGGATGTGGCACAAGGGCATTTCTTCATCCCCAGGTCAACCCAGCAAGGCCAAGGCTGCTAAGCCCATCCCTTTCCTTCAGACACACATGGGAGGAAACTCCCCCTTCTGCCACTGGACTATAACAACAGAGCAGAGGGAAAGGGAAGAAAGAAAAAAACCTACCATCTTCTGTCCACCATTTTAGAGAGAGAAAAGGGATTCCTCAGCTGCTTTCCTATCTGACATCCAAATGGAAAGGCAAGAGATCAGGCTGTTTCCTCACTGCATTAGATGGGAGAGGAAGCAGAATAGGAAGAGGGCAGGAAGCAGCCAACAAAAGGCAAGAAGAGATACTAGAATTCCCCCATCCTAATGCTTTTGCATTTGAATCCAAATTCTTAGAAATCCACAGCCCAGCTGTGGAAAAAGGACTTTGGGAAAGCTGGGAGGGGATGGAAGGATGTCTGGCTTTCTCAGCATAAGTGCATGTTTTGCTTTGTTTTGTATTTGCATGCTTCATCCAAAGTGTTACACAACATGAAGCTTTATATAGCTATACGACAACACACACTCCCCACACATCCAGGGAAAAAACTCAACCACACTAAAATCTATGTAAATGAGAAAACCTCACCTAAGTCTAGCAGGACACTAATGTTGACTAGGTACCACAACAAAACTATGCATTAGAAAGTGTTCCCTGCCTAGTTGTTAGAGTACAGCTTTCCCATGGCAATTCCGTTGCCCTAAATTCACTAATGTTTGCCAGATAGCAGCAGCTGCTCCAGGATTCCTTTGGCAAACGCCGTATCTCACTTTTTTGTTCTCAGTATGCTGCAATTTCCTGTGGAATGAAGAAATCATCCATACTACAAAGAGGTGCAGTACTAACACTTTTAGAAGTAAAATTATTTTATAGCACATGTATTACGGAGAGAAATATAAGACTTGGGCTGAGAAATTCCCAAGGGGAGAGAGATTAGAAAAATAATCTGATAAACAAACACCATCAAAACTTGTATTTTTTTTATCCAGTGCAAAAATTATTGGGTAACTGTTGCTGTGTGCTGTTCCTAGAAAGAAAGGAATTCTGTTGCCAACAGCTGTAGTTTTTTGTAGGAATTATAAGACTATGTTGAAGATTTATGTTCCTGACAAAGGCATAAAGTTATCCAAACTAGGGCAGAAAAACCAGAATAGTCTTTTCCCAATGAAACAGACACACACTACTTTTGTTAACTCTTACTATGGCGGAAGTTTTGATCTTCAAAACCAGAAACTCATGCCGTGTTTGATATTTATAACGATTAAGTCTTGCAATGCCACTCTGCACAGGGTGAACTGGTTTATGACAGGTTGTTATACAAGCAAGAAAGATACCCTATTACCTTTAAATCAATTAAATACTTACCTCCAGAAGTACCTCCAAACTTTCATAAGCTTTCCCTAGCTTATGAAAAGGTTTCCCCAAAGCTGTGGCCATCTGACAGATCCACAGGAGAGAGGAGAAAGGGGACCCTAGGCAAAAGGCTGTCCTTGCATAAAGTAAACAAGTAAGGGGAAGAAATCTTGGGCCTCTTTGCTTCAGTTACACAGATGCAGTGGCCGTATCTGCCTGCATATCACCCTCCTGATTCTCAAGGAAAAACTATTCCTCATGCTCTGTGGGATTAAGGTCTTCTGTGTTCATTGGAACTACATCAGATAACAGTATACAGAACTATTATTTTTAAGTCAACTGACATTCAGCAATAAAACTCAGGATATCAGAGGTTTTAAAGTTCATTTATTTGCAAGCAGCCAAACAGCATAGTCTGGATTGAATCCTGGGCCAAGTTACAGTTCCAGTCTATGCTGTTCCATGAACAGTACACCGAGTTACACAACTTGGGAATCAATAAATCATTGCCTTGAGAGAATTTGCTCAAAGACTCACAATGAGTCAGTGGCAGTGTCTTGCCTGCATCTCAGACTTTGGCTTCCATTTTGTAGCTGCTTGGTCCACCAGATCATATTTATACAACATCAACAAAAATATTTTTATTTCTGACCTTCTGAAATTGCTGTTTGTTTGATTTGTTGGTTTGGGCTTGGTTTTTACTAGGAAAAGAAAATAAATTAGAAGTTTCTAAATAATTACAGGTGTGATTTCTTTTTTAACCAACTATAGTTCTCCAGCTGAAGGAAGGATAGAAAGCCTGATCTCTTTGAACAAAATGCAAAATAATTCAAAGGCCTACACAAAAAAAATCACTGTGTATGTGCCAGTTTTCAGGTTCAGATAGACACAATTTAATAGCCTATTTAGTTACTGACTTTAAAAATCCTACATGTAATCACTGAGAAGCAAAAGACTAAAATAAAACCTTCCTTCAAGGATCAACTTGCTACCACTTAGTCCTGCAAAGGCATCTGTAAAAACTGAGGATATTTTCCTTGAGTTAACAGAATTTAAATTGAGCATAGGCAAGTGAATAGAAAGCATTCCATTTCCATAGTATATATGATTCAAAGGAAAAAAAGAGTTTTAAAAATCTGGGGACATAAAACCAACTTCCATTTTAAAAGTTTTAGCGTCTAAAAGAAGATAGTGTATATGTGACAAGCTTTTTTCACCACAACTGGCTTATTTAAAACAAATTACCATTGACAATCAGTTATAAGAATAGTTTCCAATAAGGCAGAGGTTGTCTAGCATGGCACTAGAGAATACATTTAATTTTAAATATGCTTATAGTTTTATTAAAGCCAATGGCTTTTTCCATGCTTAAGGCTAAGCATATGTTCATGTATTCTGCCAACACAAAAGCTTCCAAATCTGTTGTTAGAATGCAAAGCGAAGCTTTTTATCCCAAACCACATTTTCTTGCATGTAATCAGCGCTGATGATGCCACCATAGTTTCCAATTCATTCCAGGGTACACTCAGCATTTATGAGGGCACAGATGGTGCTCTCTTTCTTTGGTTGCTAAAGAACATGCCTAAATATTAAAACAAACTTGGCTTTATGCCTCTCATCCTGTTCTTACACTCTGTATTGCCACCATAAAAATAACAGCAACCTTTGATCTAATCTGGAAGCCTTTTCTAATTTACACACCAAATTTGGCAATAGGACTATCAAGTGCAGTCAGCCCACTTGAAACCAGAGAACCTGATATGCAGAAATCCAGCACATTACTCACAAGCGATCAAGAGCGGGAACAAGCAATCCACAAAGCAATCAAAAGAACAAAAACTGGTAATAATTTTTTCAGTAACAAACTACATGATCCCCTGTATTTAATGGCTGTGTGTTTCTAGAACTGTAAGGTTATTCACCAGCTTAAGCAGCAATTATCAAACAAACAGGCCAATTTGTAATGCAAATAAAGAGCACCAGCATGACAGTATTTGTTTTAAGTGAGCAAGGCCTTTTCCAACACACTCAGTGCCATGGTTTGCACTATACTGAGAACTTGTAGGTAGCATAGGACATTTATTCCCAAATTTTGAAAATCATTTACTCATTTCCAAGCACGCACACAGCAACATACACAGAGACCAACAGAAAGACCAGCTGTCAGGATATTCCATTTAAAATGTCCTAAAGTAAGATAATCTCAGATTTGTCCAGCAGATCTTGACAAAATGTTCTTGAACATGCAGCTAACTGAGACGCAGGTGCACATGATGGTCAGCGGGTCTTAGCCACCCTTCTTCACAGGCTTTCAGTCTCACGCAAAGCACACTGACACTGGAAAAATCACATGTCATGTGCATCAAAATATGTATGACCAAACTCAAATGGGGGTACAGCAGGGGGGGAGGGCTTGGAGAAAGATTAATCAGACTGCTTGGAAAAGATGCTCCCAAGTGAGGACTATTTCACTACCTCCCTGGTAACATGAGGTTAGCAGCGAGTTCATGCTGCCAGAATCTGGGACAATAAATGTGCATTTTAAGCAGTTGTCTTGACTTCAAAACAGCTCAGCAATTGCATGCATAGATTGGTAAAGAAATCACTTCTGAAAAAACACCAAGAAAACTAGTTTTAGAAGAACATTTAAATGCCAAAAAGCCAGAGATTATACTAAATAATCAGTTAGCTCCGACATTTGTTTTAAAAATAAGCAAGAGCTAGTAATTTTGCAAGTAATGATCTTAGATATTTGAAATCCAGTAAATATAGTAAGCTAAATAAATCTAAATTAGGATATAGCACTAAATCAAAACTACGTTAAAATCATAATAAAAGCAAACAAATAAAAACTCCATAAACATAAATTATTCAGGAACGAACCACTGTAAAACATGCATAAACTAAACAATAATTAGATAAGGATGGCAAAGACACTGTTCTGCAGCCAGCCAAAACTACTTTGTATAGTTTGTTCCCTTTGAGGCAATGGATTATGGGTCCTCCTATATCCCAGCCTCTCCCAAGGTAGCCTCTCCCAAGGTAGCCTCTCCTGCTATCTCCTTGTCTCCTGAAACTCAGCCCTGCTCTTGTCCCAAACTTTGCAATATTTCCTGGTGTTTGACTGGCTTCCAGGAAATTCAGGCTGTTCCCTTTTCTTGGTATCACAAGTTTACACGACGCATAACTTGAAATTGCTGGTACATTCAATACTTTTAAAATTATGGCTTGAGAACAAGCTTCAAACTACCAGCAACAGCAATCCTGGCCTTACCTGAAGGATCTTGTATTGTCATTTCCTTACGCTTCAGTATCAACTTGTCTTTAACCCATGGGAACTCCTGTAAGGAATCCAAGAACGCGTCAAAAGCTTTGGGTCCTCTGGTGGGGAGAATATCGAGGAGCATCATGGTTTTCCTCTGACTAGTGGTTTGGGCTTTTATTTCTTGAACATGACTGTCTGTGAGAATCCCTTCTTGGTAGAGATACTGAATAACAAGTCCATCCACCAGCACCTCTGTGCAGAGCTCCAGGCGCAGGGAGCGTAAAAGCTGCTTGTCTCTGGCATCCATCTGGCAACCTAGAGTGTACAAAAAGGAGTAAGGAAATGTGTGAAGATTAAAATACTTCAACCTTCAACATGCAGAAGTGATATCTGAACATCCAAAAGTGATGTTTGACACCTGTCAACCTTTAGAAAAAACTCCAAACTCAGACTCACCAACCTGGCAAAATTACTAATGATCCCCATCTTCTTGCCACTCAGATTTCACCGTCTCACAAGGTGAGATGGTGCAATTTCTGGGAAATACTAGACAGGAATAGAACATTTGGCATTGCAAAGACCAGTCCTTTGCTGGAATGAAACCCATGCCAAGAAATCCTGCTTATTGACTGGTTAAGGTCCATACTAAAGGCAGCTAGAGCATTTGCCAGTCCTTAAGAGACACTAACCCTCCAAAATTAAAGAGATGTCACACCTGACCACTGATATAAAAGCAGCAGCAGGACTGGTAGATGCATCACAGCCAGGCAGCAGCAGCAGTGGCAGGGACAGAATCAGCAGGTAGCTTTGGCCTATGTGATGCACTTTTAAGTTTAGGAGTGGTAGAAACGTACCTTACATAGCAGGTCGTTCTCACCCTTGAAATCAACCTGGAAGACTGCTCTGGAACTCTACTGATCTGATGAGAAGAAACTTTCTTTGAATTTCCATCTCAAATTTATACACCTTCTATTTACAGGCATTTGTTCTGCCAAAACTGTTCCTTAGCTTAAGTAGCTCTTCTCCCTCTCTTCTAATGTGTTCACAGGAAGTGATCAGAAGCCCTCTGCCAGCTTTCATCTCACTTGACTAACACTCTGACTAGACAAAAGCTGAAAAAGATGCATCTTATAGCCACCCTACAAAAGAATAATCAAGGTCCAGAGAGACCAAGCAGCTCGTCCAAGATCAAGTCAGCAGTCCATGCCAGACCTATGAACCAATCAAAGTGTCTAGTCTAGTCTAGCCCTTCATGACAAACATATCCCTGGGCCCATTAATGGCACTTGAAAAGGAAAATGACAGGGTAACACAATTAAATACTTTCTCATTACTAAGTAATGAAGTCAAAAATGGCAGCAGGTGTTCAGCATGATTACCAAGAGGGTTTCTCATAATTTAACTAGACACTGCTGTTTGAACCACTAGACCTTGCGGAAACTCTACTTCATTGAGCTTGAGGATACAAGGAGAGACAGGAATTTTCAAAGCTTTTGCATGAAACCTGATGGAGTCTTTTTATCGTCACAGATGCCTACTGATTCCCAGGGCCCCATCAAAGATTGTTTGGTTGGCCTGGTTTTTAAAATCTAGGGCAGGTGACCAACAGAATATATCGGCATGTAAATGGCACCTGGGACAGGATGCAAGAGCACAGTGCCATGAGAGAGAGACTGGAAAACCCTGTCTGTGACATCCTCTGACAAAGCTACTTTCCAAAAATGCTTCCATCAAGTGCCAAAGGCACTGCTGGAAAGCACCTTCCTGGAGGACTCCATCTTTCCTGGGTTACCCAGCACATTTCTCATCTACTGAAGGGAATTTCGAGGTGCTTACCTTCTGTCTAGGGATCATGTGGGAATCAAACAACTGCTATGTCAGCCCATGTCCCTAAGAAATGCGAGTTGGCTAGGCATAGTTCCAACATCAAGCTCCATCATGGACTGCGACAGTAGTGCAAGCAAGGAGATGGAAAAAGAGCAGGCAAGAAAGAGAACTGGGTTTTCCCACTTGATGTTAGGATGCTAATTCTAGACAGATGAAGCTGAAGATTCTGGTTTCCAACACACAGTACCTTTACACTACAGGAAGCAATCTCTGAACTAAAGTAAAATTCAGGCAGCAAATCCTACCACTTCTTCCTTCTAGGAGAACGCCCCTGAGCTCATGAAGCACTTGCAGAGTTCAAGATAGGCATCCAGCAGCACCTCTGAGGGTGTCATCTCCACCCAGGCAGAAAACTGTCTCAGATACTACAAAATTTTTGTGTTTCACATTCTGAATGGGCCTCGAGTCCCCGTTCAGGAGCCTTCTCACATGCTGGATGAGGAACACTGAGTTCTCCAGTCACTGTACAGCACTTGATGAGTTCCTCTTCTTCACAACCAAAGCAGCCAACACTTTTCAAAAATAAAGCTCTTACAAACCATCTCATTTTGCACCTTTGGGCACTGGAAAACCAGGAATCTGAAGGGGGAATTCCTGCTGAAAAAGGCCTTTGGCTTGCTGACTGCAGAGTGCGCACAACTGGGGGTTTAAAGTCCTGGCACTGACCTGGTAATCTTCCAGGATGGGGCATACTGATTTCTAAGGTCTTTTTAAAGATAAAGTATTTCTTTGTGTGTGTTTACTGTGAGAAGGAAATATCTGAGTTAGGAACTAAGCAGCTAGATACAGAAATACATCCGGATTTTGGTGTGTAACAGTGTTAGGACAGTTTAGTGCAACACAGAACAAAACTAAAATATTAATCACAGTCTCTATCTAGGGATCCAAAGTAAGCTCTGAATTAAATTTAGTCTAGTAATTTGACAGAAAGTGAAAAATATGAGATGTCCATTTACCCAAAAGATAACATGGCTCAAACATTCCCCAGATACTTCTGAACATGGATCGTTTCCATTATAAAGCCAAATTTTAAGAAACAGCTCACATCCTGCTGAATGAGCAGTCCTTGACTCATCATTAAACCAACACAAGCAGGTTTGCATTTTTCTGGATCGGACGCAGGAACCGTCCATGAACGGGGATAAAACTTCCGATAAAGACCCCTTCTGATGCTAAAAAGGCACATTCACTTAGTTTTTTGTTAGAAACATTTCACCGTTTTCCGGAACACCAACTGCACTCACCTGCCTAACCCATGAGTGATTCTGGCTACTCACAGCAAGCCTACGGGTTAAAAATCTTACC
>VZRQ01003237.1:27296-37888 GCA_013397975.1 Machaerirhynchus nigripectus | reverse complement strand
GGCGGCCCGGGGATGCCGCAGCCGCTCGGTGCCGCAGCCGGGGCGGGGACGGGACGTGTCTCCGACGAGTTCGGAGTTTCCTGCTGGAGTTCGGAGGACCTGCTGCGCTCTCAGACTGTGGGTGGTGGGGGTGTTTAGTGAGAGGAGGGGTTGTATCTAAAGTTAAATTAGAAATTACGAAATTGCAGTTTTTATTACACTAGGAACAGCTGATCTCATTACTCTCTAGGGATACGGGTTCCCATTTGTGAGTATGCGCTAAGCTGAACTTCATCCTGGTGCTGGTATCGTCATATCAAACACAGAGCAGTATCATATCGAATACTGTACATATTTAGCTTCATTATTTCATCTGAACAGCCTAAGAATGAAGAAACTTTATTAGATTAAAACCATTTATTAAAGTAAGAGCCGGCCTGTGTCTACCACAGTGCTACACCATTCTTGTTGTTTTATTCCTCTGTTACTGAATACTGTATTATTCACAGTATTTTATATGGATATCTGGAACCAAAGTACGGTAGAAAAGAGAGGACTGATTCATAGACTGATTAATGTAAAAATGAGGCAGTGTCACTTTCAATCACACATCATGGAGTAACTTTTTTCCATCTTTGCATAGGTATCAGGTGTCACACACGATTAAGTAGTGTCAGCCCTTTTTCTTTCATGTCGGGACCACAGTAGAGATGAAAGGAAAGAAAAAAAAAAAGATCTTCCAGTGCTGGAACGTGCTACTTTGAAGCTACAGGCAACCACAGCAAGCTGGCTGTGGTCTGCACAGCATGCTAATACCTACCTTCTGGAAAAGCAGGAAAGGTGGTTGCTACAGCTGCTCCTAGAAGCGTTGTCACCTTGTGAATCCCATTTGTACACTCTGCTTAGACTAATCGTACAGATTTAAGGGTATTTGAAATATTTAAGGGTATTTGGAAGCTAGTTATGGAGACCTTTACATGCCTTTCCTAGACGCTGTACCCAGGAAATACTTGCCATGGAAAAATGTAACCGAAAGTATTATTGGTAGAGCTCACATACTGCCTATGCTTAACATGATATTTATCTACAAGATTTTACATGAAGATATGCAATCACAGTCAGGAATCTTAAATCCTTTTCCTTTGATTTTCCTTTGGCTGACAGTTGAGAATTTATGGACAGAGAATGTACATCAGTCTTAAAGGCAAAGTTTATAGGCTGGTTCTAAGAAATGTTCAAAAAAATAGATACATTGATCGTGTGGCCATCTTCTGCAGCGATGCTACTTTTTTGGCAATTTTAAAGCAGTGTTTTTGTTTGATAACACTTTTATCTATAATTATTTCCAGGTAATAAATTTGATACAGGGTTAAATTGCTTGTGAATAATTGATAAATAATATCTTATTACAATACACCTGATAAACCAAAGTAAATGTTTTTTGCTCTCAGGCACACATGTTAGTCTTCTAGGAACACAGACATAAAAAATTTAAATACTCTCTGGGTTGTTTCAGAGCAGTGTATTAACAAATTTGACAAAACTGGAAACCACACAAGTAAGTCATCATCGGTAACTCGAAGACAAGAAGTATGCTGTTATTGTAGCCAAAGTACAACTGAGGTGGTTTTATATTTTCTTGTCATGAAGTTTGTAATATTAGTTGTGAAAAAATACATTTGTAAACAGCACAGAGCAGCACCAGGGAGCAGAGACACCACAAACCGTCTGTGCGATCGTTCCTCAGCACAGCACTGTGCAGCTACTGAAAGCTTCCTTTCCCAGCTTCTTGTACTTCTGATTGTCGGTGTTGCTGTTTTTCTTTTTTTTTTCCCCAGTCCTGATCTAAGGAACTGCATTATATCTGGAATTGGAGTGACCGAACTTGGAGACTTCAGAGAATCACATCATTGCAATGCTGACAGCTGCTTTTAATTGCAGATAATGTGGCTGCATTTTAAAATAGAAAATTAGGACAAGGAATTACATCACTTGCGTTTACTATATCTTTTTGCCAGATGAGGCAATTAGGATTTTTTATTTTATGCTATCCAAGAACGTCTTAGAAAGTTAGTAAAACATATGGATACGCATGGAGCAGCTCCACATTCCACTCAAGGAAATTATAGCAGTTATACAGTCAGCATTTAGTCATGCATTTGCTTGCAATCTGAACAGAGATAGAAAGAAGGAAAGCAGTGAAAGGAAATGGATAAGCCTAGGAAGGAAGAGGACGGCACCACAGGTCCAAGTCTGATTAAGGGAAAATCTAGTGTTTTCTTTTCCTTCCACTAGTTAATAACTAGTGCTGCAAATATAGTTAGTGGAAACTGTAAATAAGCTACTGGTGTTTTGGGTTCATCTTTAGCAATGCAGCCCCAGTTTTGGTTATATAGTACAGTTACAGGATAAGGATGCACAGAGTTGATACTTCAGGTCCAAGGAGAGAAACCTTTAAATTCTTTGTTTCGGTTCCATTTGAGTTCAGCCGTCACTAAAGTTCTTCCAGTTCAGTTCTGGTCCAAGTTCAACAAAACTTCAGAGAGATGGTTTGCACTACATGCATGTTCAGCATGTAGGTAAAACTATTCAAGTTTTAAGGACAAGTACAAAATATATGTATATATATTTTATATATATTTGAGCCAGTTTGATGTCAACTCAATGCCCCACTAACTAACCGCTCAAATCTCAAAGCCATGTAGATTTAAAAAGTATTTCCTAGACTTTGTGGATCAATGGACCATGGTTGGTCCTGCACATCAGTATCCTTAGACTTTTAGTCTTTCAGGCTTGTTCTGTCTGGTTCTGCAGACTGAGGGGCCATCAGTGGTCATCATGCCACACTTTTAAGGACTGCTGAATTCAGGGTCACAAGTCCGAATCTGTGGGAACCAAGCTAAGCAGTATCTCTTCTGACAACACTAATCACTTTACATGTGGGTTATTCCAGGTCAGAATCCCAGATTTTTACATTTATTATACACATCTTAAAAGCACACTTAAAAGTCACAAATCTTTTTAGAAACTGTACCAGTATAATGAGATTTTTAAAAAATGCTTTTGAGAGGATCCTTTATGCTAATTAGAGTCAAGCTGTATCCAAGCATGTATGTATTTTGTTTTCTACAGACTAGTTTTTTTCTGCTGATAACAAGAGGCCAAATGTGTTCTTAAAACTGGCACAAGCAGATTTAATCTATTAGGATTATGCTGTTTTCAGTTGTCTGTAGGACAGCATTCCAGCTTTAGGGACAAAAGAAAAAAATATGAGCCTCTAGATTTGTTTATTAAAAACACATCTGATTGGTTAAATCTCTCACAAAACCTCAGAAATTAGGAAGGGAAAAGAGAAACATATATTGTATGCTTGCCTGTCAATCTTAGAAAGAAGAGAACATCAAACATTCCTGTAAGTGATGCATCTCAAAAACAGTGTTAAAATGTTAGTTCAGGGTGAGCCAAACTAGGTGGCCTGAAGACCTGATGAGGGTCTTGCAAACCATTGCAGTCTGCTGCTGTAACAGGCAATAACCCCTTCCCTTCCTCCCTCTTCTCCTCCTCCTCACCCTGGTACCCATTGCACTCCCCTTTGCAGCCGTGGGCCTCTGTAATGCCAACATCCAAGTCTCCTGTGCCAGTCACTGAAAACCAGGCTGATGCCAAGGAAGGGAAGGGTTTGGTATAGAAAGTTCGCCCGAACTGTACACCCAAGCTTAGGCATGCTGTGCAGGGTGCAAACAGGATTTGAGGGCACTAGGCTGTCAGTTGGGAAGGGGTGTCGCTCTTCAGGTGGCATTTGCTGCTAGAAAAATGATTCCTTAGCACTCCCAAAAAAAGATGATGGGCAGAACTGAAGCACATCACTGAACAGGATCAGCCTTTGGGCTGCTGCATAATTATTCTGATACTTCATAACTTCCATTCATTTAAATAATGAAGACTTTCAATTAAATGCAGATCAAAGAGAGGAATTAATATAAAATACAGGTGACACATAATGAACTTCCTTAAAAGTAGTATTTTATTAAAAGACATGTCCAGCATGTAGGTAAAATATAGCACAGAAAGTTTTAAAGCATGTTAAAACATGGGGTTTAAAGTGACTCTGTAGTATCTATACATTTACATTTGTTTCAATAATAAAAATGTGTTTATTAGCAGTACAATGAATTCTTAATGCTGTTTACTATGATACAAATAATCCCTAGCAAAAAGTTGAATGAGGAATAGTTATAAAAAGGAAGCAGGCATCAAATGCAAAACTTTTGAATACATATCATTTAAAAAATCTGGTGAGTTGTAATAAAAAACTTGCAATTAATACTTGCAAAACATGACTCAGTATTTCTCAGAGTTTTTTGTCATTTGAGTATATGAATTAATACGGTTCTTTGTTTTAAGTTTAATTTAAAGATTCTTTGAGGAGACAGATGAAATAGTGAAGCCTCTTATTATTTATTATTTATTCCAGACTTATGAAATTATTTTTAAATGTAACGCACCATTTTATTAATGTGAGAACAAAGAAAATTCACTAATTAACCTGAAAATCAAACATCGGCAAATTAACAATTTAAATTTAAGATTCAAGTCTGAAACCTTTTCACAAAATGAACTTACTTTACTTGCAAATTACAGCATATAAAATGGTTTTCTAAAATTTTAGATAAAAGACTGGAAGATTGGTTTTATTTAGAGGGGGAATAGCTATTGTTTTTTGTAATCTTCTGTTGCTTTCCCAGGATTTGAATTGGACAAACTCATATACCTATATTTTGCAAGGTTCTTACTTTAAGGTTGGATTTCAGGAGCTAATAACGCTTCATGGAAAGTTTTTACAGGTAGCCTAGCAAGAGATTTGCCTCTGCTTATACTTTTGCCATAAGTCCTGTTTTCTAACAAAAAAATATCCTTCGATTAAAAATTCACTTGATCTATTTTGTTCTCTTTCAAAACGAAACCTGCCTGCATGCAGGCTAGTGAAGCATCCTGCGGTAGGCACTGCATCTTCTGTCAGGGGAGCTAAAAGAAACAGATGAACTTCCAAAAAACACTTATCTTCTCACAAGCAGTTTCCCTCACAGACAGCGCATGTCTGAAGCACTTCAGGAAGGAGCTGTGCCACATCCACTGCAGTCTAGTTAGACAAGGATCTCACTTTCCCAACTTACTTCCTTCTCTCTTTTTAACACTGCAGCCAATCAAAGGTATTGCCCTCATTGCAGCTTAAGTTTCTATCAGTGTTAATTGAAATATAAGCTACTATTCACCTCATACTGAGAAATTACAGAATGTTGAGTCCACCGCCCACTTTACAGATGGATAAACTGCAGCTCAGTCTTTAACAGTGCTCTTCCTACAGAAAATGAACCAGCTCTAAATCTCTTGAACAGTGAGAGTTGATCCACAACTTACTCTGCCCTCCAGATGTGTCAAACAGCACCCTGGGTAAGAAAAAAGCAAATGTATCTAATATAGATACATTTGTCCAGAGCAGTCTCTCAAATTTGGAGATTCTCCCTGAGGCAGAGTGTGGGTACAGCGACTCAGCTGAACAGATTCTATTTCAGGGCTGCAGCCTAAAGAGATACGGTTAAATTGTAACAAAGCATTTTGAAAGGGGATTTTTGCGGCTTTCAGCTACCAGATTTACAACTATTTTTCATAAAACTCTTTTTATCAACCCTGATCCAAATAACTTCAAAAGAAGAATTTGCACTGGGCTTAGAATCTTTCTCTGTGTCTAGCATACCTCTGCATTTACTGTTTGTTAACCAACAGCGCACCAAATTGCAAACCTCAGCTATGAAACATCAACTACAGAACAATTTGACTGGAATCAAAAGGATTTACTTATATAAACCCTGCCCTCCAGTGAAAGAAAAATCAAGACAGAAGCATGGAATTTGTTTGTTTGGGTTTTCTTAGTGTATTTTGTTCTTTGCCATACTCACCGCTAAGCTTTTCCTGGATATTATCTGTTTGAAGTTTTTCCTACTAAATGCCAACTCGTTCCTTAAGCTAATGTAAATAGCTTTTGCTCCAGTGTTATATTCTTCCTTAATACCATAGAAAGGAGTGGTATTGTTTTGGTATTTCAGTTCCTGGATAAATAATGGCTCCAATTCTTCCAACTGGAAGAAAACAAAATGAAACACAGGTGCAATCCCTTTTTAAAAATAGAGTCTAAGTAGAGTAAAATACACAATTTATCAGGCAGATTAAACAGTATAATTGTGGTGATATATTTTTGCATTTCTATAGACTTTCTCAGAGGCACTGGCTACTTTAAAGCCTTGTAGATAACCTGATTAATAAACACAGTTAATCCCTCTCCTGCTTGGTAACCCTGGCACCAGGACAGACTGAGTTTGCTATAAACTCATTTTTTTTTTTCTCAGAATTGAGTTATCTAGCCAGACTTTGTCTATATGTGGATTCAAACTGTACTGATGCTAGTTATTCTCACAGACCTTTAATCTCTACTAATCCACCTTTCAGCATTGTACTTATCCTGCTGGTTAGTTATTTGATACACCTTGTGAGAAGTGCCACCTCTCACAGGAGCTGCTGGTTTTCCATGTTCTTTCCCTTTAGTCCCTTCTCAGACACGCAAGCCGGACAAGTAATTCCCTCCTTAGAAAGCAGAATAGTTTCTCATCTTGTTCCTGGCAGCTGTGTTCCACTTAGCTTGTAGTGTGCCCTCTGTCTAAGACAGGGGATAAGGAACAGTGATGGTCAGCACCTGATACCCCTCATGGCCCCGGGCAGCACCGACTCTGCCTCCCAATTCCTTTGACTGATACTCACCCTGTTGTAGAAACTACCCAGTTTTAGCAATACTGTGGCAAATTGCCATGTTGTTGTAAAGTGAGCTCAGACCGTGGTGACTGAAGTTATGTGTCAGTGGAATGTTGTTTCCAGGCATTTTCAATCATGCTGATGGCTTAGCAAAATACTGAGACCTGCTGAATCTAATGCTAATAGAGAAGTGGTTTTCAGGAGCTAGGCTGAGATACCAAAGCAGCTTATCATCCCTACTTCCTTTGTGTATACAGAACTAAGCAGCTCAGACCTTTCAACTAATTTCTACTTGTTCGGTTTGGAAATTTTTTTGTTTAGTAAAAAGTTTCGTTACTTTCTGTATTTTTAAAATAAAATTTCTCCTTTCAACAAAGTTTTTTATTATTATTATTGAGAATTACTAATAATTTTTTTAGAATCCCTCAAGCCATTGTTTCCTCTAGCAGTAAATATGATACTCAGATTTATTTTAATGACCCCAAAGTTAGCAGAAATTTTATTTTACTTTATTTTAAATGACTCTTAGACATGATACCCTTGTCTAAAGATATCTCTTCCCATTCCCATTATGTGTTTTGGCTTAAGGAGAGCAAAGCCCTGATACCACTTGACTTACTTTCCACTAGAGCCTAAGATTATAGCCAAAGGAAAAATCAATAGGATTGTTATCAGGAATACAAGAAAAAGCACTTGAATAGAGCATGTAGGCAAATAAAGTTTTTTAAACAATCTTTAACAAGGTAATTTACTTGCAGGAACATTTTGCTAAAACATGAGAGTTGGCTAAGGTACAGAAATTCACACAACTACAGAACCCTGTTCTCCCTGTCATATGTAGATTCTGTTTTCTCAAGGTGATTAGACTTAGTAAGAGTCTCAGATTATTAATCTCCACCATTTCTAGTGGAGTAAATTCCTCATTGTTTTAAGATACAAAAAAAACCCCTCTGCCCCCTATATTCCAGTGAACAATTTTTCCTTCTTGCTAATAATTATATATTGTTTATCAAATGTGGTTACATAAAATATAATTAGGACAATACTGACAAGATCAGATTAAGATAAAATTACTTCTAATGCACTGGGCACAGCTGCTTGGTTACATTCCCACTTTACTCATTCATCTTGTACTCAAACCATTTTCTGTCTCTGGTGATAATACTACCAGCAGGAAGACACCCATAAAACTAAAATGCTGCCCTAGTTTACACTTCTGGTCTAGTGCTAAACTAAATACTGTCACCAATTCCATTTTCATCATTCATCTTGCAATTATGTTTGTTTTGGTTTGTTTTTTTAAGCATCACCTTTTAGGATTGCAGGATTCTCAGTTATCCTTTAATTAAAATGAAGAGTGGTTCAGCAGCTAACACTCCAGGTATAAACTGGAAAATTGGAAACCCCAAGACTCAAAAAAGAAGAACCAAACCAACATATGGGGTGAAAAAAAGGCTTAGGATTAAAGTCCTTATCATGATTTTTGGTTGACTCATGAGCATTGAACCTGTGAAACTGGCTTTCTGAACAGTCTGTACTAGCAATTCAAGGTGATGTATACCAGTTAGAAGTAATTTTTATAATTTGAAGGGCCAGCAATTTAAAAGCTAGTGCTGCAAACAAGCTACAGCATCCATAAAGTAAAGAGAAGAAAAAAGGCACTGGAAATTTTTTCAAATGTTTGAACTACATGATCATGTCAGAAAATTCACAAAGTCTGTATGCAAGATCTTTGTACCATTGAAATCTAATCATGTTCTATAATCAGATTTTTTGTACCAGAACAAGTCATTCCTCTGTGCTGTATTAGAAAGAAGCCGAGCTTTCAGCAAGCTATGCTGTGGTTTACTTTCACCAGTGCGATGCATCAGCCCGAGGACTGGCATCCTAATGAGGACAGGAACTGTGCTTTCATACAAAGAGGACTAGTTCCCCCTCCAGTCTGTTTAAAATATTGTTCACAGCTTCGAGCACTCCATAGTTACAGACCCTACTTTTCCTCACAGGAACTAATACAAATGATACGAAGTCTGGGTCAATACGCTCAGTGTTTGGTGACTTGATTCCACATCACAGCAACTAATCTTGATTAGTTACAAGAATCATCACCTTTCCCTTTACCAGCACTCCTTGTCCTCAGCCTGCCATTTGCCCTTATGCTTTGGAGAACTGTTATTAAAAAAAACAGCGAGCTTCCCTGCATCTGCCCCATGTTGTTCCTCAGAGCTTGGCTCTGCTGTGGGGTACACTTGGCCTGTGACTGCTTGCATAGTCTGCCAGCAGCAAGCCATAAATCATTTCTTATATTTGCAACATAGCAGACTCATTGCATCCCAAAGCTCTTATCTTCTCAATCTGCTTGCTCCAGCACTGGTATTCATGATTTTAAATCCTCAGAGATTTATTTTAAAGGTCCTTAGTACAATGTGTTTACCATTGAGACCCCAAGCCTATCACCCTGGCGGAAAAGGCACAGCAGTAGAATGTTAACACGGCAGCAGATTAGAGCGTGACTGTGACAGTGACAGAAGTTATTCCGTATAGCAGTTCTCTCACCACAAGGTAGAGCTAGACAGGAACTGTAAGAACAGATTCATCGGAATGAAAAGCATTCACAGGAACACAGTTTTTGGACAGATTCTGCTCACAGGAAAAGCTCCTCAGCCTGAGGGTAGTAGATCCTAGCAAAACTGATAACAGGAACTGTGTGATTATGACACATACCTAGAATACAAGAGCTCTTCGGGCATGGGAACCAAAGGGTGGTCACCATGTAATGTGAAAAATTTCCAAATACATTTTGGCAGGACCTGGGGAAAATTTTACATAACAAAATATTTTGTTTTGTTTTTCAGAAGAAAACTCCCCTCACTTCTATACTAAAGCTTGGATCGAAAATGGGGACAGAAAATTTAAGCCATGGAGGAGGAGAAACACACCTTTTCCACAGAAAGAGCAAGAACATATCAAGTATATGTCATAACAAGGAACCATCCACTCTCCCCCAGGTTCTTGGTGCCTTCTTTTTCTCAATGGCTCTGCTACTCATTTCTGCCAGCATGGCAAAACTGAGTGTGTAACACTGGGAGTGTTATAATAACTGGGAGTTTAGATGAAACAAATAAGCTGGTCAGTGCCCCAGAGTTTATGAGAAGGGACAAAACATCTTGACAGCACAACAGTGCAGTTAAGGAAAACAAGATTGTTTTATGTTGTTTCCATTTCAGCCTGGGCAAAGCTAGATTACAGCAGTCCTGACAACCCTCCTTGTTCAAGCACAGATCTTTGCTTTAATTAACAAATAAGCTAGGGAAAGAATTAAAACTGTTAATTTGTTGACTAAGGATGAGTCTATGTCTTTGTTTCTCTCTTTACTGCTCTCCTATTATTCTCATCCTGTGTATTTCTGTTAAATACTTCACATGTAGACTGAAGAATGGATACCGAGGGTCTTAGTCCCATCTTCCTGTTCGGAAGACTACTGTAACAGAAAAAGCAATGTCCTATTCTAATACCGAACTACAGGAATTCAGCAGGCAGCCTCTAAGCCACTAATCTGAATGTAATCCAGCTATACTTTTGAGCAGCACCACAAAGGCAAAGCAGGGGTATTCATCCTCACTGATACATGTGCATTTATCTGAGTATTAGCTGGGAAATTATGTAAGTTCCTATGTAAGAGCACAGTTTCCTGAATAGTAGCAAATCCATACATACAAAGATCAGAAGATTGTTGTGCAATTTGATTTACTTTATTGAGTAATCATCTGATAGCTACAATGGTGAATTGGAAGTAAAAAAAAAAAAAA
>VZRQ01003237.1:0-22614 GCA_013397975.1 Machaerirhynchus nigripectus | reverse complement strand
CCCCCCCCTTTTTTTTAATTATTATTTTTTTTTAATAACCACGAAGCTGTTTTTCAGCGTAAAGATGGTTGATTGCGCCATGGGTGCTGCTCGGTAACCAGCCACCTTCTGCCGCTGCCCCTGCGGCCCCGAGCCGACTTTAGAAAGACACACACAGAGNGAGGGGAAACAAAGCAAAAGTAGCCGTAATAATCTCACCCCAGCCCTCGGCTGCAGGTCAGGGCTCCCTGACCTGCAGCACGGGGGTATCTGGGAGGGAGAATTGACGGAAGAAGGATTAAGGGGTGTCTTTTTAAAGATTTCAGGAAAGAAACCCAAACGTATAAATTAATACAAGATAATATCTTTAAAAATCGGGGCGGGAGGGGGGAGGGAGTCTTTGTTATCAGAGAGGTAAATGAATATGTATTAGGCTGGACTGTCTGGCTGAGGGAGCGAAGCAGCTCCCTTGCACAGAGAAAGCTCCCACATTGAGACGCTGCCTTGGGTAGTACTTCCCAGTAACGTCTGAAATGCAACGTTTCTTAAAAAAAAATAAGGACTGCTCCTGAAGGATTTTTAACAGTTCTTGCTTATAAATCTTAAGCATCAGGGGATAAGAGAATGATCTTAAAAATTATCTTAAAAAATAAGTTCTGTATTCAGTAATTAAGTAGGTTCATCTGAGAAAAAATCTGCTTAAGTGAAATACTGGTCAGTATGATTTCATCTGTTTGTAATGCCTGGGTGCTTTTGAATTTAATTTATTCAGTTTATGAAAAAAAGGTGGTTTTAATCACTGGCAGCAGCACAGATTTAAAATGAGGTCTGAGGAACAAACACAGGCTTTCTTAAGCATTCTCAGAAATGGTTTAAAACAATTTAGGTCTTGAAGGTCATTCTTGTTCCTGTTTTTGTCTGTGGAGTTCAGATAGCCTCAGATCCAGCCTCCAGTGATGATTGTGGAATCCCCACTAATCCCCACTAAATTGTTGAATCCCCCCATTTTTTCATTGGATAGATGTGAAGAGGGGAGAGAATAGGTTTGTGCCCCTTGAAATTTAGTTGACAGTTCAGCTACCTATGACGTGAGATCTTGTATAAAACCTCTGTTACTTTTTCAGAATGCAACAGACTTCACTATGTTCAGAAGAACAAGAAAAAATGAATACAATTTTTTTTAATTACTAAAACAATTCTGTATATGTAGGCACAGAGTTTTGCTCAAAAAAGGTTCCTCTGATATCATAGTGTTCAAAATAGGGCTATTTCTTTAAAGTTCACTAATGCATCTTGGAGAAAAGGAATACGTCTTGTCTAGATGCAAAGTTGCTTTTTTACAGCTTTGCTGTAGTTCTCTATTCCTATGTTATTTTATTAATGGGATTTTTATGTGGATAGTATCTCAAGACTTCCTTTGCTTCTGCTGTTTATTCGTCACTTGAAGTCGTAATAATTTGTTTCTAAAACCACAGCTGGCTGCTATAAAGGCAGAAGAGAGGAAGACCATGATTTATGTGGTGAATGAGAACCAAGAACAGAAGAATGTAATAAATGTTTGTTACTTAAAACTTCAGATATTGTTATGAAAAAGGTAGCATAAAAATTAAATAGGCAGTATATCAGCAGGATCTTTCCTAAACAGAGTTCTGTTAATTTTTTTTCATGAGAACCTAATGTCTCTTAAAAATAGCACTGAATATCTGATAAACTTACAAGAGCAATGAAATTCAAACTTAAAAACTGCAAATGGATCTTTAAATGACAATATTGGCACCTCCTAAGAGTACTCTGGTTCACAGTTGCCTTTATTCTCTGGCTTGAGACATCTGAAAGTGCTACAGCCTCGGTGGAGTACGTTTGTATCTCACTGTTTCTTTCAACAACGTTAGTTGCTGTTTTTCTCCTCTGTCTGCATGAGTCTTCCATACAGTCACAGAGGAGAAAAAAAAACAGTTGTAAGGGTAAGAAAAGGTGGCAAAATTAAATTACTTCTGGGACTATGGGCCATATGTAGTGCGTGAAACTACTTAAAGCTACTTTTTAGCTTCTTTGGCACTGGAATATTTAATACAGGTTTGGTCTGCCTTAAGGGTTTTACTTCATAAAAATCGGAATGGAGTAGGAGAAAGATGTGAAATGGAGAAAGAGAAAAGAAGGAGCAGACTCAGAAAGCTTAGCTTTCCATCATGTAAACAAAATAAGGGGTTTTTAATCTGCCATGTAACAAAAAGTAATTCTTGTAAACAGTCACTAATACAAAAACTGTATACAAGTGGGGATTTAAAATTTTTATGTACAATTCAAACCAAATGCTTTATTTATTTTTAATCTCTATGTTTTGAGGTAGCAATTATAGGATAAACATTGCCTGTACATGTACAAATATGAATGCTTCTGAGCCAGTTTTAGAGGTATATCACCCGGTTGGAGATGAAAGGCACAAACCTAAGCAATCCCTAATTTTTTTTTCCTGATACTTTCTACTACTCGTGAACATTTTGGTTTTGACTGTATATCATCTATATAGTAGATATTTTTAATCAAGTTTTATATTAGTAGTGAAAGTATGAACATTAGGAGTTCTCGAAAATCACAAGCAGAATATATTGTTTCTAACTTGATTACAAAGGTATATGCTCAAGACAGGGAGGGATGAGTGAATTTTTTTTTATTTTTCCTTTAGGCAAAAGTCCTTTTCATGACTGAGGAAGGAGGCAACAACGTTCTTACAGTCCTGCGAAGTGCCTGTTACTAGAAATTATTTTCACTTTGTTCCTGAAAAGTATGCCAAGTTTACTGGAGAGCTAGTACGCTGATTTATTTATATAATATGGTGTGAGCAGAGGAGGGATAATGTCTTTTTGACCCAGCTGATTTTGCTAAATTTGCTCTGATTCACTGAAAAGATTTACTGATTTATTAAGAGAGATTTAGCTAGCTACCTGGCAGAACACAAGGGGCCTTTCCTCACTCTCTGCATCCTGAACTTCCCCAAAGATGCAGCACAGAATATCCATTATCCATGGCATACCATTTGGTCAGTTAAAATCCCCTTCAGTTGAAAGGACAGCTATTGCTTATCACGTACATCTACTTCTTGACCATATTTTGACAACTGTTTACCTGAACTAGTCTAAATAACAGTGCACAGCTGCCATGGTTTCTCCCTGTCCTGGGATCGCAGTCTGGTTCTTGAGCAGAGAAATATGAATATTGAGCCTTTAGCTCCAGCAAATTGGAACGAGTTAATTGTAACTGCACAGCACAAACAAGGTCTGCAATGTGAACTCTTAGAGGATTTCTCAATTAGCAGTTAGGAGAAAGGTTTGCTTATTTCACAAAGAGTTCCTACAACATAATAAATAAATCAGAGAAAACAAATATTTTAGTGTATGGGATCACTCTGCTGTTTCCAGCTGTCTGAGGAACAGAATGTTTTGATGAATTAGATTAAGATTTATACCAAACTGTTTTACTCTTTACCAGCTGCCACCTTAATTTCCTGCCATTTTTATCTATTCACATGTGAATGCTTTGCCTTTCTTGATAATACACATTTGGTAAAGGAGAATAACGAAAGAATTCAGTGAATAATTTCTGTGAATCAGGGGTGCTCTAAAAGGAAACCAGCTCTTGTAATTTAAAAGCAAACATCAAAAGATGGCACCAAGAGAGTAGTACTTGGAAATAACATCCACATTCTTTTCTTTCAGAGACAGTTAAGAAAAGAAGGATCATTCCCTTTGGTTCCTTGGACAGGTAGACAGATAATCACTGACAAGCATGAAACTGACCATAAAAAGATGGCATTTAAGTCCATCTCTCGTCTCATCCTGTGCTATCTACTATTTAAAAGTAAAGGCCTCGACTGCGTTGAGTAAAAGGGTACCTACATACATGGGGGATCTTCAACGAAAATACTTAAATGTAGTGCTTGCTTAGTGTCTCCAATTTGCTATTTACAATTAAAGGTAAAACCAAAATAACATAAAAATACTTTGGACAGACATGTAAAGGAAAAGTAGAATGTGACATAGGGTACTAAGCATTAAAAAAAAAAAGATAATTTACACATCAGTTTTCACTTTATGCTATGTTAGGATTCTTTATAAACTGCTGAATTCTGTTCTAACACTATGTTATTTTGTGAATTATCCAGTTTCACTCTGACTAAAACTAGCTAAATATTGCTGAAAGTTATTGGAGAATAAGTTGTAAATATATATGCTTTGATAGCATTTTCATCCCTATCATGCTTCCTTTTCATGAACGTGCTGGAAAGAACCATTTCTGATACAGCCTTTTCAAACAACTGCTAGGATAATATTTGATAGGGATCTTAATGTTCAGATTACAGCATAAAATGCTGTGACTGTAATATTTATTTACCTTGGTTTTTTGGCTGAGAAAGAGCATATGGGTGTATATATGCACGTACACCTACACACACACATGTTCAGAACCATGCTCTCTGAAGTTCTGGATTTTTAGAGAAACAGACACTCTTGTCTTTGTTTTAGAAAAATCCTAGAGATAGCACAGCTGAAAGCACTGTGAAATCTTGCATTCTCGTCCCAGATGCTGCCAGAAAAAACAAGACTTTTATGCTTGAGGAGGCTCGAGATGTTTTCCTGCCAGTTGCGAGTCCTACGCCTCAAAGTAAAAGAGAGCAAGTAATGTCTGTGAAAAAAGTTTTCCTGACAGACAGCATGAAGGCAGCTCTCCTATGCTTTGCCAATCCATAAGTAATTAAAGTTCCTTTGTTGGCAGAGAGTCAGTTTTGAAACTAATAAGGAAAACTAAAACAGGTGATGCAGTGGCTATCTCTAAAGGGGAGATTTTTGAGTGAAAAGTAAAGTGAAGATGAAGTAGAAACTGGGTTATATGTCTCTGAATAAATGGCCTCCTATCAGAAAAAGATTAATTTTAAATCACTGTTCTAGTTCTTACATTAAGGATAGTTTAATACATCCAGAGCTATTTGGCCTTGAGGATGAATTCCTACAATTAAGTGTTTATGATTGAAAGTGCTGCCATGGAGAGCAGACAGATGAATATCATTTTAGGAATACTGTGAATCATTAAATGAGTTGTAGAACCTTTTTCTGGGCATGAGCCACTTTTAAATTTCAGGCTAAGGCTATAATAGACTTCAGCATAAGGCCTGACATGTTGCTGTATTTAGGAGTTTGAATAACAGGATAATCAACGTTAACTGATGTATTTATGTAACTTTAAACTTCTTACAGTTAATTAAAAATATGTTGCCTGTTGTATGTGAATATGCTGCTGGGCTCAAATACATATTTCAGATTAGTGCATTAAGTGTTAGTGTCAGGTAATGAACTTAACCTGCCTCTGACGTGTTGGCTTCTTTTGGCTCAAGATAGTCATGGCTGCTTTCCCTGCTTCAGTATAAAGAGAGGCTGGATGTGGAATGTCATACAAACCTGGACAGATGACAAGAAAACAGCACTAGTTGCCAACTACCTTCTCTCTATTTGTCAGGATTAGTGCTTGCTTTTTGTCAGGATGGCTCAGCGCATCGTCCTGTATCTGACTGGCATAAATGGGAGGAGGTAAACTGAAATACAGGCCAGACAGGCTGGTATTTTTCAGGCTCAAGAGAGGAAACAGACATAGGGCTACTCTTTCTGGTTAAGGAAAGAGCACTGGTCCACAGCTTGCCCTTTCTTGGCACAGCCTGTCCATTCCCAGAATTGCTTACTCCTCCTGTAAGCAGTTTTTCCAGGTATGTGGAAATAAAAGCTCAAAGAGTAGTAGATAAAATTGGACAGACCGTTTGAAGCAGTATCTCCCCCTGTACTGTACCCAAAACCATCCTGTGGCTCTGACAGAGCTCTGCCTGCAGCAGGGAAGAGAAATTAACTCATGCATCTCCTCCTAAACAACTTCAGCTTTCAGACTGGTGTTTTAAGATGAACCCCAGTTTCAGTGTGGCTCAAAATTGCCATTGACCGGGAGCAGCCTCGTGAGCTGTTTGCTCATGAGGTGGCAATTCTGTCCTGGGGTGGGGTGAACGGCTGGGGGGAAGAGTACTAACTCCTTCAGCCATCTGATTTTAATCCCTTACCATATGTGACTTGAAGTCCTTAGATGCCCTCTACTGCCATATACCAGAATTAACAGATGGCTCTGTGTAACCAAATTCAGATTTGCTTAAGTTTGTTATTATCTCTCTGTCTTTATAAATGAATGGAGAAGGGGAAATAATATCCATAATTATTACAAAATATGCAAAGCCTTTTATAAAGTGTGAGTTTGGGCTAGACATATTTTCTGACTTTCAGTGCCATTGCCCTGTACTTCAAAGTCTTAACACTAATTTTAGTAGTCACTTCAGAGATCATTTCTCTGATAAATTATCCCTCTGTGAATAAATGTGATCTGGAAAGATGCCTGAGGCACAGCACAATTTTTCCCCAGCATTTCATGCCGCATGATGCTAGACAGAAGGGAGCTGCAAAACCTGCTGCTGTAGATCAGCCTTTGTTCTGGTAAGGAAGGAAAGGATGCATTCAGCCGTCAGACGTATCTTTTGCGTAAGACAGAACAGCAGGTAAGAGTGCACCTAAAATGGAACGAGAATGACATTTCTATCCTACCTTTGCCTGTGTTACGACAGGTTTCGTGTGCTGGCAGGCACAAAGCAATCCTAAGTCAAACAGAACTAATATTGGAGGAAATCAGTCCCCAAGCTCTTAAGAATCAAATGGTTCTGTGGTGCTCGAGCTTTAGCTGTGCTGGGTATGTCAACTCCTTTTCCTTCTATAAGGAAAAGCCAGCTAAACAATCCCACCTTTACTTCCCTGCCCTAGGTTCCTATCGCTGATTTGACTGAGTGGGTTTGGTCCAAATTAGCAGCCACATTTTGTGTACATTTTTAAACATGCCTTACCTTTCCTGAGGACAGTCTATTACTTTTTCTACCCTAGGTGATTGCTGGTGATGTTACAGATAGAAGCAGGCGTGGCAGGAGGGAGCATGAGCTTTCCAGTGGAACATGTAACAGCAGGGACCTGCTCCAGGTAAATGGAGGACACACAGGAGGGCCTCTGCCAGGCTAATAGAAAGCTTGAGTTCATGAAGGGTGCAACTTTCACACTGTGCTTTCTTTTCCCTCCAGCACAGTCCTCTACTTTCAGGCACACTGGTCACTGCTGCTTACATTTTTCAGGAGCTTTTATAATTTTTCCAGAACATAATCTCAAACTAACATAAATCCATAGCAAAATCTTATTGTGAATGGGGGCTTTGTTCTGTTGAGACTATTTTTGAAAACGCCAGGTTCTCAGTTAGCCATTGCATAAAAGGCTGAAACATGAATTTGTTCACATGCTTTTGTTTCAGCATATTCATTCCTTCAACCTCTTCCCCCACTTTCTCCAAGAAATACATAGAGCTCTTCAAGTCTTCCTGGCAGGTGGGCTTTATAATGTTATGGTGGCAAACCTGGAAAGCTTTACCAGTTTATACCACCCAACAATGTGGTTCATTGCATGTATTTTTATTAGATCCCCATTTTTCCAGTTTCTTTAAGGGCATTTCAAGCTTTCAGTGGCTTTTTGCTTCCCCTATCCATCAGGGAGTGAAATCATGTGTCCACAGAATGTAAATAACAGCTGTTTCCACTCAATTTGCATTTATATACTTAGCACTTAAAACCAGATTATTTCTAGAGGCTTTCACAATCTATTCAAAATTTCTACTTAGTCAGAGGTACTAGTGAGATGTTAATGAAATCCCTTTGGACTGGCTGATCAAAAAGGCGCAGCAACAACAGTGAAATTCCCCAAATGACTGATCAGTTATGCTTCTGAGTTACAGTTCAGCAATCGACTGAAGTGTATCTTTTAATCTCCTCGGGCATTTTAAGGTCAGTTCCTTGGGCTGCTCTAAGGGGACAAAATATGGCAGGTAAGGAGATTAATTGTTAAAAAAAAATCTGTGCTGAACTGGTAGTGTGTTTCTAGCAAAATGAATTTATCATACGAGTACAGCCTAAAATGAAAAAAGCCCCAAAACAACACCTGGCAAGCTATTAAAGGGAACAGCGTATTTGCCAGTGTCACAGATCTTTGAATAAACAAACCCCTTATGCCCTGAGAATAACTGAAAAACAGCTCTTTGGTTTTTATACCACTATTTTCTTTTGTTGACATTTCATGAACTCTAAAAAGGATACACATTTTTATTTAATAATGCCTAAATGAAGATTTTAAGAATTATGTCCAATTACTGTGGGGTTTTTCCCTCCAGAAAACTTCAGAATACTTTCACCTCATTATTTTTCCAAGTGTCTCAACTTGAACCATTTCTTTAGATTTCTTTGATCCTCTGAGGACTAAAAATTACAGAACAATGTCATTTAGTGACCTTTGGTATGGTTTATTTACTCCAACATTGACCGTGTAAGAAGATGCTTGCTCCTAAATCCAGATTTTGTTTGGTGTTACAGAAATGCACTTTCTTCTCTGCATATTTTTTTATTCAGAAGAAAAATCCTTTTATTTTTACAGGAGTCTCAACTGGGGCATCTCTGAACTGGACTGGAGAATCTTGGTGACTCAGATTGTTAGAGAATACTAATTGTGTGTGTGAGAGTTGCTGGTTTTTTGTATCTGTGTAAGCCTGTGCCAGACACATTCAGACTTGGTACCCTGAACAGACAAAGGTAATCTAAGATCAGGTAATCTCTGAAAATGCTGTGGGTTCACACAACCTGATTTCAGAGGGCAAACTTGTATTTCTAAATTTAAAAAAAAGTCCCTGATGTCAAGAAGGACTTATACTGGGAATGTAAGAGGAATATATATGGCTTACACTCACACTAGCTGGGCTAGTTCCCTCTAGAGCAGACTCCCATATTCACATCCCACAGTCCTCCTTGGACTCTTTCTGGTGCCCCTCTAGACCCAACATGCAATTCTGATTTCCCTGTGTTGTCTTTCAGTTTGAAGTTTGTGAAATGATGTGAAACTGTCCTGCAGCCTGTGAGAAGGGTGCTTCCCCAGCTTCAGAGTGAAGGTACGTGTTGTATGTTCTGGGACGTGGTAACACTGCAGGGCACAGTCACCTTGGGGGGTTTGGAGGAGCACGCCAGTGTGAAGTGAAGCAAGATGTGGTCTCAGGAGCTGTGCTTGGTGCAGGCTGTCCCTGCAGCAGTGGGAAGCCATTGCTTTAATGAGGGCTTGTGGAACAGGAATGATGCCTTAGGTTTCAGGGAGGCAAGGAGGAGGTGTGGGAGCAGCAGCAGGGGCCTGAGCTTGCTCCCAGACTGGCGCAGTAAGGATGTGCCTAGAGGGATCCTGAGCATCTCTTTGCTGCAGGGGCCACCTCGGGTGTGGCACAGCCCAGGGTCCTGCTTTCAGCTGCCAGTTACATGGGTATTTTCACTGCAGAATAAATGCATCGCTGTTAAAGAAATACAAGGCTTTTCCTGCATCATTTCCACAAAGTCATGAGTTAAAATCTTGGTCGTATGGAAACAAAACACTAATCCAGTCCTAACAATTCAAGCTTTTGTCCTTGGACAAGGTCTGGGTAGACACTGTGTAGGTGCCAACCACTGCTGCTCTTCTCTCACAGGCCACTGTGTCACCTTTCAGCCGTACCAGTGGCCTCTTTGGGGCTCACTTCAAATTTTCTCCAACAATATGGCCACATAAAGTCAATTAATTGTAACCCCATGCAGCCAACACACAGCGTGTTTCTTTCAGTAATTTAATACAAATATATGCTCTAGAAAGGGCATTTTTCTGTCATTTTTCTTACCTCTGCTTATGGTGAATTTCCAATGAATTTTATTTGCACTGTGCTTCTACTCTGGATAGGAAATCCTTTATCTTAATCCAGTTCTAAATTTTGTGGAACTCACTGCCACTCTGTTACCCCATCACTAATGCCAGAATTTTAACTGTAGGAAAAATGGCCTGCGGGAAAGGGAATTCTGTAAACATCTATTCTTGGAAAATAACAAGTGAACTCATACTGAAACCAGTCAGTATTAAAAATTACAAAATAAATTTTAAAAAGGATATGAAGGCTTATGTTACTTACACCTACCAACCAAATGTTAACTAATTAAGGGTCAAGGAAATCTTTTTCCTAGCGTTTTTTTATTATTCAATAGAAATCATCAGTTTGTCTTAACTAAAGTGAAGGTGAGGACCACTCCTGCAGCACAGCTCTCATGCAGTGTAACACCTACAGAGACTGACTTCAGAAAAATGATACTTAGCATATTATTTGTTTAAACAAATAAAATACATTTGAATTAGAAACTAGCAGTGTTTAAGACAAGAAGCTTCAGCAGTGTTTAAAAAACTTAATGCTAATGACTAGGAGTGTTTAAGAAACACTAATCTTTGCATGAAACTATTAAGCTTTGTTTTGTTACCATTAGTGAGTAGGAAATCCATGTTTGTATAGGAAGGTCATGCTTCAACAGTTTAATCCTTTACTTAGGTTAATTTTTATTCGACGTGGTAATAGCTTAGTGCAGTAGTTTTTCACTGTTCATTTAATTTTTCTCTGTTACTTTCATGATTAACATTTTATTAGGTTTAGCATAAGAGATGCGAAAAAACAACTCTTCCAGATACCTTTTTTTTTCGTTATCCCATATTTTACTGATAGTGAAATCCTTTTGCTGAGGAATTGTAAACTTTGGCAGCAGTCAAAACTGGTCTTATTTAAAAAAGTAAACTGCCTCTGGCCTGAAACTGTTTTTCATCTTGACAAGTAGTAAAGCTGAATATAAGAGCAACTGTTTTCTGTATTTATGTTTCATAAAGACCAGTTGGCAAAGCTTTAGTTCTATTGGCTGTTCCAACATCCTGTGTTGTCTCTACACAATTAAAAACTTTGTGATACATTGATTATCACTTCTCACCTGCATCACGACCCTTAATAAGATGGCATGCCAGGCCATAAACCTCTACTTCTCCCAAAGCCATGAGATGCAAAACTGCTGACCAAACATGCTGTTAGTTCATGCAGTTTCCACGTACCTCCTGCTGTCTGATCTGCAGTGTTCCAATAGCTGAAGTTACACACAGTGGAACTTACATTCTGTGTCAATTGTATTTAAAGTTTCAGATAATTCTGTGCAAATTGCCCAGTAAATCATAATTTATCATGTTCATTTTTGTAGAAGTACCTAAAGATAACAGTTGAAATCATAAGCTCATTTTATAAGACGAGCCAGAAAGATATCTAGATAAGAAATTATCTTATTTCTCCAAACAGCTTATTATTTTTAGCATTAGAGGGTTGATTAAATACAAGGAGGTGAGATTAAAATCCCATACACAATGCACATTTACAAATTAAAAGTGCGGGAATGACTCTATACAGAAAACCAAGAGCTCCTATATACAAACTACATCACATTGAAGGCCAGCAGAAACACTAAAAATGGTTTTATCTGAATTTTAAGAGGAATATTTTATATAGATGTGCTCCAAAATTAAAAAAAGAAAAAAAAGAAAAAGCCCCCAATATAGATACCTGAATCTCATCTTCACCCTCCCTTCACAGAAAAGAAAATGCATCTCCAGAAAACAATTGTGTGACATATTCTAGACAATAAAATGTTAAAATAAGATCAACTGCATTGTGCATGTACTTTTTGTGTGTCGACTGACCATAAGGGGAGCCTGTGAAGTTTAACTCAGGTTTGGATGTCTAATTAGTATCTGTCTCAATCTCAGAGATAACCCCACCTTTTATGTAATGTAGGTACACAATTTGTTCCTTTATACTGGTGACTAGTGGGTTTGCTCTAGGTCAATTTTGTTACATTGTAGCGTTAAAACAAAACACACATCATCTATTACAGATGAGGAATGCAGTCTGCATCTATTTGATCTCTCAATTTCATAACTTTGTATTGGCTTTGAGGATGGAATGAACATGTGAGAAATTACAGCAGAGAAGCTGCTAAAATTCATAAAGGCTGGAGTAACTGAGAAATGCAGCGCTGGCTTTAACAAGCAGTCAGCACTGTGACTTACAATGACCTGCCACAACGATTTATTCTGGTACAGCAGAATTTGGACACAACAGATGAAGTGCAGACAAGAGCAACGAGAGAAGTTTCCTATAGAACTGAATAGCTGGAGGGGAGGGGAGGGAGGGAAGGGTGGGTGGGCGGATGGACAGGTGGGTAACTGCTGCCTCCACTGTACTCATGGGGAAATGAAACAAAGTCATGACACTTTCACATGACACCATTACTGCTCCACTGTCGACTCATTTTTTCCCCTGACTGGGAGGGTGGAGCTTTTTTTGTCTCTGAGACACCTTACAAAAGTTAAAGCAAACAGGCAAAAAAAACCTTTGACCCTTTAAATCCAAGCCCTTGGGGAGCTGCTAGGGAGCTCCTTTACCCGCAGTGCTGCCGAGTGTAATCAGTGGGAGCAGCCCACGCCCCTGTCGGGGTCAAACCTGCCCGCAGAGCCCGGTCCCGGTCCGGCTCTGTGCGGTGCTGCCTCCCGGTGGTGCCACACACAACCTACACAGCAGCTCCCGCGCCGCACGCCAAGGGAAAAAAACCCAATTAAAAGCATCCGGTTTGTTTTAATTTGGGGGTAATTAGAGGAGGGAAAAGAATTCTTTTCACTAAGGCACCAAAATAAATTGAACTGCGATTTAAATGGTCGGAATTCCTCTTTGGGACCACTGGAACAGGCTGCCCAGGGAGGGAGTGGAGTTATCCCCTCTGGAGACATTCCAAACCCACCTGGCCGTGTTCCTGTCACCTGCTTCAGGTGACCCTGCCTTGGCCGGGGAGTTGGACAAGGTGATCTCCAGAGGTCCCTTCCAAATCTAACAATTCTGTGATTCTATGAAGTAAGGACAAAATTTTTTATATTTGACCAAAACAGTTTTCTAACGGCATGCAGGGCAAGCAAGGCCTGAGGAGACTTTTAATGAGATATTTAAAAACCAAAAATCACGCAGTAAGATGTATCCAACTGTATACTATCCACAGCAATGATCCTAAGACCGTCTGGAACACTCAATAGCTACTAGATACAAAGCAACTGGCTAAATGCCCAAAATTGGATCCAAAGTGCCAGAACAGACTTAACATTGTGAATTTTATGCAACTTAAGTTTTCAATTACAAAGAACAAGAGCAACAGAAAACAGAAATCCCAAACTAACTTTCAAATGGATTTTTTTTTTCCTGCATAGAAGTGGAACAATGATCAAGTGAATGAGTTCTGAATTCCAAGTTTTCAAGTGAAAAGAAACAAAGACAGTTGTTTGAGACCTAGAAAACCAAGAAGAGAGCTTCAAATTACTGTGAGAGTAGTATTTTAGTTGTGTCATGCTTCGGGTAACCCAGGAAAAAGATTTAGTAACAGAAAACGCAGAATGATTGAAAGCAGCACCACAAGGAAAGATTTTAAAACATCAGTGTTATGAGTTAATAACAAAAGGGCACAGGGTACATGCAGTGAACATGTGTTTTAGACAGTTTCCAGCAACTGGTCAGAAGAGGAAGTACTGTAAAGATAGCAGCCAAGCACATCATAGATTTTTAGCTGTCAAAATGCCTGAAAAGCATCCAAAAGTGTTTGGGAAACATTGTGAAATCCAGTATTTTTATAGTGATTGTGGATGTTTGATCACAAACAGGGTTTGACAGGCAAGAACAGACAAATGTCATGACAGAAGGTTTCTCTGTAATGCAAAATTTCTTAGCAGCATTAGGCAGCAGTAAGCAAAAATATGAGGGAAAGAATGGAGGAAAATAATTGTAAGTTTAAATTAGTCCAAGGATATAATTTCTTACACTGGCGTGAAGTCAAACGGTGACAAATTAGGCCTCAGCTTTCCAAAAACAAAGGGGACAGAATTTTCTGCATTGGAACATAACAAAACACTACATGAGATGTAAGCTCATTTATGTACCAGAGTCAGTACCAGGCACCACAAACTGGTGAAAATACCAACATTTGCTGTACTACAACTTGCTACGATCTATTTAAAAAGTTATATTCTAGGCAGAAAAAGCCAGAATTTTGTTCATACAATTGAACCTGCAGAGTTAAGCAGCCATCCTCTGCAGAGACCCCACAGACATTCCTTTTGTTATGTGAGCAACACATCATTAATCACTTGGCTGATGTTGGCTTGAGCACGGACTCTGATATCTCACAAGCACAACAGAGCGAAGGAGCAAAACGATTTCATGCTCTGCCATGATAAACCATTATCAGCTACCCAGCATTCAGATTTAAAAATGCACTGGCACCAGTCTTACGTAAAAATTTCAGCAAGTGTTTAGAGGCAGTCTTTTTATGCACATCCAATATTGCTTTTTTCACAATTAAAGGATATTCAAGGGGAAAAAGGTTATTCAGTAATATCTTTAGAAACTAGCAGTATCTCAGCTTCTCAACGGAGAAGTTGAGTGGTACTCAACTTCTAGCAAAATCTGTAGAAAATGTATGCTGGCAAAATGACACTAGACTAACAGAAGAAACAAACCCCTTCCTAGGTTATCCAAATTGCTTTGGAAGGGAAATGGAGTCAGAATGTATGATGTATATAAGGTAATTATTTTCTGATTATTCAGAAGGATTTGTTAAGAAGGCTTTATGAAATCACTGGGATCTCTGCAGCAGCACAATGCTCCAAGCTAGCATTTCTGTCAGAGGGCTGATGCCTAAAACTGTGGACTGGAAAAAAAGGTTTTTTCCCTTTTCCTGAAGGAAAAAAATGCTAGATGACATAGAATACTCCAAGAGGAAGAACATTTAAGCACTACAAAATGCTAAAGCAACAAAGTAGAATCAGACCAAGTTTTTTTAATTTAAAGCATTTTATGCAATAAAGGCTCAAACCTTCCTCCTTGGTAAGCTACAAAGAGCAGGGATTACCTTGCTGATGTAAACAACTTCTTCTGCTGTGTTACAGCTACTCCAATTTATGTATGCATGCAGCATCCTCACTGAGTGGTAGATGGGGTGGGACTAAACAAGCAAAGAAACCCCCATAAACCACAAATGCACACAGAAGTTCTCAGATATTTGACAATGCTGGATGATTTAGAAGGGAAAGTTACTGTGTCTCGGATGCTAAAAATGAACCAAGTTGTCCAGCTTTCAGTACACAACAATAGCCTTAAATACTATCACTTGGCTGATGTAGAATTAAACATGGAACCAGGTATCTCACAAGTGTAACACAACAAGGAAAACTAATTGTTTTCACAAATGGCTCATTTAATATTGTTCATAAATACTATTTCATTAATACTTCAGTATTCAAGCTCACCTACATTTCAGTTACTAGATTCCTAAAGAAAGAAAACATACCCCTCAGAACCACCAAACCCTAACACATCCATTTCTAGACTTCCCATTTTGACACAATGGATTCACTTGAGCAATGATGAGCCTCTGACCTCTTAGTTTAATCAGAGCACTCCATCCCTGTTACACACTGTTCCAAGACCATTTGCTGACCAGGAATGCACAACTGCCTTCACTGACTCCCTGTTCCATCAGTGCCGTTTTGTTGTTTTCCTGTCCACTAGTTAAAGGAGAAAATAACAGTCAAATCAAGTTAAGGATGTTCCGTTATAGCCAAACATGTCACTTTCTGTAACTTTTATTTCCAATAAAAATTGACAGCAAAGTCCTGATGAAAAAGAAGTTGTCTTTGTTATCGGTCTTTCGGAGGATTAGGATTCTTGCGTCTTCTATGATACCTAAAAGAAAAAAAGAGGCTGCAGTGAGTGCAAGCTGTGGACAGCCTTTATTTTCCTGATATTTCTGCCCCCAGTGAGTGATCTGAGGTTACACAATGAAGTGGAATACAAGATACATGAGCACAATCCATCACTACTCATTAGATGTCATCTCTGTTGTTTTAGGAGTTACATAATGCTACTCATTTCTATTGCTACATCTGCTACAAGCACGCAATAATCCAATCAGTTCTACAGCTGAATAGGCACAAAGGCTGCTGTTTATTCCTAATCCTTTGTGTGAAGCTAATTTTATTACATGGTCAGCCTTCCCTTTGGCTAAAATGATTGCTATAGAACAAAGATGCTCAAAGGAGTTGTGCCAGACTGTATGTTAAATAGTGTAATATTTTGCAGAAAAACTAAAAAACAAATTCTTCAGAACAAAATGATCCATATTTTGCTTTTAATTATGCATACTAAACAAGGCAGATCCTGTCTGATCTTCATTAAAGTGACAGCTACCCTTCGGTCATAAAAGTCCTACCATTCCATTCCTTATATCTATTCCCAAAGCACATTAATTAAAAAGTTTTCTGTGGACAAGAACAACAAAAAAATTTGCCTGTTTTGTGTCTCCACAGCTATAAAATTAGCAGCTACCAAAAGATGGAGTAACATGGAGTGGAAGGGAGTAACACACACCAGAATGCTGCTTGTTTACATTAGTATATCTGAATGTCCAGAGCTCCTCTTTAAGCTCGGTCATGTATATTTGCACCTTTCCTCCTCCTTGATTTCTGAATACAAGGCACAAGAAAGTCCACTTTTCACCATTCCAAATGAAAAACCTCTACTACTCTTGAGTCTGAGAATCATCCCATTGAGGTTGCTACGGAATACGCACTGCATGTCTCCAAGCCATATTTGATTATGTCCACTGAGGGTATTTTACATACTAGATTCTGTTACGGAACTTTAGTAAATGACCCGAACCAGCAGCTAGCTGGATGCATGAGAAATTTCTACACTGTCACATATGTTACAAAAAAAAGTGGCAAAGTCTACCAAAGGAAAAACCCCCTCATTAAATAGAGTCTTCCATTTACCCAACACTGCATTTAAAATTCTACGTAGTGGCCCAAATGCTAGAGGTATCTAGTCTCACATGACTCATCCTAGGTTGAATCTGGTCATTAAATTATCCCTGTATTTCCCTTTACTTCCAAAAGGAACAAATAAATCAAAAAGAAAATACTTACTGTCCCACAGGATACCAGCGATGTTTTGTTGTGTAAAACATCTTGCTGAGCTCCTCAATTGTAGGACCTCTATTGCTCTTTAGCTCTTTTTCATTCAATCTGGATTTCAAAACTTCATCAAGGTTTTCTTCTTTATTACTCACTGGATCTGGCCTTGGTATGGGCTAGCAAAACAGTAATGTATATGTATGTCCTTTTTCTCCTTTTTTTTTTTTTTACTGAGAAAGTCAGAAAGCCAAGCTACGTAAGAGTAAGCTGTAATGCTATCTAACAGCTGAAACCAAAGAAATACAGAAAAATGCCTGCAATTGCACAGGCTGTTTATTGTCCCCACCTGCCCACCCCAAATGAAACCACACCACCGTGGAGAAGACGTCTAGACACATCTATTTACCCTAGGTGCTACAGCTGATGACCCTACCCCTAAAACCAGCATTCTTGTAGTCATTATTGCAGATCTCCATCTTAGAGTTCACTAGCTGCATCATCCGCTTCAGTTCTACTAACACAAAAGTATCCACACTATTCCTAGTCAGAATTTTATTCATGACAACCATCATCATTGCTAAAAATCCTTCAGAGGACATGAATCTTTGACAAGAATGTAACTTCTTAATTCTTTATGCAACAGTTGTTTGTTTTCAATTGGAAATGTAACTACTACCACTATTATACATACTTTTCCTTGTTTTAGTCTTTTATACCTGTTTTTCTTGAGGTATGTGCAACCAACAGATTTAAAAATACTGCTATCTAGTTTGCAGGCAAAAAGTACCTGCAATGGTTTAGGTTTCAATGGAGAATTTGCACACTGGGTACTTCAGCAACACAGCTACTAGCTGCAGTATTTTACTGGCACATGAGAACTGGAAATTCAAACAAAAAGCATACAGCAGAAAAATTTATCTAGATGTTAAACCACAACACTAGACTTTTGTCAATGTAAAGAACATATTGAAAGTACCACTGATGGATAAAAATCACTATTTAAAGTTCTTTGTGGCTTTTATGAACTCAGTGCTGAATGGAATTTAAAGTTTAAGTTGAAAAGAGTAGCAGCAGTATTTCTTTGTATTCTCTTGCCCAGTAGGACATGCGAACCATAACCTGCATTCCAACCATCCTCTTTTGGGTAGTATACTCATAGACAGACACTATTTTCTCTGTCGTGCACAAGTGTTTTAGTGCCTTGTTTAATTCTACTGGAGTTACTGTATGCTTGATATCTGAGCTTTTCTTCCTGTGCAACCTTCCCTCAATTCAACTAAGAGTAAATTCCTCCTTGTGGCAGCAGCTACATTCATCAGTCATTTACTTCACAGATGTGCTGATCACATACTAAAAAAAGTATTTCAAATTACAAAAGATGCCCTGAAGACTCAAACTATGAACTACTAGATGCCTTTACAAGAGTAAGAAATATAAATGTGCACACTTGGACATACCTTTGTATGCTCGTATGGAATCTCAAGCGAAGGGTGGTAGCAGACAATTGTCTTCAAATCGGATGTCACGGCGAGCTCCACTTTGCTATAAAAATAAAAAAAACCTCATAACTTTCAGAAGTACTGAACAGCTGAGCAGCCCAAGTCCCAAAGAAAACTGGACTTGACCCTGCATTTATGAATCCGTAATAATCTTCTATAAAATAAGGGTCATAAGTATTTGATCCGAATTTCCAATTTTTTGTTTCCTCAGTCATCTTCCTTTTTCTTTTTTGATGGGGAGGAAAAAATGGCTAAAATAAAGTATTAAAATAGCTGGAAGTATGGGTTGGAAAAAAAAATCTTAAACAACACTTTAATAGTTGCATATAAAACTCTAAACAGATGGGGATAATGATCTCTAGGACAACATGCCTTTATAAGATGTATCGCATCTACAATGAAAAGACAGGAAACAAAGCTCTGTTTGGGCTTCCAACTTTTCTATTAGGTAAAAAATTATGAACAAGAAGTCCTACTGTAAGTTTCCTTGTGAGAATATAACTCTTGTCACCTTCCTTCCCGTTCCCATGACACATTAAGCTTCCTAAAACCACAGATGACATGGATTCAGTCTTTCTCACTATATTTGTATCACCTTTTCCCATTTCTACACAAGTCTCCCATGCAGCAGCACAAATATACCTGGACTTCATCTTAACAACAAGCATCAATGGAAGTGACTACTCTAAGCTAATTTTGCTCTTCCACAAACAAAACTGCAGGGGTACTGGGGGTCATCAACATGTTTAGAATTAGTCCTGCATGATTTATCGTGACTACTGGAGACAGCACTTCAGCTAAAATTATTACAGATATCCAATATTGGCAATAGATGTGTTTGATACCATTATATGACAGTTTCATGACAGTTTCATGACAGAGAGAGAGTAGCCCTGGAATAAACATTACATGAAAAGGCCACACATCAAAGCACGTTTACATACCAATTGTAGTCTTCAGGGAGAACTGAGTATGTAGACTTACAGCAAGCATGACACACAGCTCCATCTGCAATAAAAACCCAAGTAAAGAACTCTGATGTAAAAACAAGCAGAGCTGTGCCCAATTTAAGAATGTTTACATTTTCAATTTTCATTCTGTTTCAAGTCTTAATCAGGGATTATAATAATATTCAATTTTAGATCAACAAAAGCCAAATACTGTCTAAATAGAAGTCCATTTTAGTACACAGCTTTCTAGTGCAATCAAAAAAACACAGTATGCAGGCAGCTATGACCTATACTTACCTTCCTAGTTGTATTGTTTCCCTAAGAAAATTCACAATATGAACAAAATACCTATAGAGGTCACCATTAGGAAATACCCTTTATATATGTAAAGAACATTACCTTACGACTTACAAGAAAGATCATTATTTCATTCATAGCAATATTTATTATAAAAACCAAAATGAGGGTCTCTGACTGGATATGTAGAGAAATGTTTTCCTCATGAGGACAGCCAATCAGGGGGACTGAGACCCAGGCAGATTTGTGAGTTCTCTGTCCTTGCAAATTTCAAAGACCCAGCAAGCCCTGAGCAACTCCATGTGAATGAAGAGCTGACCCTGCTTTGAGCAGGAGCTTGGACCACAGACCACTCACAGTCCCTTTCCCATGGTTTGATTCCCATTTTTTAATGGAAACATAGAATTATTTAGGTTGGAAAAGACTTTTAAGATCATAGAGTCCAAACACAAACCTAAAGTAAGGTGTTCAATAGCCCCTCACACAGGAATTATCCTGCAGAAATTGCCTTCCACAACAGGTATGCACACCTAAGGTGGGCCTGGGACATGCCTGGAGTTGACTTCCACTGGGAACCCCCTTCCTTTATTGCTGGAACCTGACACAAATCCACATGGAAGTCTGTGTGTCCAGTGAAGCTTTTTCAACAACTACACTTTTAGAACAGAATTATGATCACAAGTTTTCACATGTTCTGAGCTTTCTGTTAAGTCATAAAAAGGTTTCAACTTTATCTGATATTATTTTATTTAGACAATTTTTTAATACAAATAGGATTCTTAACGGCTGCTCATAGCAGAGGGAGAGAACAATCAGTGTGTCAAGACTGCAAAGGCTGAAAAAACTAAGAAGAAACTTTTGTGTAGCGATTTTCCTTTCAGAAATATTTTAGATGCAAATTCTTAAATTCAGAATTACTGTTAGCACTTCCACTTCTTCAGATCTTCTAATTAAACCATTCTTAGTTATTAAGAAGTTGAGTTCTGGTTAACTGCAACTAGTTTGTATTTCTTCCTAAAATTTCTTTCCCTTCCTTGCCCACTTACCTCTAAAACGTCCATTATATTTTCTCCATTACTGTCTTTTCTACCACCTTTACTATCTTCCCTATGTCTTTCCATTGACATCTAAAACATGGACAAAAATCTAAGAAATAGTACTGCCTGTTTCTACTTGTTCTCTATTTACATTAAGTAATGAGATTTTGCTGCAGCCTTTCCACACCACTGTTTCTAGGTCTGAAAAAATAAATTTAAATCTTCAATGATAATCACTGGTAGGAGGGGTAGTATTTACAAGCTAATTAATAAATTAGGGGAGCATCCTATATGGACCATGAAAATTTTAAAAGAAAAAACAAATAAAGATATCCTTAACGTTATTATTAGAATAGAGCTCAGACTATCAGACTTGATTCTGTTCAAATAGAAAAATAACTTCCATGCTTCCATTCCTTTAAAACAGTACACGAAAGAGGCTCTCAAGAAACAAATTTAACGTCTGCAATTTCATCACTACTTACTCTGCAGTTGGACCTGCTTACGGGCTGCTACTGAACGCATCCAAAAGAGGCTGGACCGTGCAGTTCTAAGTGACATTGCCATGCTGACAGCACAGAGGAAACCAGTCCTGGACAAGATGGAACTCAAAGAGACATGTATCCTTTTTCTCTGCAGAACACCCTCTGAAAGAAACCAGTTTCATAACTATTCAGGATACAAAAGACTAACAATTGAATTTCTTGAATATCTTAACAAAAAATAAAATTTGTGCAACATATTCTTCATTGTCAATTGTTTAGAGGTCCTTATCACTTAAGATAATGGTACCTGTCTCCTTAACAGTCAAAAGTAGCATGAGACTTTATTAACCAAGAGACAGTCTTTGAAGGTTCAACTTTAAAAAAAAGCTTCCATGCCTGTGTCTTCTCACAGGCTTTTCTACTGGTACTCACCCACCTAAAATCTGCACCCTTCCTTCTGCACACTCCATAAAATTATTCGTGAAATATGCTTTTCTTGTTCTCAACGTAAATACCAACCAGTACAAAAATAGTACTTATAAACTACACTTGCTGTAGTTAGAAAACTCTCTACATGCAGTTAATTGGTTTCATCCACCTCAAAAGCAATACACCTAAAAACTGAGAAACACCATTTAAAGTACCTTAAATGTTACCCAAAATTTCACAGAAGACATCTTATGTTTTCATTGTCTACCGAAAAGAAATTGCTTTAAAGAAAAACTTATAATGAAGCTTAGAAAAAGGTAACTGGAGACAGTTTGAAGACATACTCATAAAAATAAAGAAACAAGAGCCCTTTAAAAGTGCTTCATATTTTGTGCTTTCAGAACATCACCAGAAACGTGCATCTTCCAATTTCGACACATAATTATTCAGCATTCTCTTTATCTGTGCCAATGCTGCTGAAGTTAGGGGAACACTAACACCTACAGAGCTGCTCATAACTTGCCCTCCGAAGCTCATTAACAAAAAGGGGGCGAGGAACGCGGCGGACCTCGGCCGCCTGGTCCAAGGACAGGGGTCAGGCACCAGCCCGCTCCCGGCCCCACCGCGAGGACCACTCCAGTTTAAATGGGGACAGTCCCGTCCCTGAGACAGCGCGCAGGAAACGCCAACGCGTGTGCCAGCAACACGCGGGAACACGAAACCTGAGGCTTACAATTAAAGAAGACATTTAGCTTAAAGAAAAAGAAAAAAGAGTCATTAATCCGTCAAAGCAAGCAAAAGAATACCCGTTACAAAAGTCCTGAGCGTGCCGCACAGGGCTCAGCCCCTCCGAAAGCACACAGAGCCTCTCTCCGGCCTGGCCCCGCGCCCCTGCGCAGACACCGCGCGCCCCGCACCGGCCTCGCCAGCGGAAGCGGCGCCGCGCGCCCGTTCCG
>VZRQ01003235.1:285038-315428 GCA_013397975.1 Machaerirhynchus nigripectus | reverse complement strand
GGGCCCCCAAGCTGACCCAGCTCCAAGGGGGAGGAGAGAGCCCACACCCACAGGAGGACTTTAACTAATCTTCCCAGGTTTCTCTCAACAGCGAGAGGTTTTGCTGTTTAGCATTATTATTCTTTTTCTGTGCGTTTGTTAAATAAATAGTTTTTACTTTCTGTTTCACATTCCTCCGAGGAATATTTCTTTCCCGAACCTGGTGAGGGAGGGGCGGCTATAACTTGCCTTCCTCTGAGGAGGAGACATTCCTTTTGGACATTTCACTGAATTTGGCCCAAACTGGCACAAAAGCCTAATTATTCAGTACATTATGTCACTCCACAAGAATGGCAGTGAATGTAATGAAGCCACACCTCAGTTATATTTGTAGAAATGAAAATTCTCCCAATTAAAATTTTATAACCATTTACCAAAGAGACACACATTTGCACTTTTCCCACTGTAATACTAAGTTTGAAATCTGTATCACAGAATTATTCAAATACAAGAAATTCACATTTTAGTTTATACTCCTTTAGAGCAAGGATTTCTCTTTTTTTCGGAATTATATCAATTGTGCAATTTGGAGTAAATTTTTAAAAACATAAAATACGAAGAAAATCACTCTCTTCCTCCTTTGAAAATACTGAATTCTCTAAAACAATCATGAGAGAACAACCATCAGAGCAAACACTAAGAAAAAATTTGAAGCCCACTCAAAACAGAGTAGAAAAGGCTTGGTATCTGAATAAATGTTACACTAAATAAGTTAATCAAATTAATGGAGTTCTACATTTAAAATTTTTTATTTTCTAGAAATATCAATCTGCAACATATGCTCAAAAATTTTGCTTTCACTTTATTCATATATCGAATTTATATAGAGTTGTTGCTCTTTTGCCTGACTTGAGCACTTCAATCTTACCACATCATATTTTTGCTGAAGTTTAAGGAAAACTCAAAACCAGTAGATGGAAAGAAAAAATGTGGACTTTTATTCCAGGTAGAACAGAAAAACTGTATTTAAAACGACATTAAATACTTACACAGGGAAAATCTGTAAATATTTAATTTATATTAAATACAACCTACCCCATCAACTAACACTGTTCTCAGTTTAGGACTAGCTCACCAGTTAAAATAAAATAAAGGTAACACAGGGTTGGTGCCCTGGTTTTGGCTGGGATAGAGATATTTTTTCTTAATGGCTGATACAGTGCTGTGTTTTGGATTCAGTATGAGAGTAATACTGAAAGCACATTGATGTTTTGGTTGTTGCTAAGTTGTGCTTATTCTAAGTCAAGAAGTTTTTCAGTGTCTCATATTCTGCTAGTCTGGCGCTTAACAAAAATTTGGGAGGGAGCATTGCAGGGACAGGTGACCCAAACTGGCCAGAGAGATATTCCACATCATAGAATGTCATGTCCAGAGTATAAACTGGAAGAGTTACCCGGAAGGGGTGTAGATTATAGTTGGGTTAGGCCGGGCATCAGTTGGGAAGGAGCAGTTGTATTGTGTGTCACTTCTTCGCATGGTTGTTTGGATCAGAGAGTTTCTCTCTCTCTCTCTGTCTGTCCCTATTTTTATTATAATTTTCAGCAATTGCAGCATTATCACTGTATTTTAGTCTGTTTCAATTATTAAACTGTTCTTCTTCACTTTTTTTTTTATTCCCCTCCCCATCCCTCTGAGGTTGAGGGGGAATTGAGAATTGAGTGAGTGGCTGTGTGGTACTGAGTTGCTACAGTTAATCTGCAACAGTTGGCTCAGTCATCTCTCCAGTCTGAGTCTGTCCAACAATACACTGGATCTGGATAATTTAATTTTCAGACCCTAGTCTATTCCCAGCATTGCAACAAGTGCAGTAAGGGTCACATTCTTTGCAGCTGTAAGATGGAGCATGCAGTGTGTCCTGGCACCATGGTCTTGTGGCTCTTTCCTCACTCTACCAGCCTTGCAGAACATAGCGAGATAGTGGCATCTGCCTCAGACTCGATTTAAATTAAAGCTAGAAAGAACACTTAACAGCTTTATTGCACACTCACCACAAAACAGAAGTTCTCTAAAGTTCCTAAGACCCTAATCATACTGGCATGTGTTCACCAGGCAACAAACACACCATCTGTAATACAACACCAAGCATTTAAGTATGAGATTAAAAAGGTAATTTTCCAGCTGCTCTTCGCTTCCAGGTATTTGCATATAAAATTTACATAGATGATAAAGAAATTAGGTTTCTTGAGAAAGATCAATTCGCTTATTTACAAAGATTGGAGACTCAAATTATAGGAAATTATCACCCTGGAGTTAACGTTCCTTCATAATTGTTTATATTCCGAAATGTGAGCAACATGAACTCACCATAAAATACAGCATTGCTGATTTTAACTCGAATAGTTGATTAGGTATTTTGCATTAAAAAAAAATCAAACCAGGCCTGAAATACAGGGGGGAAGAGGAGGTTGTTTCAGAATGCTTACCATCGTAACACAGTAAATCCTCAAGGTTCACCCCTGTGCTGTGAGTATATATTATGTGAGCAGATTAACTTTTACACCACTTCAGCCCACTTTTGAACTATTAGTCTTCAGTATTCTGCACTCTGTGGCACCTCAGAGGTGTCAAAAGCAGCCATTTAAAATTTTTTCCATTTCATAGCCTGTTACTGAAATACTAATTGATTTTGCAGTGTCCTACTATGTGGTTTTCATATAGTTCTAATTAACCCTATGTCTCAAAACACAGATTCTGGAGAAAGAATTCAGAACACTAATCTAAGCATGTATCTCTTCATCAACTGTTTTACCACCATACACTAATACTGTTATCCATTACTGACTTCAAATAAAGACAAATTCAGCATTTTCCTCAGACTTAACTTGCACATCATGGGCAAATAATGCACATTAACATGCATTAACATGCACATTAAATAATGAAAAGAAGGAAGGGAATTCAGCAGAAAGTGAATAAAGTACTGGATAGCTACATCCCATCTGGGACTCCTTAGAACAAAGTATGAGACAAAATACAGTGAAGCTAACAAAATTAACAAGTCTGTCATTGACTCCTAAGTTACCTGAGAGTTGAGTAGTGAAGTACTTTCTGTTTACTACAAAATTTCTTATTTAACCAGAATTTGGGGGATTATGTGGTTTTTTTACAGCTATATGAAAACAAACAAAAAAAGGTTATGAGGCTGTCATAACTGTTTCTATAATTTAAGATTGTGAAATGATAAATTTAGTTTGAACTCAGTTTTGGTGGAGATGGGAGGTGTCAAGAGATATGCCAGACATGTTAATGACAGAATTGAAGTTCAGAGAATATATACATCTATAATTGAAACATCACCTCAAAATTCATCTATTCAAAGCATGTTGATTTAAATAAAATTCTGACTGATATTTAAAAAAACCCCAACAGATCTCCATGCAAATAGAATTAATTTTCCTTTGTTTTTGTGCTATATTTGAAACAAGTTATACGCTTACAGTATAACTACAGTTTTTATTTTCATCATTTTCAGTCTACAGGGATGTTCCCCAGAACAAAAATAATTCAGAGTAGGCTCACATACATAAAATTTCTGATGAGGCTATCACTGGGGGGAAGGGGGTGATTTATACCTAAGTCTCAGAACCATCATAAGAAAATCTAGCACAAAACATTTACAGTATCACTAGCGGCTGCTATAGAAATATCTGTCAATCACAAAACAAAACATTTTGGACTTCAAAGAAATCATTATACTACACAACTAAAAGTGGACTTCAGAGAAATCATTACACTACACAATCAAAAAGACCAGAGAGAAAAGCCCTAATAAATTCAGTGCGCTAGAAATATTTTTCTCTCAGCACAGTCAACTTCTGTCACTGTAAAAGGGAAACTTTTGGTCTGGTTATCAGCAGGTTACACAAAATCTTAGCTATTAAGACAGTACTTTATTGTGAAGTGACTCTTTTAAAGATGAATCTCCCAGACTGCCCTAGAGTAGGCCAGTAAGGTTTTGCTGTTGACAGATAGGTCTCATCCTTTATAAGACCTCACTGCCTCTTTTGCAGACAAAAAATACTTCTGCTGTAGTAAAGCATGCTAACTTGGCTTGTCTTCCTCCCACAGATGTGACCATCTGCAGTGAACTACAGCAGGGCCCTCAAGAAACTCTAGTCAGAGTTGGAGAAGTGTTCCAGGTGTACATCTTCATTTTCAAACAATTCTTATGGAATTGTCATGCTAGCACTTAGCTTTGAAATGTTAAGAGATTTTGTATAAACATTTTTAAAACTATGCTTTCTAAATCAGTGAAGAAAATGGAGTGGGAGATAGACAATGTATTCTAATATTGAATGGGTGGGGTGTGCTATACATGCATACACAGTCCACATTTCAAATGCAATCACATGTTTTCAAAACAGCATCAATTAATACAGAATTTCCAATATCCCAAGATATTTCAGTAGGTATCTATGGAAGATTTGTTTTTGAAACCCTGTGGGAATTCAGTAATTTCTCTACCCAGGCAGACTGTGAAACTGATGAGTAAGAGCCATACTTTTTATTATTCTGTTTAGACAGGTTTAAAGGGAATAACAAGCACAAATAAACATAATATTAAGTACATACACCACATGTTGAGACTCATACCTAGCTGTTCCTGAAGGAGGGAGGGAAGAGGAGGAAAAACAACATAAGGAACAAAGAGGCAAGATGGCTAAATGTTTGCACTTACACACTTGTGGAGGTAGCTTCTCAGACAACAGGAGGGAAGTGGGTGGATACAAATGTCAGTCAAGGCCCAGGATAAAGTATAAAACAGCATCATCAAAAGAGAGCAAGAGTATTAGAAGGCCTTTGAATTTTAACAAGAAAAGGCAGAGAAACAAAAGGTGAGTATTGAATAAGGCTTGTTACAACTGGATAGGGCAGCAGATCTGTGGGTGAGCCACAAGCAAGAGCATCTGGTGAGCTACTTGCATGCCTACCCAACAGCTGAAAAGCCTGGAAGACTGGCAGAATGGGCGGGACAGAGTCACCATGAAGACTGACATAGAGAACAGGCAGTAGTAAGCAGCAAGGCTTTAAATGTTAATTGCTCTGAAAGATTCTGACTACAGGTGCAGCTGCTTGTGCATTGAAGAGAGTGGTAAGAAGATCAGGAAGAGGTACAGGACTGGAATATAACGAAGAAGACAGCAAAACAGAAATGTGACCTGAGAAAAAAAAGATGGTTTTTGGTGTGGAACAAAGACAAATTCCTCTGAACCCCATACATAAGACCCTCTATCAAATTCTGCAAGAATTTGTGATGAGCTCCATATTGCTTTGACTGGTTCTACCATGGGAGAATGTGAATAAAACAAAAGTTCACATACAGGACCCCTCTATGCCTTTCCCTTCCTTCTAATACATTCAACCTTTCCACCTGTATATCATCTTCTTCCTCCACCACAAAGCATTAAAAGCATCTTGAAAGACAGGATGAAGAAACTGCTTGTGGAAATTTTTTCCTAGCAGTATTTGTGACATCAAAAAGATAAGAATTACTTGTCCACCTAGTATTACTGTTTGGGATTTTCCATAATAATTCAGCACTCTAACATAACTACTCTATTCCAGTACTGTGCCCAAGAGGTCGTTACCATGGAAGAACTTGTGTCCAGACACAGGAGAATAGAAGCTTGATTTTGTGGAGTATATAAAACTCTGTCTACAAAAGCTTTGGAGACTTGGTTTTCACTGATTTGCACCATTGAAAGCAATTGAACTTCGTCTTCTTTTTCTGATCTGAGTGAGTTTACATCAGGTGGTTTAGATTTTTACATTATAATTTGTAACACAGGAGATGACACAGTGTGCATGCAAACACATGTACACATACCCACATACTCACACACACACTGAACTACATGTCAATTAGCTGAATTTAAAACAATTCATCAGTCCATCCTCTTTGTCATTTAATGTCAAGCACCCAAGCTCAATAAATTCCTTAAGTCAAGGAAGTCCATTCATGGTCTTACTTGAATGAAGACTGAAGCACAGACAGGCCCTCAAATTTCTCTTTTCCCGTAGAGGTATTCCCTTAGTTTCAGCCACTCTGTTTCCCACTCCACGAAACCTTGTAGACATACCCATTTACAGATAAACTTTGTAAAAAAAAAAAGTAGAGTCTAGAAAGAGAACTGACAAGAATAGTTACTATATGGCTATTCTACACTAAAAGCAGGCATGTATTTAACAAATAAACAACTATGCCCACAGGGAAAATACTGTATTTTGTCCAAGAATATCACTTAATCATAAATCTTCAAAGTGTCTAGTTCTCATTTAGTCCAAGAAAATTATGTTCTTACAAGTCAAATTCTATTAGAGAGCTATCAAAGTATTATTGCATTCTTACGTAAACAACGAGTGCTCCATGCCACTGTAACATAGCCAAATATCAGGAGGAGTTTCCTCCCTCTGGACAAGCCATAAAACAATATAAACACAATTAGCATGATACAGCATCAATAATTGTCTCGTCTTATATAATACAAGAGCATACTGAAAGTAGTTCTAGAGCTAGAAACTGAACATGCATACACCCTTGCCAGCTTGCTTTGCGTAAGAGCTTCTCCAGCTGTTTGCTTTTACAGAATTCCATTGCAACTTTATATTAGATGACTGGACTTCAATTTCTTCTTCTGGTAAATTCAAACACATATTGTGAAGTGCTATTAAGATCCAAGATCTTGCGCTTTTTCTGCATACAGGACAACCTTTTAGACACCCTTACCTTCATCAAGTTACTTAAGTGATACAGCTTATGGAATGATAAAACCAGTGTTTTACTTAGGTTTGAAGACACTTGTCTCACAGAGACAGCCTGGTCAAAGCAAGACTACCTTCAAGGCTAGATCAGGTGGCCTGGAGACTGACACTGTCAGATTTCTTCTGCTTAGATACCCACAAAATTAATGAGGGATAATTAAACCCCATGTTTTTAAGTCCTTACATCACGCCTACGACAAAAGATGCGGAAGGTATGTAAGCATGAGAGAGGCAAAGAAACAGCCTGCACCTGTTTAAAACCTTGAGAGGCACTCCCAGCAGAAGTAGAAATGTCTTGGGAGAGAAAGGGGTGCTTCTTGCCAAGCAGCTTCTGCAGGCTCTGTGAGTCCATGGCTCCTTTCAGAACTGAGTGACTACCAGAAGACAACATTGCCATAACTATGACCACAACTTTCATGCTTGCTTTTCAGCATGCTACATTTTCTTTGAGAAACCACACTTCCCCCTTTTCCTGCATAGGAATTTTTAATTCCCCTGACTTCCCACAATGGTTTCCTATGCATGCTGGTTCTTTACAACACATGCCAAGAAACAGACATGAAGGTCCAGGGCAGGACATCCTGGAGGAGCCTTTCCAGTGTATCAGCTACACTAAGAAAACTGACAAGCAACTCAATACACCCAGTCACTAAACCTCAAACAATGACAACTTCATTCTACAAACTTGCTTTTAGTGTCACTAAGGATGTACCATCTCACAGGTCTCAATAAAATTTATTTTATCAAAACCAGTCTCAATCAAATTTTTTCCAGTGAGTTTCATGCTTTTAAATATCTGACAAGAAATGTAATACAGTGACTAAAACATTTCCGACATTCCTTCTGAGCTCTTGTTTCAATCCAAATTTTTAAACAGAAAAAATACTATATAGTAGAACAGTATTTTCAGAGCACAAAATGTAAAGCTATACATTCTTTCTTCACAGTCTGTGACCAATGGGTTTTATTGTCCTGACTTGTATCCCGAATTGACCATTTTTGGTCATTTTCCTTTTTAATACGCTTGTTTTCTCTAAAATTTGATCACTATGCCAACTGTGTTAAGCACCCAGCTTGTTCTGCATAGTATGAAGTATGAGTAAATTACTCAGTTAAAAGATTTTTCACAGATATTAATAATTTTAAGCTTAGTATTTAAAAACAGTACTTACATGTATAAAAATGCCTACTGGTTGACTTGCAGATAGATCAGAGAATCAGAGAGTGGTGTGATATTTCATCTGAGAAACCTTTTGACGAAAAAGACCCAGCAGAGTAGAACACTACTAAATATTGGAAAAGAACTATGACTTTGAAGTTTAAATTTTATTGAAATGCAGACTGCATTATACATAAACCTATTACAATTCCATAATTATGAGACTGATAAAGTGACTGAATTGCTGCCCTACTAGGAGAGACTAAGAGGGTAGAACTGTTCTGTATATACGGAAGAAAGCTGAGGAGAGCACATCTGGGACTTACAAAATTGTAACAGCTGCAGATGCAGAAGATGCCCTTGGATGACACTGGAGAGTCAGCCCACGCTTGTAGTGTCTCTCTGGCCAGCCTTTTCTACTGCATTGGACAGAAAGGGACCTGCTGGAGAGCAGCTCTGCAGAGAAGAACCTGGGGATCCTGGCAGACAGCAAGCTGTCCATGAGGCAGAAGTGTGTGACCTTTAGGCCAGTGAGGTCATACCAGGAGTGCCGTGTCCAGTTCTGGGCTCCTCAGGACAAGAGAGAGACATGGAGCTCCTGAAGAGGTTCAGCAGAGGGAAACAAAGATGATTAAGGGACTGGAGCATCTCATGAGGAAAAGCTTAATGGTTGGACTTGATTATCTTAGAAGTTTTTTCCAACCTAAAGGATTCTACAGTTCTGTGGAAAGCTGAGAGTTGGGTCTGTTTAGCCTGGAAAAGAGATGACTGACAGGGGATCTTATCAAAGCCCACAAGTATCTGAGAGGAAGATGTCAAGATGGAGCCAGGCTCTTCTCAGTGGTGCCAAGCAACAGAACAAAAGACAGGCAGAAACACATGCACAGGAACTTGAAGAACAAGAGGAATATGAAGAACTTCTTTACTGTGCAGGTGACCATGCACTGGAACAGATTGCCCAGAGAGGTTGTGGAGCCTCCCTTACTGGAGATATTCAAAAACCATCTGGATGCAAACCTGTGAAATGTGCCTCCATCTTTTTTTCCTGGCAGTAACAAAATTAAACTTTTATTCTTTCAGCATCAAAGTTTAGATTAGTTCATAAAAGCTCTTCCCTTAAAAAAAAAAAAACAACAAAACCAACGAAACCTAACTTCAGCATCGTGTTTCTCAACAACGGTATCACCTACTTTTGTCAAGTTTTGCAAAATAAGAGAGAAACATTGGCTGTTCACCGCCACTAAGTGGAGCTGGATACCAAGGACAGATTACAGGAGGAGCCACAGAGAAGTGTGAAGTAAACAGGAAGGTCCAGAGTCATCCAGCTCAGATTAAGCAAGGAGTGACATGTGATCCGTGTCACGCCTGTCTGAAGCAGCAAACAACCAACCAGTTTCAGGTACAGGAAAGTCACTGCACAGATAGCACTGTCTCCACAAACTCATACTGTCCTGCAAGCATGTGTCATACAGAAATGGGAAAAAACATATTCTCTGCCTGGGTTATCTCAGTCTACAGAGGTCAGCATTTTATTTCTGAAAGCTTCCACAACAGTTTTTAATAAAGCAAAGGAAAGGCACACTAGTCTAACCTGCAGCCTGGACACATCCTTTGTTCACGAAATTCCTCGGTTTTGTTCGTTTCTGACTGTGATGCAAGACTATTTTGAGAATTCATTAAATCAAATGCACTAGTTCATTGAACGCAATGTATCTGAGAGGTAGTAGGAGTTAAAAGGATAATTTTCTTCAGTATTCAAAAAACTACAGAAATCTTTTATGTAATAGGTGACTGAAACATTGCGAAGATACATCAGGAAAACAAGTAATTTTTTAGAAGTAGAGGTAGCAGATTTTAAGTAGGAGCTTGTAATTGCACTAAAAACTATGGTATCATCTGAGAAGTAAATAATGAAATAATATAGTAGTAATAATAAAAACTGAGAGGTTACATAGAGATTGATTAAAGCTTGGATACATAAAAGACACAGCGTCTGTAAAACAGTGATTTACACATACATTTAGCCAGCATTCACAACTTTTCCTTTTTAATAGTCTTACTTAATCAGGACCTTGAATATACTTCTGTAATAATCCACTACATCTTCACAACACTTCAACCAGAGGACAAAAAGATCTAAAAACCTGTATAAAGGGTTAAACCTTCCAACAGCTTTGGGATGATATTCTTATACTGGTAAACAAGTGTGGACTCTCAAAATTGTCCTGACTGACCTCAGTTGTCCAGTGACACCTCCCCTCTGCTGCATCAGAGGCGTGCTAGATGGGTGGGAACTGGAAAGGTGATTCTGACAGTAGCAGAGGCCTCTTGGAGATTTGCAAAATTTAGATTAACTGTGCATTAAGAGGACAGGGATGTTTGCATTGATCTGGTAGAAAGACTAGCTTTAGAAATACTTAGAGAATGAGCAATTCAAGTGGCAGAAGAACTAAGTTTCTCTTTTATTTCTCACAGCAGAATGTTATGATTCACCAGTTAGTGTTGATTATTGCTCCTCAAAAGCTAAGAACATATTCTGCTCCTACTTCTAAGGAGGGTAAACAAGAACATCAGCAAGGCAGTGACATTTAAACAGTAGGTTAAATACCCATCAATGCCTGAGGGAGCATGTCCTAGCACATTTCCTGTGCTAGACAGGGCAGAGAAGTTCATCAAAATGACCTCTCAATCTGATTTCACACTTAATTTTCATTAAGAATATGCAAATCTCCTGAATATAGTCACTAAAGTCACCACTGATTTTAACAAAGGTGTTGATAAGCACCATAAAAACTCAACACCTTTCTGGATTGCAACTTACCTATTCATATTTTAGGGGTAAAAGATCAAACTCAAAACTATTATCCTCCACCTGTTGGAAGAAGCTGCTTGTATTTACTTGAACTGCTGAACAGGATTCAACCCCATTCTGGTCATTAGATGGTCCATTCTCAACGATATCACATTCTTTAAAAAACTTCACTGAAAACAGATGCTTTCCTTTCACTGGCTTAATCACTTTGACATGCAGAGATGTGTGCATTAAAATTCTTTTTTTCCAGTGTATCAGCTTTTTTCTCCCACATTTGTTCTACTGAGTTTTTATGTAATTTTTTAAAGTATTATTACAGTTATTGTGGGCTATTGAAGCATAATTGAGTAAAATCTAATAAAAGAACTCTATCTGTCAGTTTCATTGAGATGTGGCAACTTGTGATAAATAGGAATGAAAATTACTATTGACCTTCAAGATGCCTAATAGGTATTTTTGCTCTCACTGTTTTCCACTTGTGAATATTTGCTGTGTCAATATTTTCAATTGAAATGAATACCCCACAAGAATGAAGACTATGGAATTCAAATACAGTATTCCTGCTAAAAAGGAAAGAACACTGAAGTAAAAAGATGAAATTGAAATTATATTTTGTATTCTTTGAGAAATAATAAATTTTTGAACAGTCCAGAGTGTGGTCTTTGAAATATAAAAATTTCCTTCTCTGTACAGAAAGTCCATTGGACCTTAGCTTTTCTGATCGTGGCCCAATGTCTGCAGGAGTTGACAACATACTTCATGAATCTTCGCCAACCCAAGGCACCATCTGCATTTCCTCTTGGTCTAGAATCCTGTCAACCACACCCCAACATGCTGCTTTGATGGAACAATGTGAACTGTATCCTCTGACAGAGCAGGGATTTCCTCTCCTACAAGCGAGTTCCTGACTTCTTTAGTTTCCGTAGGTGCTGGAAATTAATTTAAAAACCCCATCCTCAGCACCATTTTCCCATGCCTAAATAACTTCTCCATAATTGGAATTAATCTAGCTTTCATATTAGAATACCTACTCCTAAATGCCCAAAATTTGAAAGTGAACTCAGGAAAGCTAAAACCAAAATGAATCCAGTTCAGCTTTTTTGATTGAACAGTGATCTCTCTTAGACAGATACAATAAGCCCATGGACCCCTCCAGTGGTTTTAATGGATGTATTCAAGATTTTCAACCAGAACTGTATGATGAGAAACTGTTGTGGCCTGTGAAAGTATGCATTTAAATATATAACATGTATCCTGCAACACTTCCTCGAGGGCAGCATTACAAACTTAGTGATGTCAGAATTACATCCTGACCATATTCCTTCAATGTTTAAGAGCCTCGTGTCCCTGCATACTTTGAAACAAAACAGAAAATGGATTTAGTTTAAACTGTAGGTGCTTGGCACCAGATTTCTCTCTTACGTGCAGGCACTGCCAAGCACATATTTATTTTTAAAACCCCAGAATACCAAATATTGTACAAATACTAGAGGGCTAATTTGTTCTTCCCCACAGAACATATGCTCAGAGGGAAATCCAAGAAATGGTAAGAAAAAAAGAGTTACATTTTTTAAATAAATAAAAGTAGGCATCGATCTGTCTGTGTATCTATAAAGATCCAGATGGAGAACCACAGACTCAGTTAACTACAGTTAAGTCTGAATGCTCAAGGACTATTCTGCTAAACTAGGAAGAATGTTTAAGATATTGTGCTCATGGACAGAGGCAGCGAAACATTTGTAGGAGAAACAGCTTGTCAAATCCGCATTCATGATGCAAAGAGGCAAGAATGATGAAAAGTAAGCAGGTGAAATAGGAAGTTAAAAAAATTTGTGCATGAACTTGAAGGTGGTTCATTTAAGTATAAAGAAGTAGTGACAAATATTGTCAACCTCCCCCTATTTAAGCAGTTGAACTACACTTGAACTAAAAAGCAGGAATGATGTGAAATCTGAGTGATTCTGACGGTGCCAGGACAACGAACTACAGAATAGGAAGCACTGAAAGCAATATGCCAAAATGTTGGCCATATTTCTGAGGAGAAGAGTGGGATTAGCTTGTGCAATAAGGTAAACTTTTTGTGTTACAGTCCTCAGAAAGAACATGATGACATCATTCTCAAAGCTTCCCCAGTTTGTCAAACTCTCAAAATAAAGAGACCTGTTATTTTAACCTAAGCCTAAAGCACTGGGGCAAATAAATAGAATGAACAGTTTTCACTGATGAGCAGTAGGAACAATGTCCTGGTTACAAGTATTCTTAAATAAAATGCCAAATATTGCTGAAAAGTAAACATTATAACTACTACATATATAATTAAACTGAACATATATTTTCAGAAGAATGTGACATTTTTCCCCAAAGAGGAAAATTTAAAAAAAAACCTAGCAAAAGCATTTTAAATATACAGGAAAGTGTGTGTTTTTAATAAATATGTAGAGTGTATGCATATTTTAATATAATTGCCCTGTATAACACAAGTAATTTTTACCAGACAAATACTACAATATATCCTAATTATAAAATTAACAATGTGTTTTAATGGAAAATTAGAAAAAGTTCCTGATGTGGCTGTACAAAGGTGACACTCCTCTATGCATATATACTTATTAAAGTGGAATGAAGTACCCTGACTTGTCATCTGACCTGAAAGCACCATTTGTAGCAGCTGTCAAAGCAATCACTAAGCAGAGCAATTTTTAATATTTTGCACATACACTGTTTTCAGTAGCTTTCATTTACATGGTATTTATTCAATAATATGTAATTATATTTCTGATTATACTATAACCTCACACAGATTAATTAACGAAGTCATCACTATATGAGTATGCTTTTGAGAGAGCAATGGTTTTTAATGAAATAATATTTCATTTAGCTTTCATTTGGCACCTTACCACAAAATCAGCCTACAGGACAGGAGTGTAGCTAAGCATGGCTGAGCTGTGTAACTGGGACTTTCCTGCTTTTATCAAAAAGGAACATGGGGGCTTGGAGCTCTATGCAACCACGAACATATGCAGAGATTAAGGATGGGGTATACACCCAATATTCTAGGGGGAGGGGGAGAATACAACACTGTGCTTAGAAAGGTGATTAGCAACAACTATCTTCTCATTACCAGTCATACACTTGCGTATTGCAAAAATAGAAGAGCAGTTGTGGGCTCCCTGCTGTGACTTACGTAAGACATTCTGTCCCCTATTTCAGTAGCTTTCCAGTAACCAATGAAGCACAGCACTATCCTCTCACAGCAACACTGAAGGGAAGACAGCAAGCAGACAACTAATTTTCTTCGCTACGAACTTATTTGAAACAGAAATTTAAAAAACACCAAAGCTACACAAGAATCTAGGAAACTATGTTCTTTAGAAAAAAAAAATCCATTATTTTACTTCAGTATTAACTACTGGGTGCGGGTGCATCTTTTTGCAGCATTTGCGCATAAAGCAAAGCAAATCTTTTCTGGCAGTTCTGAAGTTGAACTGGCTTCAGTCACCCTGTACCTCCTCTAAAAGCCAAACTCAGCAGCTTCCCCATCAAGATGCTACTGTCTGTCAAACACACAGTGCAAAGTGAATATAGAATCAATATATTCTATGAAAGCAGTAACTTAAAACAAGTCTCAATTGAAGTGAAGCCTGAAATAAGATTAGAAAATGACTAATCTTCCACTCTGATTGTAAAAATAGCCAAAACACAGAGCCACATCCTTCACAGTCTTCATCTGGTGTTTTGTGCTGTTTGTTTTGTTCTTAAGCCCTTTTATTGACAGTAGCAGGGCCGAATTACAGAAGCCACACAACCCTGTTAAGGAAGGTTCACCACTGTACTACGAAGACAAGCTCCCCCTCAGCTCTCAGTGAAATGAAGGAATGGAAGAAAGAGGAATAAACTGCAGCATTTAAACACAGACAGGACAGGATTTCCTTTACGTCAAATATGGCATCCTTTCACTTGGACAAACAAGAAAAGGTGCGTCAGGAAAGACAAAACCTGCCAGTGATCTTGGAGAGAATATCATGTTTTGGTCCTACATGGTTTGACATACAACCACTTCTACAGACAGTTCCAGGTTTAGGATGCTCCTGGGAAAGCTACCCTAGAACACTGCTCTGACACCAAAGTATTGATATAGCAAACCTTCAAAAAAACCCCCAAAAAACAAACACTAAACCAAAACCAAACCAAACAACAAAAACAAAGCAAAAAACAAAAACCAACCAACCAACCAAACAAAAACAACAAAAAAAAACCACAAAACCCCCCAAAACAAACAAACAAAAAACCAAAAAAAAACCAAAAAAACCCACAAACCAAAAAAAAACACCAAACCAAAAAGCCCCCAGTCATTTAGTGTTAGACGTTAGATAACTGACACAAGATCATTTTCTGTGAGTTAGAGATTAATCCTTCTAGCTATTTGATTCAAGGCTTACTGAATTCAGGGCTTACTGAAAACTTGGAAAACCAGCATTGGAAAAGCACCCTATATGTCCCAGGCAGACCAAGTGCTACCAAGCTGTGCAATGTCTTCTCAGCATACTTTGTAGCTAATACAATTTTTGTTTGTTTGAAACATCCTGAACTGCCTTTAAAAAAACCCCACGTTTTTCAGTCTAGAATCCTAGGTGGTCTGAATCATCACTGCCACCTCCAGAAGATGGCACCAGCCACCTTGATTATATTTCAGAAGAATATGTTTTCACTTACTACTGTCTTCAGTTCATCAGTGCACACAAAACCTGTCATCCTCACTGACGCATTTGCTTTTGAAAAAACTAAATAGGCTGCAAATGTTTTTCCCAAATTACATCTGCTTTGTAATGATTTACTTGTTTTGCAGCACTAGACTTATATCACTAAAATGTATAACATCTCAACTGACATCGTAAATTTTTCTTGCAATAACATATTTATAAAAACAGAATAAACCAGATGTCTCCTGAAAGTATGTGTATTTGTTACAGAGGATAAAAAATAATTATCTTAAACATCATAATACAACCATAACACTATTAGAAAAATATCTGCTTTGCCTTTATGAAAAATGTACTGTATAAAACATCAATGGATTAAAAAGATATTATTTTCCCCACAGATTGCAGTAAATTGCTCATAATTCTGAGTATTGCTTCTAAACCAAAGATGGAATCTCATTACTAAAGTAATGACAAAAATATTCCTTTGTGGGATTATTACTGAAATATCTTGATCTTTTTGCTAGATAGAAAGAGCACTGCAATGATTATTTTGAGTCACATTTGCAATTCTAACTTATCTCAAGCCAGGATCATACATGACCATGGAGTCCATGCATACCTTGGAACATCCCACTGAAAAAGATCTTTGCGAAATAACTACACATACAAAGGAAAATTTTAAAAAATCTGCAAATGTGATTTTAAAACTTGGGAAACATTCTTTTGTTCACTAATTGTTATCTGAATTCAACACAGCCACAATTTTATTTTTCCCCAATTTCTCCTCTCTTCCTATAGCACAGAGATAGAGGGCTACAAGCCCCTGCCTATTACAGTATCAAATCTCTACCCTGCTTGCACTGCTGTATTCCAGCTTCTCCTTTGCTTCCATACTTACTGCTGGAAGCTTTCAACATTTTTAACCAGCATATAAAAGACCTGTCAACAAAGTCAAACAGCAATACCTAAATACTTCCTAAGTGAGGTTACCAATAACTGCTGATACACAAAAAGCATCAAGAAATACTTGCAGTATAGTGTATTTTGTTTGGGTTCATTAAGACATGTTATCCTTTCATTCATCACTAGTGTATAAATTAACATGGCACATACTATTTTCTCTCCACTTTTCTACATTTCAAATTGATNGCCATTAGAAGCCCCTGACTCCATAGGTTTCATTTCCCCTCCTCGTTTCTCCTGCAGACCTGCCAGTCAGTAAGTTCCAGCACCTCACCTGAAAAAAGCCTGTGGAGTTACTTTTTTTGTCTGTGCGAAGGCCCTTGAAGAAGCTGAAAGACGTGTTGTGTCTGTAACTGACTGTAAATATCATGCCCAGGGCAAATGTAAATAGGCTCCAGACTTGTCAGTAGCTGTACAGGGTAGCTCCCTTCGGAGTCAAGATGTTTCCTCAAAGATGCCCAAAGAGAAGGACCACAGAGGGACACGTGGAGGTTGCAGTGCTCCCCTGGGGGTCGGAGCGGTGGGCCATGGTGTAATCCAGCAGCATTCTGCACTGGCCTTGAGCTGGATTGGGAGTGGGACTTCAGTAACAACATTCACTGCAGGCTGGCTGCGGTGGCCAGTGGAGACAGACCGGTCTGCTTTGTTGGAAAGCTAACACCAGTTCTGCAAGACTGGTCACACCTAAAATCTCACTTCATGGTTTACTGAATTCGCAGTGTGTCTTTGTGTAAGCAAAACGCCGTGCAGTGCACACAGGCAAACACTTGAGTATAAAAGTAGCCAGATGTTTTCAGGCAATTCCATTTAGCTTTGAAATAATCCCGCAATCAAAGAGCAATACAAGAAGAAGGTAATTTAAATGGCAGGGTTTACTTAAAACTGCCTAGTCTAATTTCACATACACTTGTGCAAATTGATGCTATTCAACGCAGTAAAATATTTTCTTCACCAGGAGTAAGAATCACTGAGTATTAGACACTCACTTTTATTTTTAAAGAATGGTAAGTCATAATACAATATTTCCCATCTTGAAAAAAAAAGGAAAGATGGAACCGAAAGACTTCCCTGGAGCATATCCCAAGAATTTGCAATGAATTTTTCACTGCAATTTAGTTGAATTGGTTTAGAATTGCTTATTTCAAATTAAGAGAAGCAGACTTTGACTTATAAGAAAGAAAAACAAGGGCTGCTGAGAAAAGTTTGTATTAAAAACCTCTCAAACTGAATTACAACACACTCTTCAGCATAAATTACTGCTAGACGTGTTTTCTTCATTTCCCCTTGCATGAGTAATATAAAAAATCCCTTAATAACCTTCATCAAAACCCACATATTTGATTATATTTAAGGCTATACCGCAAAAAAAGGGTTGTTCACTGTTTACTCAAAAAAAGAAATTAAAATCACATTTCAAATCACATTCACATCAAATGTTTTCATACTATATAATTAAGAATATGGCCTGTTTCAAGAAAAATAAAAAAGCCTAGCTATTTCATATAGCCTGATGTAGTTTAACAAGCAATCAAATTTTGAACAGAAGGCATTGCACTGGCATGCTACTGACCAGAGAGAACAACCCTCCCTCCTAGCCTGTAACCTATAGGCTCTGAGAGCTCAGAAATTGGGCAGATCTGATAGTACCCAACAGATAGTACCCAACAGTGTAGTACCCAACAGACAGAGCTGAAAATACTGACAAAATTAATTCACAGAATCACTTTAGCAACATCATAAATTGAAACATTTTGAAGCATTTTGAGAAAGGAAATGAAGTCATTTTCATGTGGAAACTTAGAGCAAGACAACTAGTGTTTTCTGCACAGACCTATTTGTCATTAGACCTGCAGATGACACAAATGTGGGATGAGTGGCTGACAGAACAAACTGGTGTGCTGCAAGCAAGGAGGACCTCAACAAGCTGGAGAAAGAGGCTGACAGTAGCCTCAGTTAGCTCAACAAAGGGAAGCACCAAGTCCTGTCCCAGGGGAGGAATAACTTCAGGCTCCAGCACAGGCTGACTAACTGGAATGAGTCTTGTCAGAAAATGCCATGGGGGTTCTGGTGGACAACAAAGCAAAGACCAAGGTCATCCTGAGTGCATTAGGAAGACCACTGCCAGCCAGTGAAGGCACATGGCCCTCCGCCTCTACTCAGCACTGGTAAGGCTGCATCTGGAGTGCCATGTTCAGCTCTGGACTCCCCACTACAAGAGTGACATGGGACCACGGGAGATAGTCCAGCAAAGAGCCGTGAAGATGGCAAAGGGCTTGAAGCAACTGTTATCATAGGAGGGGGGACTGAGAGGGCTGGACTGGAGAAGAGAAAGCTCAGAGTGATTTTATCCACATATGTAAGTACCTGATGAGGAGAGAAAAGAATGCAGGTCTAGGCTCTTCTCAGTGGTTCACAGTGACAGGACAAGAGGCAACGGGCACATGCTGAGATCCAGGAAATTAAAAAGAAGGAGAAGGCTCTTCAGTGGTGATGACTGGCACAACTTGTTCAAAGAAGTCCTGGAGTGTGTCTGTCCTTGGAGATACTCAGAATCAAGTGGACATGGTTCTAAGCAACCTGGTGCAGCTGACCCTGTTCTGACCTGAGGGTTGGACAGATCAACTTGCCTAACACCACTGTGGGATCCCTCACGATGACTTTGGTGCCATTTCATGATTATTTATTGATGAATAGGAACAAAAGTTGTTTCTAGATAAATCTTTTGAGGGTCTTTTGCAAACTCTCAATTAGGAAGCATATCAGAAGAAGAAGTTCAGTATTGTGAAAAGTTAGGCCAAGTTAAAGTTGACTGGGACCTCAACAACAGCCCAATTTATTCAAGGAATTTATCTAGACTTCACAAGATCAAAAACTCTTTCTCTGAAATGCCAAAACTTTTCATACCATGTTTAGGAAATGTGTTCAAAATCCAATTTATGTTATGTTGAAGCGATAAAAAAAGTAATTGAAAAGAGATCGTCTTTTTTTCTCAGGCAAGAAAACAGCTCGAGTCTGGTTGTGTTAGCCTAAAACACCTGTCTCCTCTGCCTTCATTGTGGGTCGTGTGGTTTGAGTCATGACACAGCAGAAAAGACTAGGAACAGAATCTCACTATGCTCTAAGTAGAACAAGTTCATTAAAAAAGCAAAAAGGGGCCTGTTATCTCCCTGAATACCTTCAGAGATCCTTGGGTCACCAGCACAGGAAGCCCGTGCTTGAGCACACGTCACTGCAGCACAGCTCAAAGTAACCCTTCCATGAGTCCTTCATGGGGGAAACAGCACATAAATTTACAACATGGAATTTGGTTTCTGGTGTGCCAGCTTGCAGAATGAAATGCAGAAACTTTTTCAGGAGCCCAATCTGTTCAGATATGCTATGAATGACAGACAGGACTGTCTAAACATGTCTGTGATTGTGAGAGATTGTGCTGAAAATCATGCCGTCACATCTCTCTTGCCATGTGCTGAGTGGAGGTCTCTTGATCCCAAGGACTCTGGCAGATCCCATTCCAGGTGAGGCAATCGTAAGGAAGAATGAAGAATATGCAAATAACTAATTCTCTTCTCTGTAGTTTTGATATGGTTCAGTAATCTGTATAATATATGCAGACCACATATTTATTGCTGATTTTTTTATAAGTAGATATATGTTTGCATTATTGATATCCCTTTATAGATATGAAGATTAAGCCCTGGAAAAGAACAAACCCACAAATTACGCAAGGCACCTGCTCAACATTTAGATTTTAGTCTTTTTCTGGAAAGGTGCCAGCATTTTAAATCTTCTGAATTTTTGCCTTCTCTGTTACATAAATAACACATATTCTCATACTCCAGAAAGGAAAAATTGGTATTTAATAATTTCATGTGAGACAAAAAAACCAAAACCAAACCTCAAAGCCCCATCTCCTCCCTAATATTCTTGAAAATAAATGCAATATTATTGTAATATTCTTTTAACTACAGCACTTCATTTGCTAAGAGAAACTGCCCATGGAAGGTGCCCTTGTCTATCTTCTTTCCATACTACAGCTTTAACGTTCAGCTATTGTTTTTTTCCATTGTTTTGGTTTCTTTTTCCTTTTCTATAAATACACATGTACAACTAATTCAGAATTTATTTTCAAAGGATTGTGCAGTTGGCATAACTTGATCATTTAAAAACAAACTGACTGGAATTGTGTTTCATTTTTTCTGGTACTGGAACATCAACTTTATTTAGTGACAGGACCAAAAGAACATTTTCCCAGACTTTGCTCTCCATTCATAGAATCACAGAAGGGTTTGGGTTGGTAGGGACCTTTGAATGAACGTCTCCTTCCAACCCCCTGCCATGGGCTGGGACACCTTACACTAGACCAGGTTGCTCATAGCCCCACCCAACCTGGCCTTCAACCTTCCTCGTCTAGAGGAGTGTTTTGTCTTATCACTATCTGATTTCTTTAAAACTTGCATCTTGGCAGCTGAGCTTCCTTAAGTTGACTTTAAAAATCAGATAGGTATTTCTTGCAATGCCAAGGTAATTCACATGGCTAAATTAAACTATATATTGCACTGAGAGCTTTTTCCTTGCACTTAGCCCTCAACAGGCTCCCTCTGCTCTGGAGAAGAGTGCTACCAGATTAATATTTGTAAGCAGTTTAGCAACAGTGCTTCTGAACACTCTTGCATAAAACACTATGTGACATATTTACTTTACAGCACAAATATTAAAGCTAAGTATGTAACAATGCTGGATAATAAAGGGATTTTTAATTTACTACATTTTATGACTGCAAGTAGACACAGAGAGGAAAGTTAGGAAAATTAGGAATGCCCTAACATTTGAAATCTTTATTCCAAATTGTACAGTAGTTTGATGCATATAACAAAACACAGAATGTATGCATCAAAATTAAAATAGCAATAGAAATTCTAAAAGCTCCTGTACAGCTTTTGAAACAAGAATCTTAGACTTTTCTCAGCTCAAATAATTATACTCTCATGCACTAATTTATATTGTTTCTGCCCTTTGCCCATTCCATTCATTCAATTAATGCAGTTCTAGTTGACATTTCTTTAAATGAAAATTCCCTTCAGAGCACAAGGCTAAGAAAAAGGTATAAGAGGGAGAAATGTTGTAAGACAAATAGTTTTGGTTTGATATTTTCACAGAATCTTCAGTGTTGGAAGGGACCACTCGGAGACCATGTAATCCAAATCCATGCCCAAGCATGGTCTCCCATGGATTTCTGAGAGGATTCTGCTCACCAATACTGCACAAATCATACAGTGATACCCATGCAGCAATAAAGACACCCAGGGAGATAACCTCTGACATTAGCCAGCTTTTCAAAATTATTGCTGTACCATTGGTTAACCTGAACCCTGATGCAGAAGTCTATGGCAGTGAGTCGCTTAAGAGCCAATATTTGTCAGGAACAGGGGAAAGAACGCAACCTTACAAACTGTAGTTTGTATCTAGGGACATTATTGATATGACTGAGGTGACCATGGGGAAGCAAAGATGTAAGTTGTATTTCGTTTAGAATACAACAGGGAGTAGAACCTGGAACACAGTTTAACTTCATCAAGCTCTTGAGGCAACTTCCTGAAATGCTAGGTTCTGCCACCAGCCACAAGGGCCGCACAGGTTACCTTCTCCTGTCTGGCTATAAATACAAATAAGGTAGTTTCTATGAGGGCAAAACCTGTACAATTATCCTGATTGCCATGTGTATCTGGAGCATAAAAAGACTGAGGTTTTTCATGTTGTTTGAGACTGACATATCAAGGCTTTGCCCACCTACTTATATTTGATGTTACCTTGTGTTGTCATAATGGTCCTCTAAGACTCCTCTGTTTATCTTGTGCACATAAACCCCCTTTTACCTGAACTGTTCAGATCTTCCAATTTCAGCTCTTTCATCTGCTCCCTTTACAAAATTCTTCTCCTGTCTCCCTGACTAGAATTACTCTGGTCTCTTCCCAGGAACCCTCACATACACAAAAAGGAGAGTGGAAGGCAAGGTCTGCCCAGAAGAAAGGATGGGAGCCATCCTCTGCTAGCAGAATTTTTGTCAAATGCATTCAATACTTAAAACCTTTGTTTCAGTAGGAAGATTCAACTAAGTTGTCAAACTTGGATCACAAGTGACAGTGCCTGCATTTACAAAAAGTCTAGAATTTTATGTAACGGCAATGTCAAGCCAAATATATGCCAGGTTTCAAGACTATTTTTTAATTATAAGTTATTCCACTGGAAGCAGAAGACTTAAAAGATACACGTGGGAGGTTTTAGACATTTTAATGCAAATGACAATCAAAAGGCTGCTTGAGGAACATAAATGCCACACCTCATCCTTGCTGTGGTCTCCCTGGTTCTTTAAAAAAAATTAAACTTCTTATACAGGTAAATGCAGGATTAAACTCCTTCAGTAGTGCTGCTGCTGGTAGTCCTGAGACTCCCAAACCATCCTCCCCAAAACTAAGAAAAATAAAAGGAAAAAGCTCCCTGATTTTTTCATACAGTTGTGCAGAAAAAACAGCTGTCTGTTTCTGTTACATTTAGGACTAAAAACTTGAGGAAATACGGCAAAAATTAAGTTTCTTGGATGGAATAAACAGCCTCCTTGGATAAAAAAGGTCAGATTTCTAAATAAAGTGGAAGTGTAACAATGTTTTTTTTACTCTTCTGACTGTAATAAAACATTTGCTATACTGACATATAGCAATAGATTAGATAAACCACAGAATATTAAATTGTTAAAGAAAGGCAGAATTACATTAAAGGATAGTTATGAATAAAAATGCATCAGACAGGAGGGAGGTTACCAGCAGGTTTCTTCATGTATCCTTCTGAAGCCCAGTCTTATTCTATAGATTTGTAAGTTGCCTTCATGTAAAAAACTGTTTCAGTAACACCAGTCACATTTTTCAACGACAGAATTTTGGAAAGAACCAGTCACACAAATATCTGGATGACTATCCATGTTAGCCAGCAGAATAAAGATCCTTTGGTAATACAAAGGGCAAGATTATATGCTCAACAGCTGTTCAGTGACAAGGGGGATTAGATGATAATACTATATGCTACCAAGTCCTAGGAGGTACCAAGAAATATTCTTCCAGGGGGGATAATAATTTTGAAATTCTGTATCAGTAAACTGTACTATCTAACCATTTACAAAAAGAAAATGGGGTGCGGGGGGGGCTGGGGTGAGAGAGGGGTAAAACAATGCGGAGATACCTTCCGCAAGTTCAGTGAATTTTGGCCCCTTTTGGTTTCAGGATATACTACTGGAACTAGCTGAGGTTTTGTCCACATTAAACAAGGTGTCAGCAGGTGATCTCCTCTAGCAGGTCTCTGAAGGACATCTCTAATCGTAACAGGCATTTCCTTAAACTGATCCTCCAAAGATGTGAAAACATGCTTGTGCAAGCGACCTTTTGAGCCTAAGATGAATCACAGGGTAGATATTAAAATGACAAACAGCCACAAATTTGCTAAAGCTTGATTGAACAGTTACCTGTCATCTGGAAACCGATAAGAAATTTTTTAAGTCCCCTCTAGATTGTTACTGGATGCATCCAAGACCAAATGAGAGTCGAGCCTGCATTTCTCTCATGCATCAGCCCTTGATGGCTTGTGATATCGAGCACAGCTCCACGTATTCAAGGATACACATACCTCACAGGATGCCATGATTAGTATTTATGACAAAGGCAAGTTTTGCACAACACAGACTGTAGAGTAACATAGTCTAACTATATTAGCACATTAAGTACAGCTAAATTCAGAAATAATATTTAAATTTCTTTCTTCTGAGTGTTTAGATACTATTACTATTTACCTGGCCACCAACAAACCAGTCTTATGCTCTCCTTCCGGGTACCATCCTGGCAAAGTGAGAACAGCCCAACTGGCTTGGAGTTACACACTGAGCATGCAGCTAAAGAGGAATCAAAATTCTCCAAGTGTCATGGCAGGAAGACTTTGTGGAGATGGCAGCACACTCACCCATGTTACTCAGGGTAAATCAAGAGTTGCTGTAGTCACACACAGAACTTAATGAAATAAATCATTACCATCTGAGAAGATAACCTCTATCACAGAAGAAAACACAATGAAGCTCTGCAGGAGTCCAGCCCCTGTAGTGCTATAGGGCACTTTTAAGAGGAAAAAATTCAGAAGAAATGATAGGCAAGAGACTTTGAAATCACATTCCGCACATAGGTCCCTTGAAACCCAAAAGACGAATACGTGTTCTCCCATGCTGCTTAGACAGGCTACTTCTGCTCTCTTTCTGAGGCCTCTGTTCAAGACTTATTTGCAAGTCAGGAGCTGTTTTCCAACAAGGCTGAAACAAAATTATTTATTACTATGAGCTGTAATCTAATCTTGCATATCTATGTGTGTGAATCAGTTCTCATGTGATGCTGTCGAGTGGAATTACATTTCAATGGAAAATTTTATGTGATATACAAAAATCAGATTTACACTTCTACACTGCACACACTCAAGGTTCATTCCAACATAAAGAACTCTGATTCAGAATTGAAGAACCTAAACATTTGACTTGAAGCATTGAGCTCTTTTTTCATTATAAAAATTTTTGTTTCTAAGTCCACTTGCTGCAATAGGTAGACTATAGCCTGTAAAATTTATTCATGTCTTAACGGTGCGTTTTTCTACAACAGTAATGAAAGATCTCGGGTTTTTTTGCCAATGTTCTCCAGACACATCCCACAACGTCTGGCAAATGGATGACTGTGTTCAACAAAAATTTCAGTTCTCTTTGAGGAGAGAAAAGAAATAGCCATGAGACATGCCCCTCAAAAATATTAACTTTTTTTTTGTTTATCTTCTCTCCCAAAAGCTATAGTACTTTTTTTAAACGGCAGACCTAGCTATATGATGAGAACAGATTAACTGGAATATTTTTCCTTCTGTTGTTGTCATCTGCTGATAGGTTCCAGGTTCAATAAAGAATTCTGTCATAAATACTTCTAAGGCTACAATTGAAAAAACAACAATATATACCAAAGTACTTTTTCTTCAAGCACTTCTTTTTAACTAAGTCATATATACTTCTGTAACGTCTATACACATTAAATTTAGTGACCTTTTAAGAAATCCACAAAAATAATCTTTGAACTGGTGTGTTTTAAATCTATTCTAATTATTATTCCCTTTCCTAATTTCATCTTACCTCTGTAGGGATAACAATTCAGCAGTTCATTTGTGCCCTCTCTTGCGATGAAATAAGGCAAATAATTAGGCCAGAATTTCTGACCTCTCACATTCCCGGTACCATGCTGAAGTAGACAAGGAAAAAGTATATGGTCATCTGCACAGAAGTATTTCTAAAATCAAGTGAAAGTGATGGTGTTTGCCTTGAACTTTAAACTAACTGAAATTAAGACTATGACCATTATATCTCAGAGCAAGTATTTAAGAAATCAAAAGAAAAGGTTGCCTACATTACTCCAACTTGGTATCAAAAAAATTAGTAAAAGACTTTTTAAATGTCGTATTTCTTCCATATTACATCAGCCCTCCAGGAGTTTTAGAGTAAACAATAGGATGCTTTCCTAATATACCAAGTCACTGCTTTAAATTTGGTAATAAACAAAAGGTTCTTTCTTCAATGAGAACTATAGTTGTCCTGGACATTGAGTTTTTCAAAAATAAAACAGCTGACGTGCTGTGCCATATGTTTTACATGTATGAAAGCCCAGAGAAGAATAAGTGCAAATGTACCACATCTACATAAGCCACTTCTGAAAACACTTGTTTTCTAGCAGATCTACCATGTCTGTGCTAGATTCCTTACCTGAATGTGTACCCCAGACACACTGGATCTCTGAAGGAAACAGTAGCTGTGGGATATCTAGAAAATACCATTAAAATATTTAAAAAATCCACTGAACAAGGACATGTGGAGGCAAGTGGAGTACTTGCCCAGGTAATACCTGTTAGCTGTACTTTCATATCCACTTCATTATGCACTGAATCAGCTGTTTGTCCCTTACCAGCCCTTAACACCAATTTTAAGTGTTGTGTGAATGAATACACAACTATCACCCTAACAGTATAACAGTTGAATCCAGCAGAATCAACATTTTAACAGTGATTTACCTCATAAAATTTGAGATTTATCATCTCCTCCCTGTCTTGCAGCAGAGCATTGATTTCTAGTTAAAGGGAGCATCAAGATCCAGAGGTCTGGCAATTACAGCAGCTGAAGGTCTGCCATCAATAAAATAAATTAAGAAAACGCTTGAGGATTTTAACAGAATGAAACTGAGACCATACTCTCAGTATTCTAGATCAGATTATGATGGTATAGGCATCTCATCTACTCAGATTACTGGAAAAAATGGAAGATCCTCAACTTTATCGACCTAAGTGTTCCTTCCTTTAGCATGCACTGTGCACTAAGATAAGCAGCTGTTAGCAGAACACCCATCCCAATAAACAACCTAGCAATAAACCATGATCTACCTTGCTGCCTGTAGCAACATCATCATATGCAGCAAGGGTCATTAGCACAGCAGGCACAATCAGCTATAGCTTTCTAATGCTACATTATTAAGTGAAGCAAAACACTCTCGTAAGATTGTAGGATTTAATTTTTCTTTAGAATCACTACCGATATGAAATTAAATGTCTTTAAACTTTTAAGAAAATGGAATACAACTTATATTTTCAGTGCAAAACGAAAGATTACCCTCAAAATTGTGACATTAAATAATATTAACTATGACACTAGTTCTATCAGAGACTAACTCAGTTTCTGCCCTGAAATGAGAATCACTTGCTATCCTGTTACAATACCAAATGAGCAGCTGAAAATGGACCAGGAAATTTCCTTATACAAATTTGTCATGATATTCTTTTAACCTTTGCCAGAAGTTAAAAAATTAATAAACAAAAGAGGGAAAAGACAGAATATGTATGTGGACAGGCAACTTTTTTAAGCCTTGCCTCCAGTTTCAACATTAATTGGCTTGTTTTATGCTGTAAGACCCCTGACTAGGTATAGGAGCACCAGATATTCTCACTAGCCCTTTCAATTCTGGCAGGTGGAGTCTGAGACAACTCTTAAGCCCCAGCCCACGCCTCAAATTGCCTGACTCAGAAAGAGCCAGGTAGCAGTTTGAGCATCACATTAACTACACTGCTGTTTCTAAGAAAATGAAACAAAGAAGGAAAGGCTGTGAGAACAAAAAAAAAAAAAAAAAGAAATTAGTGGGTGGGAGATATTGAGTCACTTGTGGTAAAGAGACTTTGCTTCAGGCATCCTCTACTTGTCTATAGATAAGAAACCCAATTAAAAAGTGGGATGAGCCCATCAGTGCTTTTCAGTTTAATAGCACTTCTGCTTATTCTTCAAAAATAGCACAATATAAATACATCCTTATGACTCATCTTTCAAAAATACTTTGTATGGATATCCATATACACACATTCATACACACATATATATATATGAGAAAATTGGAGTGGGAAGAGAAAAATATGCATAGAGATGGTAGTCTCAGTGTTGCAGAGAATGAAGGAAAGAATAGGACAGCTAACACATGCAAAGAGAACAGTCCAGGAAAGGCACACACAGCTAAACCACAGATTTCCAAGAAAAACCTGACATCTTTTAAATACAATTAATTCCAGAAAAGGGAGACTGAACTGTGGGAGGTTCAGACAGTCCCGCAAGTGATGAAATGTGGAAAAAGAGGTGCTTATGATGAGAAAAGAGAAGCACAAGAGTATTTTGGTGAGTGCAAAGAGCAATATAGAGAACATGGATGAGCTGCAATTTCCTTAAGCCAAATAAAGTCATCATGCATAGGAACCTAAGTTCCTCTTTGAATTAGAAACCCATCCAAAAGTATGCAGCAGTGAGGACGCTGGCTTTTATCCTCATCCCCTTTCCAAAAAAAACAGATTAAACAGCTAAGGCAAATTTCTGCTTTAACAGACATTTTTGCACAAAGGTGCTGCTTTGCTATGGCTCTCTCATTGAGGTACCACAAGGAAACAGAAATGCAGCATTCAGTAGGTTACAGAGCTGCAAGTAGTAACTTGTGGTTGTATCTCATAGTCATTGCTTATTTGGCATGCAGTGATTAACTTGTGTCTGTAATGAAACAAAATCCAAACCAGCATCTCTGTAGTCTAGAAGTATCTTATTAATAACTATGAGAAAAACCTTTGATAAACCAATTTCATGTGTGTGTTTCTTTACTGACTTAAAATTCCATACTTATTTGAGAATTTACTAACAGAAGGATATTAATTGGTTAGGTTTTGAATAATATCCTTCTGTGATTTTTTGCAATTTTGCTAGTTGTACCCTCTGTTAAGCACTGCAAAAAACTCATATTATTAACAGCACTGTCTCAGCTAATGAAACCACTTTCTTCTGCACCATTAAGACTGTTGTGCGTTGCTACCCACCTCTTGTATTCTGCATTTTCTTAATTACTCAGCTTAGATGTTCCTGCAACTGTAGGCTGTGTAACTGCTCTGTAGTCTGAGCAATGTCCCCCTAGCTGGAATGTGAATGGCACCTATACAATCACAGTCCAACACTGACAGAGGAATAAATCATTACTGCTGTATTTGCATCAAGACATGCTTGATGCAACAGAGTGAAACACGACATCTCTAAAGTCCTCTTGGTACTTCAGAGAAATACCTACCTCGCCTTTTAGTAAGGCTGTCCAATCTACTAACAGAGAACAATCATAACTAAGGAGCCTGCCTTCTTAATGGCTTATGTGAATTAATTTTCTGAACATGTAAAAGTCTTACAGGATCCCTAGACTTTCATGTTCTTATACTTAAAGGTTTTATATACTCAGCATCAAAGCATATCCCACCAAACACATTGTGTCAAAAATGAATTTGAGCCTTTGTAGTTCTTGTCCACATGGGCTGAAAGCTTGAATTCTGGTTAAATTGTGTTTTCATACAACACAATACCTGTGTTCTTCCATTGTCAATGTAAAAGTTTTTAATACTGGCTTCTAAAATAACTCTAATACCTAAACATTAGGGAAATTATTGAAACCAAAATGCACATCTAAAATCAAAAGGTTGCCATCTTCAAAACAGTTATATTGAATCAAATGCAGCCCTGTCACAATTTTGATAACTGAATGGGAGAACAAATAAGCTCATGCTGTGAGATAAATCTCACTGCATCCACATTCACGAAGCTCAATAAAGTCTCACTTCCCTGCCTTGTTGCCTCAGTAACTTTCCACTTGTCTCCAAGCTTCATTCACAACTTCTGATACTACTACAGCCTTAGTCATTTCCTATGATGACTTTTTGAGACACAAAGGTCCCTACTGGGCCCTATTCCAATGAGAAAGCAGTTTCAATATTCTAGGTTGGATTCACCTTAGTTCTACTTTTAGCCTACTTAGTTGGATCCCTACAAATCATAGGGCCTGATGAGATTCATCTGAGAATACTCAAAGAGCTGGCTGATGCCATCACAAATTCTCGATGATTTTGGAGTGGTCTTGTGAATCCAGAGAGATCTCAGCTGACTGGAAGCTGGGAAACATTGTTCTGATTTCCAAAAAGATCAAGAAGAAGCTCTAGGGAAACCATAGGCCTGTCAGTCTCACTTCAGTGCCTCGTACAGTCATGGTAAAGATTATTCTGGGAGGTACGGAAAAAACACTGGGAGGACAACACAGTCATCAGAGAAAGCCAGCACATCTTCATGAGGGGGAACTCTTGCTTATCAAACCTGATTCCCTTCTACAACATGGTAGCCCACTGAGCTGATCTAGGAAAACCAGTAGATGTAATCTTTCTGGACTTCAGGAAAGCCTTTGATACTGTCTCTCCTTCTAGACAAATCCTTCTAGACAAAACGTCTAGCTAACATCTAATCAGATGTTACCTGATGAGTGAGCAATTGGCTCATGGGTTGGGCACAAAGGGTT
>VZRQ01003235.1:264405-275602 GCA_013397975.1 Machaerirhynchus nigripectus | reverse complement strand
GGCGAGCGGCGTATCCCGGCGTGAATGAGAAAACAGGAACGGAAAGAGAAAGGGCCAGGTAGGCGTACCGTGCTCAGACATGACAAGTTGTGACACCTGTTGATCTGCCGTCTGGGTCATGCCAAAATTTGCCAGGAGGCTTTTTCTAAGTACATTACGTTAATAGTTCTAGGGAAATAAATTAGTAGGTTTCCTATAATAAAAGACGTTCATTCTTAATGTCTAACAGCAGTTATAAGTGCACAGCTTCCACACTAAGCCAAGCGGTTTTCCCTCCTGTTTACACCTAAGATGATNACCTGATGTACTGTGACACACCTTTGCAGGCCTGCTTTTCTTTCTTAAGGTCAAAAAGGACCGTCTCTGAAATTAAGTCTCTCTACTAACACTTGAAAGGGTTTCCTGCAGTGTTGGTCAGGGTCCTGATTCATTATGCCCTACCAGGCGCTTAAGGACAAGAACATGGGTTCATCATCTGTGCATGCTGAGCAGAGGACACTGGTGCAGTGCCACAGGGGAAATATGCCTCGTCTCTGCCCTCTGAGTTCACTGCTGATTTTTCTTCCCAAAGGGAGAGGATGCTCAAGTTCCCACGGCTGAAATAACAAGGCAGCTAATCTCTGTTTTCCAGGCATGATTAAAAACACAGTGAGTGTTTTGCAGGCATTAAACCATTGATTTGCATTTATGATTTAACCCTTCCTACAAAAATTTCTTAAAAGACCATTTTACTGACAAAGTCAGACATATCCATGCTGCTTTCTCAAGTAGCTTAACTTTCTATTTTAAAAATATGGTATGATATTATATCGAATGATACTATTCTAGTTACAGGGTAAGTGATCCATGAAAGCATATATTTTCCTCACAGTGTATTTAATGTCATAATAAGCAAGAAAGCTGGGTCAGAGTTCCCAAAGAACATGTTAAAATCTTTATTAAATATGTGTTGGAAGCAAATGATTTTGTTGTGACTTTAGATAGTCCAGTGCTCTGCAAACCCATAACCACACTTCAGACTTCCATTCAGTGAAGATAGGCATTAATGGGAGGGTCTGTTCTTCCAATACCTGTGACAGTAACAGCAAGTTACTTCATTTCGATGAATTATTCTCATGAGTGCTTTTATCTTCATTTATTCCTCTCTGAGGCACATCAGCGTTTGGTCAGCTTTGCTGGTTATGTTAATTTCTATATAATTTTTAATGGCATCTATAGATTAATTTCTCTGCTGCCTTCTCTTAGTATCTGTTAGTAGTAACTATCAAATTTCCCAAATCCCGTGTTTGGCTTAAAACATTCTTTAGAGGAATCTAGTGATTTTCAAATCCCACAAAAATCTGTAACCAAGTTAAAAAATCAAATTACATAAAACTCAGAAGACATACTCTTATGGAGCCTTGCTGGGAGACTGGGGAGTAAGAATCTCCAAGACAATTAAAGGACAGGATAAAAACATATTTGTGTCACTGATTTGTCACTAGTCTTGCTTAATTCTTAGCCAGCTGAAATATGAAGTATGTTGCCTTCACCTCTTCAGCTACACAAACAGCACAATACTACTTACTCAGCTCGTATTACCATGTAAGATATGAAAAGCAAAAAATGTTCCTATTTAAAATAAATGTAGCAAACCCAGCAAAAATTAGAAAGGCTATTTTAAATAAGCTACAAACTTCAAACTAAAATAGGACAAAATTATAGCCAAAAGCAACACCAATAGACAAGAAAATATTGTTTTTCTCTGATGTTAGGACTGAACTTTTACCTCAGAAAACAGCTTCCTTCTTACTTCTCTCCATGATTAAACTTAACCTGATAATCTAAGTGCCAGGCAGCTTTGTTATAAACTGTCACAAGTTTCAAGTTGTTGCATGGTCTGGCAACTTTTAATGGAATATCTTTGCTCAATGACCACTATACAGGATTGTTTTCCACCACCTATACACGTAATTATACACATGTACATATTATAGACACCATAAGGCTGTTCCACATATGCTTCTAAACACTGCTGTTATGGTCTTTATCAGGTATACTGTCTGCCTGACAAGAAAATATTTTCATCCCTAGCAGAGAAGGACATGACTGCATGTTATGAGTACAGTTGCCTAAACTCCTCATTTGAGCCCTTCTCTTTCCACCTACAAACTTCTTCACAGTCATTCATTAGTATGTTCAAATATTTATCAAAACTACATGAAGGCATGTCAGTAGGTGGTGACAGGGTGGTGACATTCACCTGATTTAGATCTTCTAGCTGAGCAGAGTCCAAGACCCACTGAACTGTTTGGAACAGTTTGAACTACTGAGAGGCTTGGGAGCAGTCGGTCAAGGCTGATGAAAAGCTTTCTTTTCTCTTTCCATTAACAAGACAAAAGTTACAGGGTGATTTATACTGGAAGAGGCCAATGAAGGTCACCTGGTCCAAGCCTCTCCTTAAAGTAGGTTCATGTAGATCAGCTTGCTCAGGGCTTTGTCCAGTTAGGTCTTGAAAAACCCCAGAACGGAAGATTTCGTTGCTTCTCTGGACAATGTTTCAGTGCTGGAGTGTGGTCTCAGTCAAAAAGCTTTCCATTACACCTAATTGGAATTTCTCATGTTCCCACCTGTGTTTGTTTCCACTTGTTGCTTCACCATACAACTTCATGGACAGCCTGATTCCATCTTATCTACTCCTTCCCATTCAGCAGTCAGAGGCAGCTATTTAGACTCCCTGTAGGTCTGTCCCTGAGGCTGGACAAGCTTATCCTCCCAATCTCATCCGTCATATGATGACTCTCTCTGCAAAGAGCTGGAGGCAGCCTCACATTTTTCAGTCCTGGTGCTCACAGGGGAGGTTCAGCCACCCCAATATCTGCTGGAGGCACACTACATCGAGGCACAAGCAGACTTTGGCCTCTTCATGAATCTGCTTGGAAAGGTCTCATAGGACAAGGACCTGGAGGTAAGGGGGGTCCAAGACCGCTGGTTGTTACTCAAGGAAAGGATCCCTCCTCCATGCTCCAGAGCAGTCCATCCTGATGAGCAAGGAAGTCAAGCAAATAATCCAGGAGGCCTGCATGGAGACTGGGGCAAGGAGATCATGGCAAAACACAAATGTAAAGAAGAGTTTGCAGAAGGTGAAGGCAGTGACAGGAAGCCTGGGAGGAACACAGAGATCCTAGCATCTCCTGCCATGAAGGGGTGACATCAGGAAAGCTGATGCCCAACTGCTTTGGGTCTGGCAAGGATTTCTTGAGAAAAGGCTTGTGAATGAAGGCCCTGTGGACTTTTCATAACTGTGGTATAAGATACAGAAAAGCAATCATAAGTACCACGTAAATATGTGCTATTCCCAGCCATGTTTCTGAGAACAGTTTTTGATGTCCCCTTAGTGAAGAATTTATTTGTGCGTATATCTGCTTTAGGCACACTCAGATTGCTGTCATAGCAGCACAGTCCTGCCAGAGTTGTTACTGAGAGTCTTCTGTGGGACTGTCATCTTTACAAGTTTGCCATTGCTGTGACGTTGGAAAGCACAGCCAACTGACTTTTGGGTTTTTCAGACTTGAAAATACCTCTGCTTTTGCCTCAAACTCATGAGACTCCTTTTCACAGTGTGGGCCCTAATATAAAAATACAGGTTTTCAAAGGCAAGGTACTCTGCTAGACTTCTTTTTCTTTTTAGTAGAAAAATTCCTCTCAAAATTTCCTACTAATACAGGAAAAAAAAACCCTCAAGAGCTGATGTAGATGATTCATTTCCTTTAAAACAGGAATAATGTTGTAGTTTCTTTCATGTATCAGCTGCTAGGCGTGGGTCATGCACCTCTGCTTTTTATAACCTGCACTATGGAATATTTTTTCTATTCTCCAGTTCACATAATTTTAATTAAAAAATTAAATACATTGGAATCAAAGTCCAGCAGGAGTTGTCCTCAGAAGTTTTGTACCACAGTTGCTGCTTACTGTTCTTATTTTCTAACTAACACAGGTGTATTTCTTCTTATTTTATACTTCCAATTTTGTAGAGAGACAGATAAATCAAGTCCTACACTAATATCTTTTGGTGGGTACTAATAAAATGCTTGTTTAGTTCAACCAAAGCATGTTCTGAGTGAGGCAAGACTCCAACACAATACAACCTTGATTTTGAAAGGAGTGACCAGTCATTACTTGCTTGCACAATGAATGAAGGTGTTTATACACTTTTGGGCGAGTCAGACAATAAAATCAGCCTTGAAACTCACTTAGAATTCATAGTCTGAATGTGCCATGAAAATATCTGAAATTCCAGATTTTGGGTGATAAAGCTATTTCTAGTGACGTTATTGGAAATTATGATAGTATAATTTATTTTGTAAAACACAAATCAACAGCAGTCTCTGGGTTTTGAAGGTTGTAGGTGAAAGCTTTTAAATTAAATATTGTTTGTATCAATGACAGAAAAAAAAGTTATAAAGTAAATATGAGTAGGCTTCTTGTTGCGAAACAGATTGAAAATCAGATTAGAAGAGTTGTTTGGCTTTTTGGTTTATTTTATTCCATTCAATGTGAAAGGTGTGCAGGTGGAGCTTTATTCTACCAGATCACTAGAAAATGAACTTTATATTTTTATGTTTATCTGAGTCATCTTCGTAGGATAATGGACTAAATAGAAAACCACTGTTGCCAATTTATGTCTGGAAAATAAAGTTGAAGTGACCTCTGGTGTGTCACAGTAACTTTAAGACTGAATCAGGTATTATTAATGTCTATTTTCTTAATTGTGTCTAATGCCTTAGCCACTTGATCATTCTTGCCTTGCAGTGTTTAGGCACCTTTGACACTAGGAACAGATAGATTTTTTTTGGGTCACTACCGGAAGAAGCAGTATAGAACATTGGTGATTAATAACTCCTTTTTCTAAACCATTCCTGGTCACCTCATTGAAGCATGAAAGGACAAACAATGGCAAAATTTTTATGGTTTCTTAGAAGCCTTTAGTATGGTGTTTATTCAAGCTGAACTCTCTCTACACAGGGAAGTCATTTTGAGCACAGACTGCAAGATCAAACTTTGAACATTTACGTTTTAATTACACTCAGTTTTTCTTTCTCCCATCTGTTCACATCAAAAGTTCACAGTCTCCACTACAACATTGTCACAAACATTTGCAATACCTTGGAAAGTGAGCAGACACCATGAACATATACTCTGCAGTATTTTTTCTAGGGCTGCCGTTCATTATGCAAAAAAACAGGCAACAATTCAGAGCAAAACAAAGAATTGCTCAGCTTAGATTTTAGCCTATTTTTTACATAAATGTTAAATTGAATATTCATTTCAAGACATATTTGGCACTTGGTTGTACAGCACAAAGAGAACATTTGATGACACAATGTATTTGTGCTTAGACCATGAAACTTGCTTGTAACCCAGAAGCGGTGCAGTTAAGATGCTCATTCTGCCTTCAGGAGAGGGGCCTTTACAGTTCTGATATGTATGGAAGCCTCATGCCTACGATAAAATATCAAGATACACCTTGGCATAGTCACAATATTTGCAATTTTGTTTAAAATATGCAACTGTCGATTAATGGAGACAAGTAAAGAAGTCAATATAGCAAGTCATCAAATCACAAAATGATTTGAGTTGGAAGGCACCTTAAAGATCATCTCATTCCAACCTCCCTGCCATGGACAGGGACCCCTTCCACTAGACCAAGTTGGTCAAAGGCCCATCCATCCTGGCCTTGAAATCTTTCAGGGGTGGGCTATCTACAACTCAACAGCAAGCTGTTCCAGTGTCTTACCACCCTCACAACAAAGCATTTCTTCCTAATACCTAATATAAACCTATACTCAGTTACAAGCCATTTCCCCTTGTCCGATCACTACATGCCCTTGTAAAAAGTCCTTCTCCAACCCTCCCTGTGGGGGCCCTCTCCAGGTACTGTGAAGCTGTAAATATGTAACCCCAGAGCCTTCTCTTCTCCAGGCTGAAGAGCCCCAGCTCTCAGCCTGTCTTCATTGGAGGGGTACTCCAGCCCTCTGAGCATCTTTGTGGTCCTTCTCTGGACTTGCTCCAGCAAGTCCGTGTTCTTCTTGTGTCGAGGGCCCAGAGCTGGATGCAGCGCTCCAGGTGGGGTCTCGCACGAGCACATTAGAAGGCCAGAATCACCTCCCTTGACCTGCTGGCCATGTTTTGCTTGATGCAGCCCAGGACATGGTTGGCTTTCTGGGCTTCAAGCATACAAGCAATTATAAAGATCTGATAACAAATATCTGCAAAGTACCCTGGTCTGTATCGCAGGTTGGGCCATATTCTTAGATAGAAATATCAGTAATTTTTCTTCACCCGTGTAAAACTTCAAGAGAATAAGGAGAGTTATAGTTTTAAAAATTACACATAGTTTCTTTGAGAACTGAAGTTTATACAGCCGTTATATTAAATCATACTTTCACCAGCCAGCTGAATGATGATCCTAGCCTTAAACAACTATTTTGTGCTAATACAAGTCCACAGCATTTAATCCTTCAGTCACCAAGTAAGGCACAATGGTATGGTGAGATTAGTCTCAGTAAAATTACTTGGCTGTAAAAACACAGGTCAGTGTTTGAAAACTGAGTGGGTTTCCTCAGCACATAAATTAGTAACCCCCAGTTGTTACCTAAAAACCCCAGGTATATTAGTTTACCATACGACCAACATGGAAAAGAAATCTGCATTTGTGAGGAGTACTTTTAATGCCCCTCCTACAAGCTATCTTCCAATTAATTCCTCTCAATTAAAAAAAATTATAGGAAATGAAGTTGTTCCTGTGCAAATTTATCTCTGTTGCTTTTGCACCCCAGTCTTGTAATTATATTTTAGTAAATATATGCAAAGCTTTGGGACACACTAGTCTTAAACAGGTGGTAATGCTGGACTCCATCCTGTGATAATTTTGGATTGCTGAATTAATTTCAATTCAAATTGTGAGTAAGAGATTTTGATGACCATGTAGTCGGCTCTCAGGGATAAAACACTAAAGTACGAAGGGGAACAGAAGGGATGCCAGATTAGTCTATTCAGCATTGAGTCCTTGCTCTTATTTTGCTTTTTCATTTCCCTGTTAATGTCTCAAATAATAACTAGTTCACTGTTCCGTTCTCTCTGTAGAAATCTGTCATACAAATTCTTGAGTAGCAGAGCACTACACAATTCAGAAAACAATTCACAAGTAAGGAAGTAAAGTTTCCAGGAGAAGAGAGAGGGACAGTTTATTTTGATTAATTTATCAGATTTTCCTGTACAGTGCACAGCAGTTCTCTGGCTCCTGCAATGCCCTTTAAATTTTTTTAAGGAAGGAGTAGAGACATTCAGTTCAAAAGTTTTGGAAATCTTGAAGGTAAACAGAATTTTTTTTCCCCTCACTTTTCTTTATATCTAAAAGGGAATTCCTAGTGAGGGCCACCTTAATGCCCTTTTCCATAGAAAACCTTGCAATACTGAGCGGTCCCAAGTTTGAATGAGGTGTGTATTTTTGTGATAGATAGAACTGCTTTGTCTCACCCAGGAAAGTGGATGAGATAAATATAAATATAAATATATTAATATAATTAATATTAATTCCCCTTTCTAGATAACCACATCATAAATTTTATCCATCACTGCAGGTTTGTTTTCAGTCCTCTAGACATTCTGCCAGACTTACTGCCAAGCTGGAATGACAGTGACCTCAGAACTGATTCTTCTAGCTACCAAGTACCAGTCTTTGCATAAGAGAAGCCCTGAAGAGGATCAATATTGAAATGATCCAGCCACCATTAGCCATTAAATCTATATAAAAGGAATTTCACAATCTTTTAATGTAATTCTTACTTCTGACACCTGGCAGATGGGAGTTTAATAGTTCAGTTATTATTCACATATATAAAGATTTTGACTTTTATTGAGTGGATCATCATAATATTTTCTTTCAAATACAGTGAAGATCTTAGACTAAAAAAGCACTGGGACCTATACTGAACTTCAAAGTCACTAGAACTGCTAGTGATTTTTATTGAAGCTTCATGAAGTACTGCTGAATATGCAAGTACTGCTACATGGAGTACTAATGTGCCAGCTATTAAAGGTTTCATTTTCATATCACCAGTGTTTTAGATGAGAAAGCTGGTCCTATACACTGCATTCAGTAAAAGTGTTATTAGACACAAGAATTATTTGCTGTGCATGAGTACGTTTACCTCTGGAGCTATATACATGTTTAAATAGATCAGCACTTGAACCTTTACAAACTTTTGCAAAATAAACCCACTAACATTAGTCTATTGTATTCATTCCTTTGATTGTAGCACTTTGGGGATATTTAAATAAAGAATAGAATAAAGCGGTATTTTATGCACACTTCAAAGCCAGGAAAGGACCTACTGGAGCTGTTTCTAGTTAATGATTTATCTATAAGCCTTAAGCTAGTAAGTGTTACACCGCAAGGAAAAGCTGGTCTTTCAATGCAGTTACAAGTAAAAAGGTTTTTTAATCTTAAGCACATAGACTAAAAATTTTTTTCAGGACTGGGTTAAAAAAAATTTTTAATTGATTTCCTGGACTTTATTTCCGTAGCCTATACAAGGTATCTTCCACAATTAGTCACAGATATCTTTTTAACTCCAATTGTAACTTATGAATTCCGGAAATAATAGTTACCATGGTACTAAAGTTCTTTCAGCAGCTTAATTCTCTTCCATAAATGGGACTTCTGTGTCTTTTAATATGATCAGATACTCAAAAAGACAGATGAGTTATATCAACAGGAGAATGTTCGCTGTAATCCAGCCTTCTTTTCTACTGAACTAACAGTCACTGTGGTCTTATAGCAGAAATATGTGTTAAAGTACAGATGAAACGCTTTTTACCTCTCCTTATGACATAGACTGTACAGTAGAAAGACAAAAAAGCTAAGTTCTCCAGACTTCTTTGTTTCCCCCCAAATACTTTTGCCATTTGACGCTGTAGATTTTTAACAGAAATATTAAAGTTGATGTATGAATGCAGTTTGTATGAATGGAAATACCTGCATGTCCCCTTGGACCGCACACACCTTGGTGCTTGCAAGGGCCTCTGTGTGCGTGTGTGTTTGTGTGTTTGTATGTGTGTGTAAAAGAGAGAGTACATGAAGACCATGAGAGAACAAGTGTGAATACATAAAACCAGCTTGCTTAAAGATTTCATAGAAAAGTATCGCATTTTCTGACCAAAAGATTTCATGCTGTGTTATCTTGTACTGCTTTTCCTGCAATATGTTTGCATAGATATTGGAGATTGTCTGAAAGTGAGAAAATAGAACTTGGAATCCAAAAGCACCTGTAACCAGTTGGTGACCTGGGCTGGAAGAAAAAAGATAGAGGAGACAGAATCTGTGCCACAGTCCTCCACTTTAAAGTCTACAAAAATGGTAAATTTTATTTTTGCTAAAACTTACCTAACTCAGCCAAGGAATTTTAGTGTTTGAAATGAGCATCCCATGTGAGTGTAAGGGTCTTGTTCAATGTACATAAAATGGAGCTGGAACCAGAGCTTCTGGAAGAGGGTGAAACAAAAGGAACAATTCTTTGTTTTACAGGGATGGAGCTATAAATGTACAGTGTGAGAGTTTTCTTCCAGAGAGTGCTGGAATACAAAAAGCAGAATACAAAATCCATTGGTTAGGTTATTCTTTTTAAAAATATATATCTCAGCACCAGTAGCACCTTGGGAGAAGTTATTTTAAGCATTCATATGTTATAAACAGGTACTGATCATTTAAAGGGATTGCACTGAGGCTGACTTCTTTCAGGTCTAATCTTGTTTTATATCTACTGAAATAAGAAGGAAGGGAGGTGGTGTGGGGTGTGTGACAAAATTCAGGGAGACAGTACTATTTTAGCTTAGTTTATTAAGAAAATAGTGAGCTTGGGGCCATGAGGGAGAAGCTGGGGAGATGAAAGAAAGGAAGATAAACCACATGAAAAAAGAGGACAAGCCAAAAGAATTTTACATGAGGCAAGAAGAAGAATGGTATGCCAGGGAGGAGCTGTGATAAAAACATGGTGCAGAGGAGTGAGGAAAGTGATGTTTTTCAAACTTCAAGGGGCCTTGTATGACACGGAATTCCCATCTTATAAAAAAGGGAAGTGAAATGGGTATCTGTTCTTTAAGGGATATTTGGTGTTTCCGAAGTTATTCATGACCAAAATGATTGTGTACATAGTCCTCAACAGACACAAGTGAAAATCAGAGCAACTGATGGTTAACACTACATTGCTGCTGCTAGTGTAACTGCCCTACATGTCCAGAGCATGGCCAGTACACCTTTCCACGGCAATTACAGAGATTGGGGGATTGATTCCTGCAATCTCCTGCCAAAATACAGAGGAGAGCTTGTGGTTAAGCCATCACTAAGCCGTGCCAGCTTGCACTGACATTGGAATCCACATAGCAGAACTTATTTTTGAAAATCCATTATTCAGAGGTGACAAACCTGCTTTTAATTTTACTGAATGATTCTGCTAAATACAAATAAACATTTACAAATACAGTTATGCATTTATTTGACATCAGGCAAAAAAAAATAGCGTTGATTTGCATAACTCCATGACACCTTCTATAGTATTTTTTTAATTAGCCACCTTCTCTTGTTATGAATAACATAATATTTGTGACTCTGTAGCTGAGCAGCTTTGGGAAGTTAAGGTAGCATGCAAACCAAATAGTTTAGTCTGACCTCTTCTGGTCCTCACCAGTCCCCACGTAAAAAATTAGTATATTGATCTGAGAACCTGACGAAGCCCTCTAAAGGTAAAAAAACCACCAAACCCACAAAAACCAAAACTACTATTGTGAACACATTTTTTCTATATATGTAAGCAAAATAAAGTCATTCAAATACATTGTTTTTCTGCACACTGTCTGTGTTATTGCAACAGACTCAGTATCCAGAAATGTTAAGCTGTTTAAAGAAAATGCATAAAAGAGGTTTCATATATAACTTCCAGAAATAATAATTTTAAAATCTAATTTAGACATATTATAGCAATAAATCAACAACTTTTGACATGCTTCTAGACTAAAGTTCAGGAGAATTTATCCTAGATTTGTTTGAAAACTTGCCTCCTAAGTTCTTTGCCAATGTATCAAGCACTACATATTCATTTACTGTAAAAACTACAGTCTAGCAGTATTTTCTTAACTTAATGGCTCCCACTACATTTTG
>VZRQ01003235.1:245435-264103 GCA_013397975.1 Machaerirhynchus nigripectus | reverse complement strand
AAGTCTGCCGTTACACAAGAAGCAACATAAAAGACCTCGTTATGTTGAACATTAAGATACTCTATTCATGCAGACTGCAAAACTTCTGCTAGACTTTATAATGCTGAAAGAGTAATGCAAAAAATTCTGTACTCTATATGTTTTTGGTACTAGTTGAGGGTGACTTAGTAATACAGAACATTTTCAAAATTATATAAATTTGGTTGGAATTGAAAGACATGCAAAAATTATAAGAAATTTAAGCCTTCTATAATTAGGTGTTATGGGAAGTTTCTCTGTTACTGATAGCACTGGAGAACTTGATACACACCAGAATGCATCTGAGCCCATGTTTGATGTGCAGGGAAAAATATTTCAAAACTGACAAACCTCCAGATGTCTTATACAGATGTTCAGTATAAGTTCAGTATACACACGCATAACGTGTGTGGGGGTGTTATCAGCCACTCACAGCAGTTTAAAGATTGGATTTAAGAGCTTTTTTAATAATTTCAAGATGGTTGCATTCTTCCTCCTTCTACAACAAATACACCCTTTTTGTTTTTATTTGTTAATTTAAAAGAAAATTAACTTTGGCAATAAAGCATGAGGAAGACAGTTTACTGACTTCAGTCCAAATAGAAAAAAAATCCCAGAAATAAGATAGACATGTAAAAGGAAAATTGGAGATGAGAGAGTTCTGTATATAGAAAAATCACCCATGTAGACACTCATACAACTAATACATTGTGTTTTTCCTTTGTGTTTACACAGATAAATTCCTGTTACAGTCCCACCCACTTATTTTTAATATTTCTAACTGAGACTATCCTTCCTACAGCTGCAGAAAGAGAAAGGAATGAATGAAAAGAGCTAAACTGAAGAAAAATTGCGTACGTATTGGCATTTCTAGGCTCACAGCTGAAAATCAAGCGGTTAAAATAATCCAGCTCTGATGACTTGTGCTGTGTTTCTTCTGCTGAGCCTGTTTACTGGTGCAAAACGAAGCAGTGTAGCTGCTACGGCTAACAGCTAGCTCTGGTAAATGTGAAATTTTCCCACAGCTTTCCCAAAAACTCTTTAGAGGTCAAATGCCGCAGTAAAGGGCACCAGATTGTGGCTTCTAGTCAGAGAAACTTACAGATTCTGTTTTCATTAAGTTTAATGAAAGGGATGATTCCTGCAATCTCCTGCTGAAGCAAAGAGGAGGACATTCCCCCCACCCCACCCCCCTCACCAATTTGTATCTCTGGGAAGTAGGTCATTACACAGATGTATTTTATTGCTTAAAATCTCTGGGACTTATTGTGAAATGACACAGAACAAGCTGTCCACAAGAACAATTAGTGAGATTTCTATGCCTCAGATCTCCTCTTTTCTCATCTTCCTGTGGCTACAGGAAGCTTCTCTGCTGCAGGACCTTCATTTCTGCGTCAGGGCATGGGTGAAGCTAAAGCCTCTAGTGAGAGCACAGAGTCTGACTGACACAGCAAGGGGCATTCCCTAGGGCAGTGAGCATGGGCCTCAAACGGAGAACTGTTTAACCTTAAGTAGTAGTCAACATGGGAATTGTTTTGCACTGACGGAGCTATTCTGATTTAACACACTTCTCATTTGGAAGCCTTCAGCACAGCTCCTGTATTTTTAAAATTAATTTCTCCAATACTTTTTTACACACACAGAACGCAAAATCTCAATTTCGTCTTTACATCCCCCACCCTTTTATATACTTAATGCTTTGCTCTTGTAAGATCTCTGCCCTCACTTGCAGGGCAGAGTGAATGAAAGTGAATGACATAAATCTCATCCATTCTTGATTTAAAGAGGAAATAACATGTCATCAGTGCCCTCCATACTTCTCATCCACGTTTAGGAGCTGCAGGCCAGCAGTCCTTGAAAAGAGCTAAGAGCTTATACCCACCGAGTAACAAAAAGGTAAAATGCCATCTTAATATGACTAAATATAACTAAATATGACTTACAGTGACTAAGAACCTTAGTATCACTAAATTTATCTAAGAAACTCCCTTAGAATTCTCAGGAAAATACATTATGAGAGTGCCAGTTGCTACAGTCCACATTTGAGGAAAAAATCCACTGTGTCTGCCTTGATACCTGCTGGTTGAGAGGAACGTTTCTCACAGAGGTTGCAGAGTGTTGCCTGCCTTTTTGGGTCACATCCTGTAGGGGACATTTACACCTGGATCAGCATTCATGTGAATGAGTCTCTTTCAGGCTGGTCCCTTTCCAAACCAGTTGCTTTTAAAGATTATCTTTCCATATTAAAGACATTGAAAATTTAATGTCCTTCTGGTAAACTGCTTTCCTCATGTTTGTGCAGAAGGCTCGCCAAAAAGTATGTTTCAGGAAAAAATAAAGGCTGAAAAAGATGTGTCTGGGCAAACTGAGTTTACTAAGGTAATTCTCCCTCACAGACATAAAAAAAAAGGATATTGAAAAAATATAGGTTCACTTGTCTCATGATATTAAAATTGATTTAGAACACAAAGAACTAAGATAATTGAAGTATCTGAGCAAATCCAAACCTGAAGCATCCATTCATCCAAACAGATGAGCTCTGAGTTAGTATGACCTCTCCTCCCCTGCCCTCCTCAGTTCCTTTTCATTAGTAAGATCTATATCATAGCAACTACATACAGAGGTATTTTCTTGACCTCCAGCGCAGATTAATCTCAGGCCCACAGTAAAAAAACCTGAAAACTCTATTTGAAAAAAAACCCGAAAAACTATCTGAAAACTCTTGAAAGACTAAAGAGAAAATTATGCAGCTGGTCACTTAACCTTGAATGAAAGTTAAATGTGACTGTTTTAACAATTAGTGTAGGAGCAACAGAATGAAGCAGAGTTTAAAAGATTTTTATTGGAACGTGGTAAAACTTGCAGTTGTAGGTGAAGACCATCGTATGCAACAGCTCTTAAAAGAGCATTAGAAAGGCATGAGAATTAAATGGCAGTGGAGATTACAACCTGGTACATTATGGCATACTGCACTGCAGAGCTGTGATTTCCCTTCACTCAGAACACAGGGAAGAAGGGAAGGATACAGTTAACAGGCCAATTAACAGTGATACACTACACAGAAAAGGGAGTCATGGTTAGTGACTTTGGGCAAAAAGGCAAAATTATTGTTTTAGTATACTAGCTACTTCAGTGAACAGCAAAAGCATTACTTGTATGGCCATTCAAGTAGGAGAGAAGAAGGATGCAGTATGCCAATATTTTTACATGGGAGAATTCCACTGCCTTTTTTTTTTTAAACAGGATTTTAGTGATTCCATGTCTCACGAAGTGACTTCAGCAGCAGAAAACCGAATTCATTGTGGAAGAAAATCAAGAAAACAGGTCCCAGTTCGTCTCCTTAGGGCACATTCTTTGGCTGAATTACAGCATGTGGTCTCTTTGCCATGGTTCATGAAGCTGTCTTGTGAGTGCCTGTATTTTCAGCTGCAGGTCATGGTAAGTATAGAGCAATTTGATTCGGGTTTAACCTCTTAATGTGGGCTAAGCCCACAGAGAGACTGGGACACATCCTACTGCCTGTAAGCACAGACTGGCTGCAGGCTAACACGACTCAGACGCCTGACAGCAGTTATGGAGGCACAAATGACAGGATCAGCTTTCTGGCTTGAAGCTCTGGAGGGCCAATGATACATGGTGTATGTGGACAAGTATTTTGAGCTTCAGTGCCGTGTTATAGTGTCAGCAGGACAGGTTTTTCTAGAGGGCCACACCAACATTTGTGAGCTAGGATAAGTCATTTATGTTATAGCACTGATTTTCTTTGTCTCTGTGTTTCCTAAAATATTACAGTAAATGGAAACCTCTGTCAAACACAGATCTGCTTTCACAGACATGAGGTGTTCCCTTTTCTCATGCCAGAGGACACTCTTTTCCCCTCTCCTCACCTCTTCTGGAAAAAGTAGAGGGAACTCTGCTAATTCACTATTTTGATGAGCAAGTTAAACTCTGTGTGGGAAGTTACAAGAAATACTGGATCTAAGAAACACTGGAGCATATGTTTCTTCCTAAGACCGCAATGTTTCTTCCTAACTAAGGAAGACCCACAAAGTTTTTCCTAAGCAAAGGTACATGGAAAATAAACAATGAGTCAGATCATTAAAAAAGAAATAGAACTGTTGCTAGCAAACAGAATAATGATGCAGGAAATATGTATCAGTGGAAATGTAAGTATGTCTTCCAATACTTCCAATCATCAGCAAATAGTCAGAACTCAGAAGAAAGAAATAGAAGGAGAAAAGGTGTTACATTAATGATAAACCATCCTAATAAGTCCAGGAGAAGGAAACCTGCACAACCTAAGTATGACAGAAGTAAACAACATGACATACTTGACAAAAGGGTCATTTGCTACTGGACACTTTTTAGAACTTGGCCTACAGGATCCTGTGATTATAATCAACTCATTCCATACACATTTTTTTAGTAAGAGATTCCTGAGAGTACCCAGAGTTTACAGAAAGATACCTGACAACTATTTCGTCAACTGTTTGCTGTTCCTCACTTCATCTTCTTGTGCAAAGATTGGGCTCTGAAGAGCAAAGAAGGGAGGGGAGAGGAGGGCAGGCAGAGCCCCCACAGCCTTTTGCCTTCCCATTTCCAAATCTGAGTGAATGAAATTGCAGCAAGGCAGAACCGAGCTGCCCTTATTTATAGGTGCCTTACAGCTTTGTCTCCCCCAGGGAGAAAATGATAAAGTCAGGTCTATTTTCTGAAAGTGTGTTTGTCTGTTACGACTTTTCTGCTCAGCCCTGTTGCTTCCACCAAGGTGAAGGGTGACCAGGTGAGGCTCTGCTACGCCAGTGCTCTTAGCTGGTGGATCACAGAATCACAGAATAATTTGGGTCAGAAGGGACCTTTAAAAGCCATCTAGTCCAAGGCCCCTGCAATTAACAGGAACATCCTCAAGTAGATCAGGTTGTTCAGAGCCCCGTTCAACCTGATCCTGGGAGTTTCCAGGGATACGGCACTTACCACCTCTCCGGCAACCTGTGCCGGAGCATCACCACCCTCAGTGAAAAACCTTCTTCCTTATAATTGCTCCAAATAAACTCTCTTTTTGTTAAAAACCATTTCCCCTTGTCCCATTGCAACAGGCCCTGCTAAAACATTTGTTCCCATTTTTCTTAAAGGCTCCCTAAAAATACTGGAAAGCCACAATAAGGTCTCCCTGGCACTCTCTTTTCTGCAGGCTGAACAACCCCAATTCCCTCAGCTTTTCCTCATAGGAGAGGTGCTCCATCCTTCCAGTCATCGTTGTGGCCCTTTTCTGGACCTTCTCCGACAGGATAAGGCAGCTGTTACTCAGGGTGGGGAATGAGCACTTCCAGGCTGAAAACTTCTCCCAGTAATAGCATGCAGCTCAGTTAGGAAAGTGTACTTTGACTTCGTTTCTATCTCTGCCTCAATGCTCTCAATTAGTATTCCTAGCCTCCAACAACCACCATCTGGAAAATAGTATTTTCTGTAGTATATTTAACAGTCTTAGAGATGACATATAGTGATTTACTAGTTCATTGGTGATTTCAAAACAATCTGTAACCATGTAATATTAAATTGGTACTGATTATCATGATAGCTAATGAAACAGATCCCTCTGTAAAAACCCTTATCTGCATCAGGTTCTGTAGATTTATATACCTGTAGGTGCTCTGACCGCCCTCCCACCCCAGTAGGATTACTGTTTCCATGATACTCACATCCTCTCCACCCCTAGGAATCTCTCAGCAAGCCATGTTAGTTTACTAACCCCGATCCAACAACCCATGTAAAACAGCACATGCTTTGTGGTGGGGGCTGAAGACGCCCTGTTATTCAGGTGGGAGAAAGGAGAAAGGTGGGAGAGACCTTTCCCCTTAACATCTGCTTGTACCATTGCAAATCTCAAAATGGAGACAAACGTTTCCACCTTTTTTTCCCTCCATTTCTGATGTGAAAGTATCACCTGCTGTTTCCTTCTGCTACCAAGATGTCAGAAAGAGGAAAATTTGACTACTGGAGCATGTTGCAAAGTTGTTGGTACCACCTGGGCTCTCCAAAATCAGCAGTAACATTGCTCTATTAACCATCATTTACAAACTTACTGCTTGGAAGTCAAAAAGGAGAAAAGAGGAGAAAAAAACCCCACCCAAATGCAAAGGCTGCAGGCAAGCTTAATAGATCAAATGAAAGATAAATACTTTTGAAAGACACATTTGTTTTAAAGCTAAAAGAAACATAATTGCCCAAATACATTCTCTTTGTTTTTCAACAGCAGGAGAGCAGAAAATCTGAACTATGTATTGCATGCCCAGTATTAATTTATAAGAAAACTCTTCATCCACAAATGTTCAGTTTCGAACATGTCTAAATTTCTGGTTTGGAAGAAAAACAACCCAAAACCCAGCCATACTAGAAAAGCTGCAAGTACTTTGTTGCATTATCCAACGTAAATGGAGCTTATATGCAACTTCTTTTACCCAGACTTCATTTGGTAACGCAGCTTGGAAAACAATCTGCCTGCAAGGCCGTTCTTCAGCAGGGAGACTGAGCAGTTTTGACTAAAATTTTAAAAACCTTATCCAAATTTCACAGCAAATTATATGAAGATCTGAAGTCTCTCCCTCTTATACTTTAAGGGTAGAGTTAAATAAGCCCTCTTGCGGTTATTTACAGTTGCAATCACTGTAGAAGTTATAAGAGAAAATCCCAGTCCATATAAGAGAAATTTCTCTTAACAGCATTTCACTGTATTTTATTGTGTCTTACTTACCTACAAGTAATTAAGTGTTTGTAGTTTAAATGAAAGAACAGGTTGCCACAGAAAATAGGAAATTTAGTATGTCCACATTTGTTATTATTATGACGTAGAGTTATGAAACCACAGCTGAAACTTTCCAGTTTGAATAGTTAGCTCTGATTATAGCATAGAGTAGTGGATAATGTGTTGCCTCTCCATACACTTATTTTTCATCTTCTGTTTTGATTACTAGATTTTAGCCCATTCCAAGGAGATTCAAGTGTTGCTCCAGCATCTGCCTACTTTGTAGACCAACAGCTATGCTCGCATCATTATGCATTAATATCACATCGCAGTTTGACGTACTTCACAGAATCCTTAACATTAATAAAGACAATTATCTTTTCCCAAAATTTAAAAACTTTAAAAATTATGATTTTGAGATCTTCAATTTACCTGAAGCAGAAATAGCTTAGTTTTTTAAATTTACTCTATTACACTTGGGATTTGTCTAACAGGTTAATGAGCCACAAAAGACTTAATGCTCCAAAACCCATTTTAGTGTCTGATTCAGAATGTAAGCCGAACCCTCAGTGATGAGGATTTTATGAAGCTAATAGCAGTATTGTGTCTGACAGGTGGTTTAGTTTATTACAAGTAAGGTGAAGATACCTCATGGCACATGTATTTGAAAGAGCCAGCTTTGCTTCACTGAACTTGTTCTGCTTGGAGGCCAAGTCCATTCCCTGATTCTAAAACAGTTTATACCAGGATATTAGGGAGAACATGAAAATAAAGATGAACACCTCAATAGACAGGCAGAGAACTGTGGAACTGTGGATAAAGCATCATCCAGAGACCACAGGGATCTCTACGATAAAACACTCAAGTAGGAAGTAAACCCACCCGCGGACATCCTACATCCTATAAAGCCAACTCTACACAGTCTGAAAGAAGGTGCAGGACTTGCTCCCTGCTCAAACCAGTTTCCCAATCATGGAGTAAGGCTCTCCCAGGGGTTACAGGAGTTGTTCAAGACATGTTAGCCTTAGCAGGGTAAATACTCCAAACATGACTGGTGGTGTTGATCTCTACAGATCACACACCTTACGAGATTTTGCTCAAAATTGGTGTATTTTGGGAAGGCTCTAATGCAAGTCTGTGTGACAACTACTGTGAGGAATAACTGAATGAGACCTGCCAGATCCTTGGGCATCTGGAACACAACTCTTAACCTGCTTTGGCACGAAAGTAGACTTGGGGAGATTCAGCTTTGAACAGAGCAGGGAACAATTTGGCAACATAGCCAGAACAGACAGGCGAGCAGCTTCAGACACCTCTAGATCTATTTATCCACTCCTTGGTGGAGTATTCCTCGGTTACAATTTTGCCCCTACTCCAAAGTGACAAAACCCAAAAATCTAGTCTTTTCTATGGTTCTTTGGTTTCAAATTGAAAATATTGTTTTTAACAGCGTAATATTGATATGAAAAGTAAAATTTAAAAAAATTCAAAAATAGGAACAGTTTACAGAATTTAAGTTAGCTAGTGGGACTGTGTTCTGTGTCAGCCTTTCCAGTACAGGAAAAAAGGAAAGACTATTTATCCCAGAACTGCAAATAATCTTTTCAAAATTATAATCCATGTAGTGTTATGTAGGACTAAACCCATCTCAAACTGGAATACAGCTAAACTATTGTTATCAACATGCTTATAACAGGCCTAAGTGTTTTCCAGGTTGCTCATGTGACTATTTTGAATTACTAAAAGCCAAAGGTTCAGAGTTGTACAAAACACTGGTAACACTTCAAAGGTGAGATTTTTTACACCCTTTATTAGGCGTAGGGTATAAACTGGAAAGCTGCACAAAATAAGAACCATAGGAGGACAAAGAAATTTACACCTATGAGGATACTTAAGAAGCTGACAAGAGTTTGAATAAGATTACCAGAGAAGGAAGATTTCCATTACATGCTATATCAATGGCAAACCATAATCTACTTACAATTGTCTGTGATTAAACAGCTCAGCTATAAAACATTTCTCAAGTCTTCAGCAAATGTTTTTCAATAGCAGGGAATGGTGACAATTCTGTGTTTGGGTCCTTGGGTGGAAATGATCACTAAGCTAGAGGGACTCTGCTGAGGAATTTACTGTTCCTGCACTATTTTGTACAGGAACCAGCAGAAGTGGAAGAAGAACGGGGCTAAAGAAACTGGCAAGAGATTTTACAACTAGATAGAAGGGTGTAGGCATTTGCAGTAGAGAGAATTAACTTGGCTTTCCAAACCAAATCACGATTAGCCAAGTGTTTGTCTGGGTCTTGCATGTCTCAGCATCAGTCTCGATTTTCTCTCCTCCTCACTGTCTTGCCCACACCTACTCAAGTGTTGGTCATAAGCCATTTTCCTTATTCACAATTTTTACCATATTTTAATTCTTGAACCTCTCCAACAGCTCAGATATAAAAATGTAAACATCCTAATACCAACTTTAAGTTCAGTTCTTTATTTCCGCTCTTTATTTTCTGTCTACCCTGTCCCATTTACCCATTTCTCAGCCTTTTTCACAAGTATTTCTACATGGTTTTGGATGCTGTACATTAAACATGGAAAGTCTTTCTTGTAAATATCTACAAAGCTTTCCACTGTTATTAGTGGTTTAAAAGACACCTACGAAGAAAACTTAAGTGATATCAAAGAGTAATTAGAAACAGCTTGTATTTTTATTTTTAAGTGAATTGCCTGAATATTAGCTACCAAATCTAGTGCTCCCAAAGTACAGAATATGTGTGATTCTTACCACCTAACTTCAGAAATCCAGACTTATTGCCTGCTTTACAAACCTATATTCATGCACTTACTGATCATCTTTACATTCCTTTATCCTTTGAAGGAGAAAAATGCCCACATAAACACATGAAATTTTAAGAGAAAGAAGAAGAATCAGAAGTACATTACTTACTCATCTTCAACAAGAGGAAGAAGCATGTTTTTAAAATGTGAAGCATTTTGAATTTATTTCTCTTAAAAATAAATGCTATGTTTTGAACATAGTATTTGAAGAAGTCATTTATGCTTTTGTACAGAACTTTAATGTAATAAACTGGAAAATTTTAACATTTTAAAGAATGCATATGATTCTTCCCAAATACACAGATGCTAACCAATATAGCAACTCTGATGATACGGGTTATATCTCTAGCAATTATTTATTTCAGGGTATTGCAGACATGGTTGTGTTAAGAAGAAACCCTATTTACTAAAACAGAGTGTTAAAAATCTGAATGCTGGAGTAAGAACTGATAGCAATGTGGATCCTTCACGCTGAGATAAAAGAGAAGTATTTGTTCTTTTGTTGCTGAACGCCAGCAAAATTGAAGATGAGTGCAACAAAGATCTCATTTGACACGAAAATATTCATGAATATGTATATTTCAGGTTTTAATCAATTCTTTCTTCTACCAAGGGTACAGAATGTCATGAGAACCCTGCTGCAATTAAATGGACAGCATCACTTTGGGTAACACAGGATCCTGTAATTTCTGGTGTGATAACAACAAACTGCTGGTTTGCTTGAGGGGAACACTTTCCAGAGTTTTTTGGCCTTTGGCTTTTTAGTAGTGCTTTGGTAGTTCTTTCTCAGAACACCATTTTCTGAGTGTAAGGATCCTTGGTTTCAGGTGATGTGATACTGCCAGAATAACAAAATTGTTTTGTACTGTCCATTTCCAGCAGAGTGCTTTGCAAGGCTTAAATAATTAAAGTCAGGATCCAGAACATAAAACAAATATTTGCAAGAAGGGAGGTATATGTGGTCATACAGATGATAGGAAGGATTATTTTGCTGCTCTTTCTTTGAAAGACCATGCCATGGGATACAATAACTGCAATGTCCAAGCAAGGCCTGTCTCCTATACCTAGGCTATTTCAGAATGTGATGAAAAATATGCCAAAATACATAATCTTGTCCCATGCCCTAGATTTTATTTAGTCATTTATTAGTAGCAATTTCCACAAAATTATTGCGGTCATTATCCCTACATTTGCATATCCAGCTGTAAGTACATTGATTTTTTTTTTTACTGGCAACTTTCTGCTTGTAAATGCTAAGAAAGTAAAAAGAGAGCATCCATTTTGCTTTTCTGTATGATTAGGTATAACAACAACTGTTCCCAGCTTTTTTCCTCTAGACTAAAAATCTTTTGATCAGGAGAAAAAAAAAGCTCTCCCTGAAAAGCATTAATCTCTTTGTTCTTTAATTTAAAGTAGAAAGAGAAACAGCAAAAAAATTAAATAAAGCTACATCTAGACATTCAAAATGTGCACCTTTTTTGATATTGCCTAAGAGAGCTATTCTCCTCAAACTGCAACATTCTTTATTCTAGTTGCTGCTCAACACCTGATTTACACCTTAACTGTATTCTCAGATAAGCATTTTGCATTTCTTTCCCTTATAGGCTATAAATAATTGCTAGTTTCTTTTCCAAGAGGAGAAGCAGAAATTTTATTCACACACATGCAGAACTGCCAGCACATAAAGCACCCAGGTAATAAAAATAAAAATCTGTCTCCCCTTAAACACATCTGCCAGTTAAATGAATGGCCACTTCATGAAAGCCATTTAGCGTTACTCAGAGCTTTCTGAAGGCTGGTGAGAGGATGTCTCACATAAAGTTCCCACTTCCCCAAAATTCTCTCCATTACTGAGATACAGGAGAGTCTTTTTTGGGGTGTGTCCTCATAATCAGGTTAGGAACCAAGCTTTACTAAGACAATAGTTGTGATATTTTTCAAGTGTATGCATTTTTCATGTCAAAGGATTGGTCAGAGCAGCAAGGAACTGCATGTCAGAAAAGCTACTTCTTTTTAGGCTTACCTCGAGCACTGAAAGAGCACTGAACCTTCCTGCCTCTGACTTCCTTGGCATCCTCTTTGGCATCCACAGTACTGATGTCTGCAAGATCTTTCCTTGCTTTAGTACTTTTACAACCATCACACACACCTGCGGTTTCCTCAGATCTTTTCAGGGTCTTCAGAGCCTTTATCTCTCTCGAGCTCAGAGAATCTTTCAAACGGGTACCACCAGAGGGCAAAGCGGGATCAGGAACACCCGAGCTCATGCCGGCTCTGTCCTGCAGCCCGGAGTGTGATGGGGCTTCAGGACTGGCCGGGCAGCACTGTCCGTGCTCACAGTTCACACACCCCATGTCAGGACTGCAGCTACATACAATCACCAGCCAAACCCCCCTGGCTTCAGGAAGGTCTCAGCATCTCCGGGATATGAAATTAAAGGCCTGTAACCGTAATTAGACAACAGCTTCATTACCTTGTGGTAACCTTTTTCAGCGTTTATTTGTGGGAATCCCCAAAATGTTGCTATAGGCAATTAAGGAGGACAACATGAGAAAAACTAAAGGAATAATTCACATTTTAGATACTTCAACCCTCAATTTTGAAGATTAAAAAGATACTCTGATGTAGAAATTTATTTACAGAGAAAAAAACTTTGGAACTTCCTCTCTAGAAGCACTGGCTCTATCTTGGAGTGGTCCTCAAACCTGGATGTAGCCTCCCTTTCATTACATCATGTTCATACAGCACATTTAAAACCATGGTAGAGTAGCCAGCTATCACAAGACAACCCACCCTATTTAAAATGATAGTTAGAAAATGTCTTTTACTTGAAGCTGATCAGAAAAACCTAGCAAATACACATTTCTTCCACAGAAAATATTCAGTCCCCAAAATGTATTTCAAAACATTCATGAACCTGATCTTTTAAGAGAAGGTCTTACTTAAGGAAAACTGAAATCCACCTGAATCTCACCATACTTGAGACAAAACACCTGTCCAGGTACTCCACATAAAGGCTGCTCCCCTTCTCTCTGTTTGATCAGTGTCTCCCTAAGCTTTTACATTCTCCCCTAAGACTCTGTGCTATTCATACTGAACAAAATTACTGAACAGAAAAAAAGCAATTCATGCTCAGCACAATTAATGTAACTCCAGGAGTAATTCTGTGAGTACAGTGTTTCTCAGGCAGCAATGCCATCAGTAAACAGCCACCCATAGCAAAGTGAGGAGAGGGTATTGCATGCCATGAAAACTTCACACCTGCTTCTCAAGAGAACCAGCAACTCCCACACCACACTCACATACCCATCACCACAGCTGGTTTTCAGTCATAACAAACTTCTGCTGACCTAGACACTGGCATATCACCCCTCCAGCTGAGAGAGTGAGTCAGCTTGTTGGTAGAGCATTTATTTTCCAGTGAGATATGATCTGGTATGCACTGAAGATGCATGAAACGTACCACAGCAGCAATGAGCACTCCAAAGGCAGAAGGGCAGTCCTTCATCCCACAGAGCAGAGTGTCAGAAAGTGGAGCACTTTGATACCCAGATGTGTGGAAAACGCTAGAGTTAACAATCACTGCAGGCAAATAGGCTGCTATGCCCAGAGTCTAGAAAATGATCCACCTGGCTCTGCTCAGGGAGGCACCCACCCATTTAAAATCTGGGGTGGAAAGTGTTGTGATGTCTAATTCACACATGCTTTTGGGCCTGACTGCACTGAAAATGTGTTCCTTGAGGTACCTTGCTGGGTGATTTTCTGAAGAAGGGCCTCCTGTGAGCTGGGGAGTCTCGCTCAGGGATGGAGCTAGAGGACACCAATAGAAACAGACTCTAAGAGACAAAAGCAGTAGAAATCTACTTTCAAGATGCATGGTGCTGAAAAGCTTATCCTTTTCTCTTTTCTGCTAGTCACAGGAAGGTTTTACCAGAGCCACCTTGGGCAGCTTGATCCTCCCTGGCCACCCTTGACAGCTCAGCTTCTTTGAGAAGAGATGTCATGCAGCAAGAGGAGTTTTAAAATCGTGTTCTCAGCCCATACTGCTGCAAACGTCAGGAGGGCTTTTTCCAAGATGCTCCCTTTAAACAAGAATAACAGTTTTCAATATGTTTTAGGTTGTATGCATGAAGTCAGGGTGACTGCTGTTCATGCTAGTATTGTATAGGACTGCTGAATATCAAAAATACAGCAGTACAGGTGGGGACTACACCCAGTCTTTTTGCAATAAAGATATTTAAGCTGGGAAGAATGACATTGCACAGCTGAACTATCATTTCAATGTTTAGAAACAAAACAACCTGCAAACAATTAATCCTTTTACCTCTATTATAAATTATATCTTCCAAATTACATTCCTAGCCATTTAAAAATATACTGATGTCTTTCTGAAAGGAGTCTTGTCCTTCAGAAGAATTCCTGCTATCAGACAATGTTGGGTTTTAATTTTCTACTTTTTTAATATTATTTTGTTCTCAAGTGAACTTATGTTTATTGTTTTAGCAATAGTGTACTCCATGTATATATTCCCTTCCCCATTTGTGACAAGTCAGTCACAGGATTGCTGCAGAGAACACTGAGGTCAGCAGGAATAGGGCATTAAAAATCAAGATACCTTAAGCTTGTGCGATTTTTTGCATTAAAAGAGGAAATACAAAAATATACAAAAAAACGTATCACATCTCCACAAGAAAACTTCATGCAAAGCCAGTGATGTTCAAAGGATATTTGTACATTTATAATTGCATTTAGAGAGTAGGATAGGAAAAACAGTTTTTTCTATCACTGAGTTATAAAAAGTAAGATCTCTAAAATAATTTTTATACATGATTTTAACCTACTATAGAACTATGTTTGGGATCCAGAAACTACAAACCAAAATGCCAGTCCTAACTTCTCCCTGAGCCCTCTTCCCATACAGGTTTATTTAGCATTGCTAACAACATAAACAGCATGTATTTTTAAGAGTCCTTCAGAAGCCTTGAGATCTTATGCTGTTCACTTGCTGGGGGAATACTCCTGGATATCTTCATCTCCTTTGCTATGCTTTAAAATATGACAGCCTCTGCCTCTCTGCCTCTGAAGCTGCACACAAGCAAGACAGACATGGTAATTTCTCCTTTAGCATCTCAAAATACTTGTGCTCTTAAACCTGAATAGTTGTGGAAAAGACCCAGAGAATCCATTTTACTTTTCATCTGTCCCTTCTACCAGTAATGAGAATGTTATCATTTCCAGCCATCTATAGACAGGTCTTCATGCTGTCAATAAACCAGCTTGAATGTTTACAGCAAGCCACAAACCTAAAATGCATGTCCCCATTCTTCTGTGCCAGAGGGCTGTGACAGCTGTTCCATATAATGCTTTATTTTTAACTTTCTCAGACCCTACCCTGTCCAAAGAAGCTCCTTCTGCCCCCACCCGTAACACTGCTATCAGACACCATCTCTCAGCACTTACCTCACTTAGAATGCCTCTAAACCAAAGTCATAGCACGGAAAGTAGAGGAAGCAAGACATTTCACTTCGCAGTTAATCTTCAAGGAAGTAGTAAGATCACTTACCATAGTTGGAACACCTTTCCAAATTAGCCTTCTTTGGGAAAGTTTCTTTTATTTGTATAATTTTAGTCACAGAAGGATATGTTCTGTGCAAAATACATTTCTCAGAACAAGAAAACTCTATGTTCTTATCACTTAAATAACTTAAAAAATTTATTGCACCTAAAAAACACTTGTCTCTTCAGTCTAATGAGGTCCAAAGCAATAACCAAGCAAAACCCCCGATGAAAACATCTCACTCATCCAAAACCAATCCCAGTTGGTCAAAGTTCTCAACAGAGTTAAGTATCAGCCCTTGAAATGAATTTGCATATTTGTACCAGAAGAGAGTGCAGAAACCAACTGTTATTTAATCAACTGGATACTTCCTATTCCATACAACAAATGCTGCTGAAAAAGTAGACAAATTCTAGAGGTAACAAAGATCAAAACAGTGGCACTCTGTGTATACACTCTGTGTACAAGAATTAAACATCAAACAATCCTAACAGAGAATTCAAGACACTAGTAGTCTTTCATAACTTAAAAATGTAACATTTGTTTATTTTGTTCTTATTATTTAAAAGCCTTATGAATTGTTTAAAGAAGTTATATTACATTAAACTGGGTGTTAGTTTTGAGCTTCATCTTTTCCCTTCCATGACAGTGCCAATTTCTTTAAGACATTTGAAACCTTTCTGTATTCATTACTTTGTTTGCCCATTCTGTAACAGCAAATCTATAAACTCCTAATTACTGTATGATACAATGTCTTCAGTATCCTGATGGTGCATCAGTCAAGAAGAGTGATATTTTCAGGCATTTGTGGCTTTACAATCATTCTACTCCAGCCTGCAGCTGATCTCAGAGGGAACTATTAAAGTAAATTTCCGGATTTTCCTAGTCATGCCACAGTCTAGAGACTTAGGAAACAGCAATCGCAACATCTGAAATTACCTTTTTAAAAAACCTCTTACTTCTTTTCAACACATTTAAATAAAACAAGAAACTCACCAAATTCACCTGTTTATTCTTCATTTGGGCAGCCAACTCTCTGCAGATGAGGTGCTATGAATCCAGCTGCCTTTCCCTCATTCTAGGAGATGTAGGAGATGTGACAGGTTCAAGGCTATCAGCAGAGTGCAACGCTGGTGCGATTCTACAGCAGGGAGGCGGAAAAAGCAGGGGTGGAGGGAGAAAAATCAACCCTCACAGCAGTTTAAGAGTTCTGGCATGTTGTTATTGCCACAGGTTCCTATGACTGGCTTTAGCTGATCTCTCCTCCTCTGACATCGCTGCCTGTAGAGCTGGGGAGCGCAAAGGAAGGCTAATCACTGTACACCTCGAGCCGTCTCCTGCAGCAAGCCCTGGGGGGTTTATCGAGACCTGGGGAGGAAAGAAGTTTTGCCACCAGTCACCTGGGATAAAATGATCAATTTCCTTATTCTAGTACTAATGTTGGATTCAAAGCCAAGTGATAATTATCCCAGCTGGTTCTTAAAACAACCTATGAATGACACTGACCGTGATTATTAAAACTGGTGTGAAAGGCATTGTGGCATATGAGTTTATTTGGCTTATTTATAGATTAATTTTCATCTGTTTACATTCATGTTTAATTCAGGAAGGGATAGGAGTTTTCCCATGTGAGAAGAGCTTCCTCTTTTCCTAGTTGATACCATTATTTGCTAGATGCATAAATTGGCAAACCTTTCACACTAATGGCAAACTACAATAAAACAGTTGGTGGTTACTTAACAATTCACTTTATTTATTTATGGCTGTATAAATAAAGGCTTGAATCAGCTTTGCCAGTGTCATAGAGAGACTGAGAAGATGCTGTTTTCAAACATGTTGAGGGGCACGGGCTACCAGACAAAGCACACCTACAGCCTGAGCTCTGCTTTCAAGAATTGCTTATTGCCCCCAAAAGCAACAAACTCATGAAATTATTTCACCTCTTTGTAAGCATGTGAAGGAGCAGTGAGAAATTCCAAGTGACTGTTAGAGGAAGAACAAAATCATTTGTTCAAGCTGAAGCTTGACTGATGGTGACTTTGGACAAGTCTCAGAATACTGAAGAATGTACTTGTAGAAGTACAAGGATAAAAAATAATACTCTGAGCAGAAACAGTATTGAGACTTTTTTTACCATACATTATATGTGACTTTATTTAATTTTACTTTATCAAATATGAAGAAGTTCAGTGACTCAGTAAACCCAGACCTGTGATTTTTTTCTCTGTCACTCTCCAAAACTTGACGAAATTCCTTAAATACCTCAATTTTTATTTTAACTTTCTAGAAACCTTTAGAACTTTCTAGATAACAGGACGGTCTAAGAAACTTGGGTACAGGTTCTGTACATTGGTCTGACTGTGACATTCAGCCAGAAGCACTCCGACCTCTGCTTCCGTAGGAATGCCCTCTGTTAGATAACTAATACTTCAGACTGTGCATAAATAGCTTTTAGTAGGAACCTCTGTCTGTTCAGAACACGCTGTCAAATTGCCCTCATTTAAAATGACCACTGAGAGCTTGTGAGGATGGAAACATTTCCACCAGTAAGCAGGGTCACCTGTTACATAACAAAACCAAATTCCTTTCCTCTCTCTGGAAATCTCTCTCCTTTCCTCTTCTACATTTCTAAAGCTTTTCTCCCATCTCACAGCTGTTACCCTAACCACTCCACTGCAGTGCATGAGTCAAGATTGATACAGGACTAAGAGAAACAAGGGACAGTGCTCAGTGCAGCAGTGAGCTCAGGTGTCCCAGAGAAGGTACAGATTCTCACTCCCAGATGGTTTCTTATTACATATGCTATAACATTTGTTTTCCACTGGCTATCTTAATGACCGAGAGTGTTAGGCATCCCAGAAATGGGGAGCAGAATTTCCTGCTGCCATAACACTTGTTCTTGTAAACTATCCCCTTGTCCCAGCAGACCTTGAATGTTTCTTCAGCCTGTTCCCACTGGGATGTCCCTGGGTTGCCACAGGCACCTACCACTGATTTGCACCCCACAGCAGGCAACCTGCATTCATACACATTTGAATTTCTGTGTGCATCTCCACAGCAGAGAAAAGTGATGAAACAGTGCTGTCTGCTTTGAAGAAAATTCTAGACACTATTACTCACAATTAGACCCAAACACTATTTTCTACGTCTTTAAGTTAGTCTGGGAGTTTTGCCTTGAAAAAGCACAGTACCAGGACCAGGTCCATCCAAGAACTTATTCTGGAGCACGTTTATACATCTCTCTGCAGTTTTGAGTGGAGCATTTGAAAGGTCTGATGAAAGACCCTGTTCATATTGGTATTTTCTTCCTGACTAACTTTAAGCAGTGCTGTTCTGGGCTGGTTTTGCTGTTCTAGGTCAGTTTGCTCTTCTCGGTTAGTTTGCTGTTCAGTGTGAACTGACGTTAAACTGAGGTCTATCATACATAAAGAGTTTTCATGCCAAATTGGATTTCAGGTAAGAAAAAATTTCTTCCAGATACAAAAGATCCAGACCCTTTCTGCATTTCAACTACATCTCC